>JAQFVV010012396.1:2430655-2853155 GCA_028023455.1 Epiperipatus broadwayi | reverse complement strand
ACAGAAATTTTATACTCTGAATATCCATATGTATCTTTATTGTCCACTTTATTACAAAAAATGATATTTCAATAATAAACACTGAACTAATAAGAAATGACTCAGAGATACAAGTAGAATATGACAGTCATTAATAAAATATTGCTTACATGCATAAACTAAACTAAGAGAATATATTCTAATATTAAATATCTTGATACACTGTGTATGTAAATAAAATAAAAAATATCACATAAATTAGTAAAATCTATATACAATCTTTGTAGTTGCCTGCATCTTTTTAATGTTGTTTAGTTTAATGGTGACAGAGTAAGTTAGCTAGTTTTTTTTTACTTAAACATATCTTGGTGTAAATCTAATTTTAGTTATTTTCAGTTTCAAGGCTTCCATAGAATTTTATCAGTTTTAGAAACATCATAAATAGCAGGCAATTATCAGTTATGAATGGGTCTTTAATTGAATGCCATTTTTTCTCCTAACAATGATATGGTTGAATGCAAATCCAAACTCAAATACAAATTTGCTTAACAAATCATGAGAGTTAACTTTTGCATGATAACAGTATGAGACAATGCATGTATTAGATAAATATAATAATATTTACTACTTTTTCAACTTGTGTATTTTATTGATAACTTATAAATAAATTATCTCTTAGCTTTTTATATATTAAAAAAATACCAGGTCCCTGTTTTATATCACAAAGTGATTCTAAAACAAGAACTATTTCCACAAATAACTTACTTGTCTAATTTTTTTTAAGCCATTCATTAATAAACAAAAAAAATTTTCTTTTCATTTCAAAATATTTTTCTCAATTTATATATTTTTTATTTAATATTGATTATATTTAAATTTAGATATTTGCTAAACTATTTAAAAACTTATTTTAATTTAATAATTTCATCTTGTTTTTTCTTATAAAATACTTTTGATGACATTCTGTTATCCTGAATGATAATAAAATTATTATTATTAAATGCTTTTATTTAAGTTACAATGCCTGGTTGTTTATTATAAGAGAGATCTCTATAAATGTACAGATTTGTAGAGGTCCCTCTTATAAAAAATTAAGCACTCATGGTGCATATACTAAGGTTGTAATCTTATTTAAGTATTACGTGCTGACATTGCACTTAATAAGGATTAATATTTAATATCTGATTGTTGTAAATTATTGTAATCACTTCTATTATTTAAGTTAGAATCAAAATTTTAAACTGATGTTTAATAGATTTAAATACAATAAAATTGTTTCAGATTTGATACATAAGAAATACCAGATAGATCTGAATCAATTGGTGAGGAAATTTTAAATATTTTGTTATCAAATTCACAACTCATTTTTAAAAGTTTAATATGTTTTAAATAAGACTCATGAGGGAGTGGTATAAAGATTTTTTTGGTTTAAATTTTAAGTTATAATAATATTTTAAAATCAAGTTTAATAGATTTAAATTCAATACAATTTGTTGACATTTTATACATTTTTTTTAAATCACTACTAAAATGATAGCACACTAAGTAGATGATTACAAGTGGATCAAAAAAATTTGAATATTTTGATATCAAATTTTTAAATTGTTCTTAGAACTTCAATATGTTTTAAGCAATGCATGTAATTTTATTGGTTTCAATTGTATGCTTGATTTAAGATAGAATAAGAAAGTTAATTTACTAATAGTTTTGTTAAGCATTTTCTTTTTTAAAAAAACTTTTTCAAATAAAAAAAATTGAACATTTTTCAATAGAAAAATAAGTTACTTAATGCTTTATTATACATGTGTATAATTATGTACACATATTAAATATAATATATAGAGAAGTATACATATTGTTACTGTAGTAATATATATATATATATATTGACTATAAGCCTCAAATCAATTTAAAGTAAGATCATATGTATTTAAATTAAGTTCCGTTACAATATAGTTTTGGTAAGCATTTTTTTAATAAAATAAAAATTTTGAATCAAAAGCAAAATGTCAAACACTTTTCACTTAAAATGACATTTTTATATTTTTAATCACTTAATAATTCATTATGTACATATTATTATGTACACATGCTAAATATAATATTCACATAAGAGTATACATATTAACTTATAACAGAAATATCTAGAGATATAAATATATATCAACTTTAAGTGTCGAGTTATTTTAAAGTATAATATAATTTTGCTTTTTCATTTACGGTTGTTTTTTAACCATAATTGGGATTTTTAGATTTAATTGAAAATAAAAGCATGAGGGGTCCAGAAATTTATCAAGTCAATCTCTGTTTTTTTATGACAAAGGATTTACTTAATTAATTTCTGGACTCCCCATAATTTTTATTTGAAGTTAAATCTAAAAATCTAACTGCAGTTGGAAAAAAACAATTATTTTTTTGCTTTTTAGTATATGGTAAACATCTCTCTTTATTTTAGTCTTTTTTTTTAAAATAGAATCACTTTTTAGAATATAAACTATTTATTTATTTTTCTATTTATCCTCCTCCACACAAAACTTAATTTAATTCTATATTTTAATATTATTATTCAAAGATAATTGTAAAAAAATATTTGGTAATTCTTAAGCTTTTGTGCATGCATAAAATTGATTAAATAATATATATATATATATATTATTTAATTATTTTAGTCATAATTTTATGTTGATTACCTCTCATACATTATTTTTTAATTGCCCATTTAACACAGATATATTTTCCTTTTACATCTGTTATTTTAGTGGCTATGAGATTTGTTTCATCTAAATTTATATGGAAGTTCTTAAAGTGTATCTAAAATATTGCATCTGAGAAAAAAAGATAAAATTTGAATGTTGATACCATATGATTGTACTTGATAAAAAATAAGATATTTATTCAATTTTTAATTAAATTTAAATTTATTCCAGAATTAAAAATGATATGATAACATTTACTCTATATATTTAATTTCTATTAATACATTCACATGACATTCTTAACCCAACTCCATTAGTTTTGTCTTATGCTTTGGATTGGGAATATTTCATTTACTTAATAAATAAATAGCATGAGGGTTAATTTTCCTGTGTGTGTATATATATATATGTGTGTGTATGTGTGTGTGTGTGTAATTATATAACTGAATATTTGTAAATACAGTAAATAAATAATTAAAAATTTTATCCACTTAGGAGCACTTACAATTATCTCAGTAATCTGTGTCAACTAAAGATTTGAAATGCTAACTTTACCACAATTCCATGATCTTAACGTTTGCTGCTTACCTGTTAATTAAGTCATGTTTATATTTGTATATTAGCATAGCTTCCTTTATTTTTCTCTTATTGTTATTTTTTCAATCTGCAATAGTTTTACACTGTTAGAATTGAAGTCAAAACCATAAATACATGATTTATTATGGTCTTAAAAAACAGATGCTGAAATATTATTATCCACTATGCAATTTTATTTCGATTTCTGAACTCATTTTAATAATAGCAAGTGTTCTTTAGTTCTTTTTTCCAACATACATCTAGATTCATCTATATATCCACTGCCACACCTACATATCCATTTATAAATGTCACAGTTTTTATTTATAAATGAAGTTTTATCTTTGGAGTTATTTATTAAAATGTTTAATGTAGGGGGGGAGGGGTAAAATGCAATATCACATATTCCTTTATAAATTTTCCTTATAAAATTTACTTGATCATTTGAAATATATGGGATTGATATCCATATTTTTTTATTAGCAGGAGAATCAATATTATTAAAATTTTTATTTTTATATTTTGTATTAAAATCTCTAATAACATTATATATACGATTATAATTGTAGCCAACATTTAACAATTCATTTGAATATATTTCAATATTTTTGCCTTTATCCGATGAATATTTGCAAAGACTATTATTTCTAAATAAGAAGGACTTCAAACCTGCCATTTTGTGTGACATTGGCACTTTTGATTTATATGGAATATAACCTCTTTTTACTATTGGTTTAATGGTCATACAGTAATCCAGCATGCATTGATTTCTAGTTATTTTAAGATCAAGAAACTGAACGCACATTAAATCTTCATCTGTATGGGTTGTTTAAAGAATTAAATACTTTAAAAGGCCTAAAATTGATAAAAACAGATGAAGATTTAATGTTCATTCAGTTTCTTGATCTTAAAATAACTAGAAATCAATGCATGCTGGATTACTGTATGACCATTAAACCAATAGTAAAAAGAGGTTATATTCCATATAAATCAAAAGTGCCAATGTCACACAAAATTGCAGGTTTAAAGTCCTTTTTATTTAGAAATAATAGTCTTTGCAAATAATCATTGGATAAAGGCAAAAATATTGAAATATATTCAAATGAATTGTTAAACGTTGGCTACAATTATAATTGTATATATAATGTTATTAGAGATTTTAATACAAAATATAAAAATAAAAATTTTAATAATATCGATTCTCCTGCTAATAAAAAAAATATGGATATCAATCCCATATATTTCAAATGGTCAAGTAAATTTTATAAGGAAAATTTATAAAGGAATATGTGATATTGCATTTTACACACCTCCTACATTAAACAAATTAATAAATAGCTAGAAGATAAAACTTCATTTATAAATAAAAATTGTGTCATTTATAAATGGATATGTAGGTGTGGCAGTGGATATATAGGTGAATCTAGATGTACATTGGAAAAAAGAACTAAATAACACTTGCTATTATTAAAACGAGTTCAGAAATCGAAACAAAATTGCATAGTGGATTATAATATTTCAGCATCTGTTTTTTACGACCATAATAAATCATGTATTTATGGTTTTGACTTCAATTTTAACAGTGTAAAACTATTGCAAATTGAAAAAGTAACAATAAAAGATAAATAAAGGAAGCTATGCTAATATACAAATATAAACATGACTTAATTAACAGGCAAGCAGCAAACATTAAGATCATGGAATTGTGGGAAAGTTAGCATTTCAAAGCTTTAGTTGACACAGATTACTGAGATAGTCGAAAGCACTCCTAAGTTGATAAAATTGCTATTATAAATTTACAGACATCCAGTTATATAATTATATATATTATATATAAATACAGATATCATATATATATATATATATATATATATATATATATATATATATATATATATAGTTCACAAATGAAAATTACATAAGAAGCAACCTGCATGTATCAACATCAAAAATATTTAATCTGCTCTCAAGATAACTTTTTATTTATAAAAAAAAATACGGAATCCACCTTTTACTACAACCTAAATATTACTGCAAGCACTAAAGATAGACACATGAATGGTAACAGACTGAGATTTTGTATCCATAGATATTTAAATAGGCCCCATTAAATGTGAAATATAACTTGCATAGAATTACCTATTTAATACAGTTTGTTCAAACTTCTAAGAATCTGTTAAATTCCAAAGATCAATCTTTAATATCTATACAAACATTTTAGACCAGAGAGAAAGATTGGATTCATTTTTTTTTTATAAATAAAAGATTGCCTTGACAGTAGTTTGGCAATTCTTGGTGTATATAAACATTGGCAGTTTTCATGTAATTTACATTTATAACCACCTATCTTTGGTAAAATCAGGTTTATTGTTTTAATAATAAGAAGTAGCAGTAGGCTTTGAATGCATCAAATATGACTTTTTATTAATCTACTTTCAAAACAGGTGATATTTAACTGTTTAGTGAGGTTATTTAAATCTGTATGAATCAATTTTTAGTATTGTATTTATATTAACATATTAAATCAGAAAGAAATGTGATATCCACCTGTTTTATAAATAAACAGTTGCTAGTCAATGAATTTGAAGATTCTTTGGGTTGATAAGCATGAACTGCTTTCATGTAATCTATATTTATGAACTATATAATTTTGGTAAAATCAACTTTATTATTTTAATAATAATGAATTGCAATAAGCTTGAAAGTAAGAAATATGTTTATTTATTAGTCTCTTTCAAAGCAGATATTTGCCTGTTTAATGAAGTTTACTTAAACTTCTATGAACTTGAAATTTCAATCTCTTATAATTCATTTGTCAACCTTTAGTGTCTATAATAAAAATTTATAGCAGAAAGATAGCAGACTGAGGTTCTTAGGATTGATAAGTATGGGCTGTTTTCATAGATAGATAGATAGATGGGTAGATATATAGATAGATAGATAGATAGATAGATAGATAGATAGATAGATAGATAGATAGATAGATAGATAGATAGATAGATAGATAGATAGATAGATAGATAGATAGATAGATAGATAGATAGATAGATAGATAGATAGATAGATAGATAGATAGATAGATAGATAGATAGATAGATAGATAGATAGATAGATAGATAGATAGATAGATAGATAGATAGATAGATAGATAGATAGATAGATAGATAGATAGATAGATAGATAGATAGATAGATAGATAGATAGATAGATAGATAGATAGATAGATAGATAGATAGATAGATAGATAGATAGATAGATAGATAGATAGATAGATAGATAGATAGATAGATAGATAGATAGATAGATAGATAGATAGATAGATAGATAGATAGATAGATAGATAGATAGATAGATAGATAGATAGATAGATAGATAGATAGATAGATAGATAGATAGATAGATAGATAGATAGATAGATAGATAGATAGATAGATAGATAGATAGATAGATAGATAGATAGATAGATAGATAGATAGATAGATAGATAGATAGATAGATAGATAGATAGACAGACAGACAGACAGACAGACAGACAGACAGACAGACAGACAGACAGACAGACAGACAGACAGACAGACAGACAGACAGACAGACAGACAGACAGACAGACAGACAGACAGACAGACAGACAGACAGACAGACAGACAGACAGACAGACAGACAGACAGACAGACAGACAGACAGACAGACAGACAGACAGACAGACAGACAGACAGACAGACAGACAGACAGACAGACAGACAGACAGACAGATAGATAGATAGATAGATAGATAGATAGATAGATAGATAGATAGGGAGGGAGGGAGTAGGTAGGTAGGTGGGTGGGTAGATAGATAGATAGATAGATAGATAGACAGACAGACAGACAGACAGACAGACAGACAGACAGACAGACAGACAGACAGACAGATAGACAGATAGACAGATAGATAGATAGATAGATAGATAGATAGATAGATAGATAGATAGATAGATAGATAGATAGATAGATAGATAGATAGATAGATAGATAGATAGATAGATAGATAGATAGATAGATAGATAGATAGATAGATAGATAGATAGATAGATAGATAGATAGATAGATAGATAGATAGATAGATAGATAGATAGATAGATAGATAGATAGTAGAAATTCATATAATGTTATAATAGTAGCCCATTTGAGTTTTATGTTGATGTAAAGGAGCTCTTTTTTATTTAAAAAAAAATCATAATATGTGTTATAGGTTTTTATGAAAAAACTGATTTGGGTCAGGGAATTTGTATTTAGTAGTAATTGACAATTTCTTGTTAATGGCAAAGCTTAATAGTTATTTCTATTTACATGGATATTATCTTCTTATTTCTATGTTTTATTATAATAACAATTTATAGAAATTTTTAATTCAACATATACAACTCTCTGGAGAAATCTAAAATATTATTTGCAGAATGGTCAAGAAAGATGTTTTTTTTAAATTCTCGCATTTTTAAAAATAACCTTATGAATTTAAATCCAGAAACTATTATAAGTTTAATGAAAAAACTGTTTTGGCCCAAGTGATTGTCATTTAGAAGTAATTGGTAATTTCTTGATACATCATAGATTAATGGCTATTTCTATTCACATGGATATTATCTCTTCATTTTTATTATATATATATATATGAAAAACAAAAACAAGTTATAAATCACATAACTTGCTATTGCTTGCATTTATGATCAATAGATAGAGCTTTACCAAAACCTCTGAACAAGCGTATTTTGTTTACATAAATGTCAAAAGAGTCAGAATTCACTATCTCTTTCGTTAGCTCCACCTTCAGATCAGTTGATTTCAAGCTAATTTGCTATCATCTGCAAATTAGCTTGAAATCAGTTGATCTGAATGTGGAGCTAACAAAAGAGATCATGACTTCTGACTCTTTTGACATTTATGTGAACAAAATATGCTTGTTCAGAAGTTTTGCTAAAGCTCCATCTATTGATCATATATATATATATAAATTTTTATGTCTCTGTTGTTAGGTATGGAATAAAAGCTGAGGAGTGTTTGTAAGCAATACATAATTTTAGATGTTTTAGATATAATTTTACAAAGAGCAAACATCATGAATGTTTATCATTTATTTATCAATCTATTTTAAATCTTTATATGTTTGCTTGTTTACTAAATGAGTGAAATGAATTTTTTATATAATAGATTTTTTTTCAATAATAACACCTAGAAGGCAAAAGGATTGAAGATATCATTATTTTATACCTATTATTTAATAAGTTTATAGGTATATATTTAATCCAAAAATAAAAAAATTTAATAAGAGATTAAAAATGCAGTTTTTTAAAAATTGGATACAAAAATATAAACATTTTGATATCATGTACATTTGTGCTTGAGTGTTTAATATTCTAGCTTCATACTAAAGTTTATTATAGTTCTCTAGTCTTGTTTGTGTGCTATAATAAATCATCTTAATACTCATTTGAGAAAAATTTTAAATAATAATTTTTAAAAATTGATATAATCCATAATAGGGGCAAAAAAAAATTTCTCCTCCATTGCTGTCATCTACTGTAAATGTGATTAATCAATCAATATTAGACAATATTTTTATTAAATCTATATATTACAGTATTGTATCAAAATTCCATATTATTTTATTTTTTATAAACTTATCAGGAATAAGGTTGAAAATATATTGAAAAATCCAAGTGCAATATATCTAGATTCAAGGTTTTTTCTAATAAGAACCATAAGCCAAAACTATCCTGTGTCTTAGATCAGGTAGTACTGAATACAGATTTTCTAAACACTATTATCTAATATCTATTGATAACTTGAGTTTAAAGTAAGTGGAAATAATAAAATAAAAAGATAGTGGCATAACTATAGTGAAAGAAAAAAGTATGTTGGAACAATAGCATGTTAAAATCATGTGGTAAAGCCATGTGATATTTTATTGGTGTCTATTATTTAGTTATTCACATATTTTCAAGCTGTAAAATTAACATGCATACATTCCATTATTGATGATGTCATTATTTCAACTGTTTTACTGTAATTGGATAATTGTTTGTAGCATTAGATTACAAAATAATATATATATATATATATTAGTAATGTATATATTTTTGTAGTTAAAACATATTGAAAAGGGTAAAAATTTAAAAATTGCCAAAAAGAGCTTTTATATGTTATAATTATATTATAGCTACTGTCACATATTATTTTGTTGTTAGATAAAGATATTTTATTCTATATTATATATATTGTTTATTCTTAGTACACAATGTCTGATTAATATGGCAATATGGTATGTAATCTTAAAAACAAGGTTGCATAATTTATTTACTCATTCTTTGAACACAACATTATATTATCACAATAACAATGATATCTACTTTATAAAAAATGCATCAGTGTAAGAATTAACATTATGATATAACATAAAAGCATTAGAAAGATTTAATTTAAGAATAATCCATGAAGTTTTAAAATGCAGTGTAAGATCATAAGACAAATCAATATTTCAACTTGTTATATATGATATTGTAACAATTTGTAAAATCACATCTTTGTTATTCTGTCAAGTGTAATATATACAACAATACAAGACTTTCTAAATAATTTTATAATAAATATAAGCATCATTTTCTTACAAATGGCAGACTATAATTATGTTACAAAGATTAACTCAATAATATTCTAAATACATGCTGATGTCGATTATTTATTTGAAAAGATATGCTGGAGAATATAATGCATTCCCAATAGCTACAATTGGATAACATCTTGAAATATTTCTGAAAGAAAAGTTTTCAGGGAAATATTAAAAGACAGCATTTTAGAACAAAAAGCAAACAGAACAATAGACCATATATGAAATATATTTATAAGTCAAAGATTGGTTTCTATAATCACTGCAAATTCATCTCATGTGGTAATAATAGTAGTAGTCAAACCAATAGTAGTAATAGTTTTTATCTTTTTTCCAGGAAATGACCACATTCATTTATGAATAGCTTGATGATGATGAATAGATTCAATAGATTTTTTTAAATATAAAATTAATGCATTTCAGATACTTTGCTGCTTTAACTATTTTTTTTACATCAAAGTAATAAAAGAATTCAGAGAAGATTGTATTTTTTCTTAATTCCTCTGTCTAGTTCCATAAAAACATAAATCATTAACCTTGTTTATTTCATTTGAAGGTCGTGAAAAAAGAAAGTAGTAAGTCCTGTTTTTACTTGTTTGCTTGTTTTAACAATTTTCTTTTCAATAAATTAGTAAATAAATATGAAATAAATCATTTAGAGTTAAAAATTATAACACAATGTTTATCTCCAATATATATATGTCAAGTGCCAAGCTTTCTATGCATCATTTTTATAAAGCCCTACTTTTTGAAAGATTATATAATATACATTATTGTTTTTGTTGCATGCTCGGATGTATTATGAATATATTTATTTAATGCCTTCTACCTTTAAATAATTGTTTCAATATATATATATGTATTATTATTATTCAAAAAAATAATGAAGAATAAGAAAGCATTAAAAAAATATCTGGATAACGTAGTGATAGAGAAAATATAATGAACATAAATAAAGTAAGCAATAAATAGGATAAATATGAATTATAATGATATCCATTAATTGTTCAACAGAATAGGCTAAGAATATATATATATGAAAAATGAATAAATAATAATAAATACAGCTGAAATAATATGTTTAGTGATCTCCTAAGTAGACTTTCAACATAGTGTGTTTGCATCCAACATTACTAAAAGATAACTGGTAGAAAGTGACAATGTTTTCAATTATAATAGGTTGAACTAGGGGTTGTTATGAGATTTGCATTATTACATGTGATATGATGTACTGTGACTTCTTCTTAAATGGAGTCAGGAATCTCTCAGCCATTATACCCAGAGAAACCTGTTAGCCACTTTATTTACCATACCCCACTCTACGTTTTTCCATACTCTGCTCCATCCCATTCCCACAGCATAATCTTTGTCAACTCTATGGCCTTTATATCTAAATCCCCCTTATCTTTTCTCAAGCCCAGCATAAAAACCAATAATCCCCTTTCTGTATAATCACTTTTTTTATATTTATTCTTCCATAATTTCATTATTTGTACTCTTTCTGTTTTCAAGCATTTACATTCAATTAACTTATGCCTAATATTTTCTCTTCCTTCCTTACACAATTTACAGACTAAACCACCCACATTTTCCCATTTACATGTATATTCTTTTGTAGCTAAAGATCCCATTCGAGCCTTAAATAATAAACTACTTTCCTTACTATTATCATATATTAACTCATACCTAATATTCTGTTTACCTCCTATATATTTAAATTCTTTTTACTCTCAATACTAGTTCTCCATCTCTCTAACTCCCTATTCTTTATTGATAAATCTATTCTTTTATTTCATTCCTTACCACTATAACATGCAACAATCCTCCTAACACAATCATACCATCTTTTGTACAAATATACTGCTATAAATTTTTTATCCAAATCTTTTGCATACCACATTACTTTTCCCACCTATCTTGTTGCCTGCCCTTTACTCATATTCCAATTAAATACTATTTTAGCTATTTTTTTATTAACCATAACCTGCAATCTACCAAACATTTTATTTTACTTTTTACATCTCTCATATAAAAACTTGACCATCCCAGTTCTCTTTGAATTGCCTCCCTTGCTGTCCATACATCTGCATCTGATGCATGTCTTTCTACTTCTCTATGTACTAAGTAATATAATACCCCTTTATTAACACATAACACATCATTACCATATGTTAACCCTGCTACTATGACTTCCTTCCATATAATTCTATCTCCATCATATTTATTATATGAAAACCCGGTTAATTTCTTTATCAATCCCTTTCTTTTCTTTGCTTCATTTGTCAATTTTTTCTCCCGTTCATCCAAACACTTTTTCTGATTACTTAAGATAATTCCCAAATAACTATATCTATTCCCCATACTTAACTTTATATCTTCCAATAAAAATTCTACATCTTCTCTTTCCCCAGTATTAACTAACATTATATTTGATTTTTCTTCATTAAATTTAATCATCATCTCTTCACCCATCCTTGCACATGTCCTCAGCATGACTTCCATATCTTTTTTTTCTGCACACAAAAATATATCATCTGCAAAAAAAAACCTGACAATATATATACTCCCTTATGATCTATTAATGGTATCTCTATCCCTCTTTCTAATCTTTCTATTGCTCTTTCCATTTCACTCAAATACAACAAAAACAAAATAGATGACATAGGGCATTCTTGCCTTAGTCCCACCCCATTTTTAACTTTAACTGATTCTATATGCCCTAATTGATATATATATATATATATAGTAATTATTTTCATATAATTTCTTAATAATATCCACTAAAGCTTCATCCATTCCCAAATTTGCTAAACTTATCCATAATCTATTTTTATTTACTCTATCATGTGCCTTCTTTATATCTATAAAACTCATATATAACTGTCTACCTGAATTTCTACTCATATCCATAAGTTGTGTAATTACAAATAAACTATCTCCTATATACCTATCTAATCTAAAACTTCTTTGCATTTCCCCCACTATATTATTCCCTTCCATCCATTTTGCAACTCTTCCAGCCACCATATATATAAAAAACTTTATATAAAACTGATGTTAACCACTATCAATCTATAATTATTTAACTTTCTATGATTCTTATCCTTTTCTTTAAATAATAATCTTACTCTTGTATTACACCAACTACTCAGAAAAAATCTGTTCTGTGCCATCTTATTAAAACAGATAATAAATGGGTAGCAGAGATTTGTTTAGAAAATTACTAAGAAAATCTCTGCTACCCATTAATCTAAACCTCTTGCCTTTCCACTTTTCAATATCTTCTCTGACTGGCATCATTATTTACATTAAATTTCAGGTGCATTAAATTATTTATTATATAAAGAATTGTAATAATTAAATTTGTAAAGCCCATACTTTTTAGTAAAGTAATATATATTAAGGCTATTGTAAATTTATAAATTGATACTTTTTATCTCTTTGTTAATTTGTATATGCAATATTATACTCTTTATTAGGTGATATAAAATTAGACAATTGTGAAAATTTAATAGAAAATAAAAACTAAAGGAACATTTATATCAATCATTATTAATAAGTTTTATGAAGATTCTCTCCTCATTTAAAGATCTATTTAAATAAAATAAACAATAAAAATTTACAAGTATAAAATTATTTTGTTTTACATAGAGGATATTTTGAATAAAAATAAGAGATTTTGTATTACCAATTTCGTGAATATGAAAAGTAGTAGTTTAATCAAAACATTGCTGAAAAAAATGAATTGATGTTGCTACCTCTTTACTTTATATTTACTAAGACGTTTATCGACATTGACATATCTCTTTTTTTCTTATTCTATATCATTTTAATAAAAATTTGTTTAATTATTTTTAATATTATTTTTTCTTAATCTCCATTCTCACCATAAAATCATATCCCATCACCTTTACATTGCTTCTATTTCTCATACAGCTTAGTCTTTCTCTCATCTTCACATAAACGACATCTTCAGTTGAAATTCTAGACTACTTTAATGCTCTTTTTTTACTCCAAATAACATTAAGTACTCTCTAGTATTATTATACTTCATTTAAACCTTTAATATCTATATACATCTATGAGACCATAAGTAAAGATAGTACTATCCTTATTGTTTAAGGAGTTTGCTTTGACTGCAGATTGAGACTATTGATAGCTTAAGGGTTGACTGTTATCATATATATGTAAACTTAATAAAGCTTCGTCTAATGATCTTTATTGTCTTAGTAATCTTTAGTATCTATATAAAAATATTGAACCATAAATAAAGATGGAAATCCATCTTTATTTTTAAAAGAAGGTTGCCATGACAACTAGTTGAGGGATCCATTTAGCAGTGAGAATTATTACATTTATTATTTAAGTGATACTTTGAGTACAATTTGAAAATTATTATTACAATTTGTAATGTTCTATTTGACTATTTATTAAAGACGGGATTTCACCTTTATTGTTAAGAGGAAGTTGTTTTGACAACAGTTTGAGATTCTTGATTGTTATTGATATTGGGATTGTCTAAGTGTTGACTGTTTTTAATAATTATATATATATATGATTCTCATAATTTATAACACACTAGAAAGTTCACTCTGCAATAAGAAATTACATTTTATATATTGTAATTTTAAATTGTAGAACACGACAATTCAAAATGATAAGTGAACTCTTTAGAGGGTACTTTGGTGCTTTAAGTCTGTTTTTTTATAGTTATAGCTTCAAACTATTAAATATTGACCTGGTTTAAAAAAAAAATTAAATCGTATGGGACTTTATTTAAATTTAGCAATAAGAAATTTTTGAACATTCATTTGAAGAATAAAAAATCAATTTTTCAATTCTCGAGATTTTTCAAAAAGCAAAAAAGTTAAAGAAATCAATAACATGTAAAGAAATATTTATAAACAAAAGTAGCATTAAAATGCTTTTAGTAGTTAAAATACTTCTTTTTATTTAACCAATAAAAAATACGCAAAAGTTTCAACAAAGATTTCTTTAAATATGTTTGCAAGAGTAATTATTTTTTATTAGTGATTAATGTATTTTTCACCATCTATTTTTATGTAACTTTATAAATATTTATGTCTATAATTCTAATTTGCTTTCATTTTTTTCTATTATTGGAAAAACTAATTGTGAGTATTTTCTATTGTTTTTGTGTAAAAACTATATATTGTTTACCTAAACATTATATAGATTTTTAATACATTTTATTAATAAATTATTATTCAACATAAGTAGCCTAATCCTCTCACATTTTACATATATTTCAGTTAGCTAGCTTCTTTATCCATGGTACAAACTTGAATACTTGCCAATTGTGATATAATAATAATCTATGCTTTATTATACATATAGTATGAGAGAATTGATGTGTTACATTATGACAGATAATTATTTATGATCTTAATGCTCATACAGACTGCAATAAAAATCATATATTCTTTATTTACACATATTCCAGTCACAGTTCATTTGCTATTTGTTACAAATAAATCTAATAGTGGTAGTAATTCATAACACATTGCAACTGAAACCATGATATTTTGGGATCGGCATAGTGTTTGTTTAATAATATTTATTCATTTCATAAAACTCATTATACCTTTGATGAAATATTACACTTTTATTTCATTGTATTTGTTACTTCAGTTAAACAAACATATAACATAAACATAAAAAATGTCATATATCTAGGGGTGACACAATGTCATTTGTTTCAGTTTTATCCTATGCTCTAAATTCACATGAATTTTCATGAGTATGTTGTTACTTCCTGATTAAAACAATAGGAAGCTAGGACACAATGGACCATCACCCATTTTGGCAGCCATGGAAAAATGATTTCCATATTGGAATCCTTATGCCAGTGTGCATATAATAATTAAGATGTCTTTATCACAACTTTTCCATGACCAACAGGTTTATTGCTTACATTATTCTATTGTATTTAATCTGAATAGCCTATGTCATTTATTAATTTAATGAGAAATTTTTGTTTAGTATAGATAAAAAAAGTGTGTTCTGACTGATGTTTATCAATAGAAAATTCACAGTGTTTTGATTATAAAATTTTATGATATGATCACACATAGACAGAACCAGTAAAAATATTCAAATATATAAATACATCTCTGCTTTTGTTTCATAATATATTAAAAATAAAACACTTTTAAATTTTTGTACAATAGTCCTTAAAATGATGAAAAGACACATTTGCCAAACTTTTTTAATAAGAAATCACAATCAGAATCTATTGTCTCAAAATTGGCCTTGGATTCTACAAAACAATCACAAGCACAACCGTTCCAACTTGAAGAAAGTAGCATGTAAATTATTGAAATAAAAACAATAACAGCTCCAAAATTGAAAATAATCTTCGTAAATTCTGCATAGTTTAGCAGTATAATAATTTTAAAGGAAAATATGATGAACTAATAATTTTTAACAAAAACTTAGATTGTGAGTATTGTTTAAAATAGGATTTTATAAAGGTTATATAAAAGTATTACTGAGTCAAAACATTTGAATGTTTTCACATTGAACCATCAGGGTAAAATAAAGGTGTGCACCAAGCTTCTTTAAGGAAAAAAAAGAAAGAACATTTTTTATCAAAAGCTCATATCATTTGTAAAGAGAATTTAGAATAATGTGAGAAGGATTCAGTAACAAAAGTAATAGGTACAATGAATTATGGAGGATGGATGTCTCATGGGATTGATATCATGACCAGTATTTTTCTTAATATTACCAAAGAGAGAATTATTCCAACATACTATGCCACATTTATATTCTTACTATATATTTGCTATGTCAATGATATATTCTTCTGGCCAGCCAATGCTATAATTTTTCAAATCCAACAAGAAATCTTCAACACTGTATTTCTCATTAACATGTGAAAAAGAATATAATTGTAACAGTTTTAAATATATGGAAATCTGAATTCAATGCTGTGGTCCAACATTAAACTACAAGATGATTATTAATCAGTCCAAGTTAGGGGCTTTATCCATTTTGACTCTCTAACACTGCACTCACCCAAACTTGCAGAGCTTAAAGACTCCCTCTATTGCAATCTTCACTCATGTAAGTTTGAAACAGACAGTAAGATAATATTAGTAAAAATATATCTAACTACATAATGTCAGTTTTGAAGATTATGTACTTCTAAAAACTGTTAGAAACTTTTATCACAAAGAACAACCCCACCTTTCTACTGACCCCAAATCCTGGATGTCTCTTCCCTATATACTTAACATAATCCATAGCATTATTAACATTATTACCCCTATCCACCAGTTCACTCTACATAAAGCATCATCAGTGGGTCAGCTACTCAACAATGCAAAGGATGCCTTACTAACTTTTTTCCACTTTCAAGTCATTTATAGAATTAAATGCCAGAACCCATCCATAAGTTTATGCATATCTGTATAATAAGGCTAGAACTAATACTGAAACACACTCAATATTTTTTGAACATTTTTCTGCAATTGGTTATCCTTTCCACTGTCATCTGTTGACATAGGGTGCACTGAACACAACAACTTTAAGCAAAAAATTAAAGAGGCATGTCATATAACAAGTGACAAAAATTTCCATCACTAAAAAAAAAATCGTGTGTGCCCATCTCAAAAATAAGGCCTGCTCTCACTAATTAAAGCTCATATTTAAATTTTATGTAAATGTGCAATAATACCTTATATATATCCACTTCTAATTTACAATTTATGCCATATCTCTGACTCACAGGAGTCAAAAGTCAGCTAAGCCCATAAAATAAACTGTAAAAAAAAATTTCTCAATATGGTTATTGTGTATTTATAGATACAGTGAATGAAAATTTAGTGCTATTTGTAGAATATTTAATACAGTTTATAGCCTGGCAAAAAGACATAATCCATTTTTAAACAGAGATGAGACAGAACTGTAAAGTAAAAGTGGATTAGATATGGGAATGGAATTACATTCTCATAAAACTACTGTGAAAGTAGTTAATTTCATTGCAAAGGAAATTTAAAAAATATTTATTAAAATGATTGAAAATAATATGAAAATATGTTTGATTATTGATGAAGCTTCAGTGATATTCTGCAAACCATTTATTATTCCTTAAAAATTGGGATTCAGTTTTTTCAACAATAATTTTCTTTGAACTAGTTGAGTTGGAAAAAATAAGATAGCATCTTCAGTTATGGAAAGTTTATACAATGTTGGGATTACTAAGATCTACCCAAAGAAAACTTTAATATGATTTTACTCCAATAGTATTAGCATTATGCTTGGGAGAAAATCTGGAGTGAATACTAAGTTTGCAAAAGAGTTTCCCAAATATAATAATATGACACAGTTTAAATCATCACTTCCAACCTTATTTTAGATGATCCAATAAAAAAAATAAAGCTAATAAATTATTTTAAAATATTTATTGATATGATATATATTATTTTTCATCAATTCAATAATTACCAAATTAAACTTTCTAAAATATCCTAACAACTTGGAATTGAAATTATAAAGATTGGTAGAGTTTTGATACCAAGATGGGCTGCCTATAGTTTAAGGTCAGCCTTTTTCATTAAATAATCATTTGTAATAATTTTATGGAAGATCCACTTTTTCACAAATATATTATATTAGTAAGTTTGAAAAATGAGTATTATGTAAACTTATTCAAGGCAAAAACATTTCTAAGCATAGTAACTAAAAAATATACAGTCTTCTGCATTCTTTATAGATAGAAACAGGCTTTTAACAAATAGATCACTGCAGATATTTCCAATAATTTTTTATAAATGAACTATGAATGTGATATAGTTTCACCAGTTATTAAGTGATGAGGTTTAAAAAATGTTTGATTTTTATTTTATGCTTTATCCAAATATATGTAATACCTATTTAGCTATCAATGTTGGAATACTACCTGGGTTATATTTAAGTCATCAATCTGAGAGAAACGTTTAAGCCTCATAAAAAAAATTTTTTCTGGCTCCAGATTCAAGCCCTAGGTTATAGAAGACAAATATGCTACATCTGCATCATGGGAATTTTCATATATATATATGTACTTCGTAAAAAATTATATTTCAACCAAAGAATTTCATTGGAAATATTAAAAAAATACAGTAAAATAACGTATGACTTGTAATTTTTGACAACCATTTTTCTGTATACTTTTTTCCTAATGAGTCCTTAATGTAGTTTTACATACAAATAATTTTGTTTGTATTTTGTTTTGTTTTATTATATATATATATATATGTGTATATATATCTTTAAAATAAAAAGTAGAATGAATCAAGTATAAAACTAAGCTTTATTAAAGAAATTCATAAATAAACAAATGCAAGAATTAAAATTTTAATATCTGAATAGGTCATTAGCTTATACTCTTACATTAGTGATAAAAGTTGGTATCATACTTTGTTCATTTATGGTAAGCTGAATTATTTTCTTAGTGTCAGTATAAAACTATGCAAATAGATTAGTTTCGTTAAAAATCTTAGAATTTTTTTAATTTCACAACTAAAATATTGGCATATATATGTGTTTTATTTATATGTCACTGATGATGATGAAATATTAGCATTAATATTAATTGTTATGTATAAGTCTTGATAGACTTAAAAGATTTTATTTTTTCTGATATAAAACGAGTTTGAAAGAGACATAGAGAGTGACTAATTAAATCATATATATATTCCATTCTTGCTATTAAAAGGTGTGAAGGTTGCCTTGACAGCAGTGAGAAATATTGATTACTATATTTTACTGTGAATGTTTAGGTGGTTACTGGTTGGAACTTAATTATATATATATAACGTTAAATATAATCGTTTTTTAAATAAGAAATGCGATTACAGTAAATAATACACACTTCCATCTGAATACTAGATCATACTGTAATAAAAAAACGGTGTGTATGTATATATATATTATCAGCAGTCAATTATTGCATTGATCTAACTTTTAAGATAATTTTTATAACTCTTGTTCACATCATTTATTATATAGCAATTAAAATTAAAATATTAGGATAAATTAGTATGTTCATATGTTAGTCAATATTTATGGATATTTGCTTGTGAATGCTTATATATTAGGATATTGAAGAGCATGTGTATTATACAGATAAGTGCAGTAATTGTAGAAAAAAATTCTTTTATTTCAGTTTTTAGATTATGTTTATGCTCTAGAAGTTTGAATCAATTTTTTAGGTAGCTTGGGAATTATCAACAACGCAGTCTTTTTTCCAATATTGAACAAATACTAAAGAGAAAATAAACATTAACTAAAAGTCAAGTAGTCAGGAAATAATTTGGGTCAATTAAATGATTGTCGATGTGCTAATTGTATAGATGGATAGATAGATAGATAGGCAAACAGACAGACACAGATAGTAGAATGTGAAAAAACATGATATAATCTTTATCATTCGTTAATAAAAATATTATGTACTAAAATTAATGAGTTTATGGGTCCCTATCATTTCATTTTATATTTATAATAACAGTCATAAAAAAGTTATTCAGTAAAATACAGCTTTTATTTTTAAAATTAGTCAAAATGTCAATTCCATGAACATCATCTCAATTTCTCCAGGGATAGATTTATAAAATGTCATAAAATATTACAAATATCCCAACTATATCCAAAATAATAATCAGACTTTATTAACAAAGTTTTGAACATCAAAAATGTAGCAGTAATGATGATACATAGAACTTCATAATCATACATATAAACATTAGAAATAGGATATAAGTAATATAATTATAAAATGCTATTAACTAAAACAATAAATTAATAGACTACATAAATAAATCACTGGTAATATAAATATATTTTCATCACAATGCAATGAATGGTCATGAAATTATGTATACATAATATGGTGGTGGGAAAAATTATATCCACATATGCTTTGCTGCATATTTCACTGATGAATAGAATAATTTATTTGTATTACATAACACTAAGCAATGATGGTATATGTGTAGATATATTCTATTCAATGAAAATCTATCAAAATTAAGCTTGAAAAATATACTGTCACTTCAGTACAGTAATCAAAAAAAAATACATATCAAACATGCACTTGTTTAATTTTTTAGATTTAATAGAACATGAAAAGAATATTAAGAAAATAAATGACATATTTCAAAATTTTAAGACTTGTGACACTTTTCTCATAAAATTTTTAAGTTCTTAAGATTCATTATTTAAGTCTTTATACCTTATAATATGATGCTTACCAGTATTTTGAAGTATTCTATGTGCACATTTGCCAGGAAAATTTTGAAGTTTGTTATTTCGGGTATTTATATTGGATTTGCTTGAATTTTGCATTTTGAATCACAAACTATTTTTAAAGGTTTGTTAATATTTAAAATATTACTTCTAATAAATCTGTCAGTTAGAGTTTAACACTCATGGATTCAGGTGAAAAAATGGTATTATGACTGTCAGTTGCACTTCAGTTAGATATGTATTCTTTTTTGAAGCTTTATATTTTAGGAATAAGTATTATAGTTCAATATACTAAAGACAGCTTAAATATATGTTCCAAAGTAGTTGTGAAAAATATGATTTGTCTTCTTTTTTAATCTTAATAGTTGTAAAGCTTCATAGATAGCATTTAATATCATAGCCTATAATACACATTCTTTCTTAAGATCATGATAGGTTTCCTTATGGTTTGTGTTACGATCAGTTATTCATTGCATTGTAGTGAATAATTTCCTGAAACATGTTTATTAGATCTCATGACAAGTTGTTATGCTACATCTTATAAGTTGATTTCAATTTGTTTACCAAACTGAGTAAGAATATTTACTTTGATATTCCTTTTATTCATAATTGCTTACAAATTTCAAAAAACACAAACAACAAATAAAAATAAATAAAATACGTAAAATTATTGCCTATTAATTACCCTATATGGCACTAAAATAATATTTTTTATTTAACATTGAAATTTAGTAATTATTAGTGATTTAAACTTTATATATAATCTACTTATATAGCACATTCTAGAACTTTTGTAATTTATTTATTTCTTTAATATTCCCAGAATCACTTATTGTATGCATGTCAGAATATTATCTTAAGCTTCTGAATATGCTAGTCTTATTTAATTTAAACCTTCACTAATTTATTTATAAATTTGCATTTTATCTAGATTAGTGGTTTCAAAAATATATTTATTCAAGGTTTTCATATTTTTTTAGGAATTTTATATATTTATATACAAATTGATAGAAGTACTTTGCTGCAAATATTTGCAATACTTACAACCTATATAATTTTTAATGCTAAAGAGTCATCACCTGATTCAGGATCCAAAAATGTACCCCTCTTATGAAGTCCCATAATAATAATAAAATTTTCCAGATTCAAACTACAGCAATTGAAACAAATCATGTTTATTCATACATTGTCAAAAAAAATTAAACATTCACACAGACATTGGTATATTAAATATAATTTTTAAAAAGGTGTGAATATAGGA
This sequence comes from Epiperipatus broadwayi, assembly GCA_028023455.1. Classification (NCBI taxonomy): domain Eukaryota; kingdom Metazoa; phylum Onychophora; class Udeonychophora; order Euonychophora; family Peripatidae; genus Epiperipatus; species Epiperipatus broadwayi. The sequence continues at coordinate 2,830,747 of JAQFVV010012396.1, read as the reverse complement.
CAGATATTTAACTAATGGGCCAATAATAAGATGAAAAATTATATGTGTGTATAAACTTCTCTCTAATATTTGTATGTATATAAGTATGTATGGCTCTGTTCCTCACATTCAATCTATTAATAGTATGGATGTACTATTGCAGCAAATCAATTACAATGTCCATAAATAAACTTCATTATTGTGACTTTGAATTGGATCAGGAGTGAAATCATCATATCTATTAACCACCAAACTTTATACAATGAACCACTTCTGGCCTAGGAAGCTTTCTTTCAGTGGATTCATATGTAGTCTCTACTTTTCCAAGTTTGAATGCTTAATCATCACTAAATTTAAACATCATCCTGTTTGTACTTTAAATGTGTTGATGACACCTTCATATGCACTAATGAGGAAATCATTCATCAAATACACATTGACTTCTTCAACTTTTTACATGGATTATTGAATTCCAAAGATAACATCCTCCATAATTTAAAATTTCTAGATCTTAATATAATAAGACCAATTAACACCTTGAATTATAAAATGATTTGAAACCCTTCAGTGTCACCTGAACTCCAATATCTCACTCACTTATAAATACACATACCTAAAAAACTTTTTTCATAGAAACCTTAAATTCTGCAAATTTGAGGCTGATCAGAAACAAAATATTGAATTATTTATTAGAGAACTTATGAACATAAGATACAATCTTAAAAATATTCACACAATCTTTACTAACTTTTACAGTAAAATTTCTCACTTTACAATCACTTTTCCCAATGATAAAAAATGGTTTAGTCTCCTCTACATCTCTAAAGTTGAGAATAAAATAAAGAATATTTGTATCAATAAATACAACATTACTTTTTGTTCACCTCTAACTTTTAACAAACTTTTAAATAATTCAAAGGATAAAATCCCCAAAGATGCCTCACATCAAATTACTTTAAGATCAATTGCTTTGACTTTATATATGGGGAAACCCATGCCAACTTAACCACAAGAATTGTCCACCATAATTATTCATGTAACCATGCTAAGAAAAGCACTGAATATTTTTTTTCTTTTTTCTTGATCATGAGTTGCTGTTTGGTCATAACTTTGATCTTTCTACAGCTGATATCATTTGTTTAGTGCATGATGATTGAAAGAGAAAGGTTAAGGAGGCTTTGTCAGTTGTCAAAAAATATCCACACTATCAATAAAAAAACACCAGACCCTTCTGTCTAATCAATGGCACTTATAATCCCTTCATTTCTCGTTAGTATGTAAATACATTTTCAAATATTCATTTTGATTTCAATCCAATTTATTATTCAATTCTTACATTATATATGGATGACACCCCCCCCCTTTATTATGACATAATTATGATACTATGTGGTATTGAAAGTACTTATCTTTCAAATAAATTTCTATTTCAAACCTAAACTTGTTTAGTCCTTAAATTTTTTTAACATTTGCTTGTTCATTACATCATCTATGCATTTAAAATAGGCAATACTCTCCAGTATTGCCACTTTGATTACTCTGGCTTCCACTGAGTAGCAATACTGTATGTAGAGTTTTCCCAGTTTTAATAACAGTTATAAGCAAGCATAAGAAATAGTGATCCTGTAATGTTTATTGCCATTTATACATTGTTAGTAATATATTTCATAATATAAATGAGTGCATATGTTTATACCATATGTGTTTATCAGTATTTGTGAATGAAAGATATATGCATATTGTAACAGCATGATATGGGATAGTTTATCAGGCCTCACTTAAACAGCCTAATGTAACTGAATGCCAAGTATATAGATTGAATTGATTATATGACATATTTATAATCCAACCATAATTTATGATGAGCATACTAATGGAATTATCAGTTTAAAGACTATTTCTGATAATATTGACTCCACAACAGTTATCTTTTCTGTTTATCATAGGAATATAGTTTATGACATCTAAGATGACTAGAATATTTATTAGTTTAGACTGATAGTACTATTTAATAGCTACAATTGCACCACTAGCAACTCAGGTTTGAATTTTTCATCAGCACTGAACAATAACTTAGGGTTTATGAAATTTATTTACAGTATTGAACCACTTAGTTTAACTTAATAAAATACATAAATGAAATATGAAAAAAGGTTAAAGTAGATATTAATTCAACAAGTTAATTCCACATAATGAGTACCATGTAATGTACTTCTACATCCTCTCAATTATGAATTGTGCAATTATTGATAAGACCTAATCATTCTCTTGCTAGGTAATAATGAGTTACATTATCTTTTGCTATTAATTTAAGCAAATGCAATAGAAAAAAAAATGTTACACCAGATTCTTAATCAAAGTTTAAACCTTATAATTAAATAATAATATAAAATTTTAAAAGGCATATATCAATGTTCATCTTTCATAATATAAAAAATGTACTGTCTTACTTTAGGAAAACAAACAGATAATATTTTAGAGTAAGTAGATTAGTATAAAATAAATAGTTAAATAAATATGTTAACCCAACAAAAAATATGATAATAATATAAGAGAATTTATTTGAGACTGTTCATCTTTTACTGGCAAAATGTATTTACATAAAAATATAATACTTAAAGTAATATGATATTTTTTTAGATATAATAATGCTTGATTTTCTTTCTTTCTTTTTTTTGTCAATGAAGTAATTTTAGTTTAGTTCATTGATTAACTCTGTGTACTTTTTCACTTGATTGGAATTGTGTAATTTAATTTATAAAATTATTTAAATAGTTACAAAATAAAGTTTCTTTACTTCATGAAATAGTTCATAATACTTTTCCATTTGTTGATAAAATAAAAAATCCATATAATGGGCACAGTTTTGGTTGTGTAGTTCACAGGCATCAATAGGTTTTCTTTTCTTCTTTTTGGGTAATGAATAGATAGATAGATAGATCAAATAGAACCAAAGCAGAGTCACAATTATTTTTTGTGCTAGATCATCTTTTCACTTAAAAACTGGATATTGTTAACTTATCCCCTATAAAGAAGCTTTGCTAGCTGAGAGATATACCCTTGAAGCTTTTAACAAGTCATTCTGAGGACACTTAAACTATATATGTATATAACAAGGTTTACGTATTTAAATAGTAGCAAAAATATTCACAATATACTACCATTTTTATTTGTAAATTTACGATGTATATTATCTGATGATGGCTCTTATGGTAATTTTTTTTAATTCACTGTCTGCAAGTGAAATGTATCTCATTACTAAAAGTAATATCACAGTTTTTTTCGTAAGTGTTGGGTGTATTTTGAAAAATAAATTTTTTACCTCCATCAAAACTTTATCGTAATCTATCTCAATGTCATGTTTTTCAAAAAGCAAATTAGCCATCTCCATCTGAAACTTTATCAATGATATGTTTTTCAAAAATACAGAGAAAAACAGATAATGGTGACTCACAATTAGAAATAAGAAAATAAAATAAATAAAAATTAAAAAAAAATCTTGTCTTTTTACTAATCAGAATTTACTTCAAAACAACCTATGTTTGTATAAATAAAATTTAAATATCTTGATAATTATTACATAGTTAATAATTTTAATGACTTTAATTTGTTTTGAATCTGTTTTGTTTCTTCTTTTCTTTCCAATTATTAATTGCAATTAGTTAACAATCTTTTTTTTTATATACACATAAAATATTTATTTAAGAGTGCATATCAGAATACTTACACGAACACACATTTCTGTGAATAAAACTTAACCCTCTTCTACTGAGTGTTTAAAATTAATAAAAAAAATGCAATTATTATTATTATTAAGATGATGATGATGATGTTTCAATAAAGGCTTTATTGATCTTAATAGTTTACGCAAGTTTATATCCAGAAAAATTTAACATACAATGAGTAATATTAGGGTGAACATATATTAAGAAATTTAGTGGTTACACTTTGTGATTAATAGACTATAATGATATAAAGAATAAAAATAACCAAAGAGTTCTAAAGTTTGATGAGCTTATTTAGTTTAGTCAGCATGTCTTTTTTTTCTTTTTGAATGTTAGTTCTATGATTGTTTTTTTCAGCATTCACAACATTGATGGTTGCCTTAACAGCAACAAAGTCAGTGGGGGTTGATTATTATTCTATCTCTATTTCGAATGTGTAACAAGTTGTTGTTAAATGTAGCCAGGTGGCATCTAGTATTATTGCCTATTAAGAAAGTACATCTGGTGCATCTGTATGCATGTAGTACAAATGTGGCTACCCTAATGCTAGATATTGATCTTCCCTGAAAAGCAACTATTATGTAATTAATGATTGTAACAGGCTTTCTGTGTTACACATCATCTGTCATAATCAGTTAAGTGTTGCACATTGATGAAAAGGTGGTCTAGCATCTCTTCTGTTTGATGGCAGAGCCCACAGAAAGGGTTGATAGATATGTACATTCTTTTATGATAAAAAAAATGGGTTGTTAGTAAGGCAATGAGATTCATTTGTATGACAAAATCAAAGTATTTGGGTCTAGAGCCCATTTTTCATATTCCTTGAGTAGTCTCTTATTAATTCCTAGCATAAGTGGTTTATTATTATTATTATTATTATTATTATTATTATTATTATTATTATTATTATTATTATTATTATTATTATTATTATTATTATTATTATTATTTTTCAAAGAACTTTATTAAGCAATCAAGGGTTACATTATTATTATTATTATTATTATTATTATTATTATTATTATTATTATTATTATTATTATTATTATTATTATTATTATTATTATTATTATTATTATTATTATTATTATTATTATTATTATTATTATTATTATTATTATTATTATTATTATTATTATTATTATTATTATTATTATTATTATTATTATTGATAATAAATTGAAAGTATGCTAGCCTTTCACATGCGCAATTATAACTGAGACAGCCAATCAAATCAAGCTAAGACACGAGACAGAGATTTTGATAGAAAAGGTTGATACCAACCTTTTCGAAACTTAACTTTTATATATATAAGCCAGTCTTAAGCATCTCAGCACAAGCTTTAATTATATAAACATATACTTTTTTTAAAAAATCATTACTTTTAACCTGTTATTGTGAATATATAAATGCGTAATCATATTATTATTATATTTACATTTACTGTGCTATATATAAAATAAATAAATAAAAAATTGTAATTCAAAATCTAGATCATTATATATGATTTCTGATATTAATGTTCAAGTATAATTACACTGAATAGAATAATAAAATATTACTGAAATTCGTCAAAATAATATATTTGTTATTGAATAAATATTTAATGGTTATTTTTATGTGTACATATATATAGTGGTCAATATCTAATCCAATAAAGAATGATTAATAATTAGAAATGTATTATATAAAGGTGATAGTTATGAATGATTGCTTGTTAAGTATATATATATATATATATATACAATTGTAAAGTACATTTATGTATTTGTAGACACATATATCACTTTAAAAGCTGAAAATAACAAATATATTATTATTATTATTATTATTATTATTATTATTATTATTATTATTATTATTATTATTATTATTATTATTATTATTATTATTATTATATTTTAATAAATACCATACACTTATTTAAGAGTACACTACAAATAAAATTCTAATGTTTCATTTTGTTATATATTTTTAAATTATTTGATACAATTTGAATAATATGTTTAAAATAAATGAAATAATAAAGAACTAATAAATATTGATTTAGTCGTGATAGATTAAAAAATATTTATGAATAATAAAAATTTTAGAAAATTATTTTAATACATATACCAATTTTATGTTTTTATTTTTATACTTGTTAATATTTACCTTATCTCACTGTAGTTGCCACATTATATGAAAATAAAATTTTAATTTTAATTTTGTAATAATATTTTTATTGAAATATGATACTTCATAACTTTAATAATAATCTAGATAGATTCTTTTCTTAAAATTTAATATATTGAACAAAACAGAACTTGTGAAATATCTGTCCAATAAAATTAAAACAATCAAGGGGAGAAATAAATATAATATATTATATAATTTTTTTTCCTTCAAACCAAATACAGGTTAAATTGATAAAAAATTAAAGGTAAATCATGAGATTAAATGCCTATAAAAGTATGATTTCTTTTCCTAATATTAAATGTCACATTACATTACCACTATATTGTAATAAAAACTATCTATTTCAGCTTTTAGACTAAATGACAGTTGTGAAATAATTAATTTTTTTTTGCAATTTATGACTAAATTATTTTTATGCTTTTCATCTTTGTCACAGGTAATTGGCTTTGATAAAAATACACAGCATCAAAAATCAGTTTAATCTTGAATTCTGAAGGTATTAATTATTACATAAATACCATTTAGTCTGAAAAGTCAATTGGACAGTTATTACTGCATTATAATTTATATACAGTTATTATTTTTATTTATTCCTACTAAATCATTCTCCAGTCATAGCAGTGATATTTATTAATCCAGATTAATTTGAGACACTTATTATCATCTAGCTATTTATTTATTGACCAGTATTTGTTGAATAACTGGGTTATTTAGGAGTACATATCCATAAGAATAAACCCTAAGCTTATTTGTTACCTAAAAAATAATTTTAAGGATTATAATATCAATATAAAAAGATTTTAACTATATAATGCTACTTAAACCTAAAAAACCTAAATTAACATTAAATATATACCCTTATTTATTTTTGGCATATACAGCTGTTTTAAAGGCAAATATTACACTGCTAAATACACAGGTTCTGCACCAAAAATGTTATAAGGCTATATATTTAATGTTGTTTATTTTCTGTTTAAGAAGCATTATGACATTTAATTGCAAAGTCTTTATATTGTAACTACAATGACTTTTAAAGTATGCTCTGCAAAGAAAATTGCTGGGTGTTCTTTTTCCCATCACTGTCAGATTGTTTTTATATCTAGTATATTTATACTTTTTATTTTACATTAATAATCTTGTATTTTTTCAAATAGTCTAAAGTTGATGCTTTGATTCTAATAGAGAATATTTATGCATATTTGATAGAACTGCTGTATACTTGTGGGGATCCAGAAGAACCTAGCATTTACATAATCAGTCCCATATTAAATTGAATTTGGATATTTTTCCAACCATATTGCAATATTGCAGATGTTATGTCTTAAATGTATTTGTTTTTCATTTCTCTTTCTTTTTCTTTATCATCAAATATATTTTTAAAAATACAAATGATCTTGTTGGCGATTTCTACAATTTTTTAATATATTTTTTAATATATATATGGTAATCTGGACCAACTGATGATTGTTGGTTTAGCATGAAATACGTATATTGGTGATTATTTATCTTTTCGACATATGTGTGTTCAGGTATATCACTGTTATGAGATAGTGTGGAGAGTGGTGGGTCATGTGAAAGTCTGTGCTCATACCCTGTCTATTACATATATAGACACAGGTATATATAAGCCTGTGTATTTCATCTATTATATATAGATTGTACATAAATCAGAACAATTTTAAACTAGAATGAATTTATTTATTTATCAAATTACAGAAAAAGTTATATAAAGTTATATTTATTATTTTTTGGTTATTTATTATAATTTTATATATATTAGTACATATATAACTTAACAATTCAAAAATCGGGGTGTGTTTTGTAATTTTTCAATATTTTTTGTATTTGTGCTTTATTTTTTTAAAAGTTATTGAATTTCAATTGTAAATTTTATGAATAATATTTTATCTAATTCTTTTATTTTATTTTTTTAATCAGAGAAAAATACTACGCTTTGCTTCTTTATGTCAATAAATGTTATAGAAATGTGACCAAAAATTAATTTCCTGACTATTGTCATGTAATTTAACAATGAACGATTTAAGATAGAAAAAAAATAGTAATATAAAAAGATTCGCATTCTCTCAGCAGAATAGTTTGTTGAAACTAATTTATTTAAAAAAATAATCAGATTTCTGAGATTACATTAAAAAATGTATGTTATGAATATTATTTTATATATGATTTTTGGTTATTATTATTATTAATAATAATAATAATAATAATAATAATAATGGCATGCATCAAGTTGAGCACAACATACTCATTTAATTGGCTGAGCAGAGATTGCGTTTGTTTTTTACGTTAGTCAACTGAATTTCGTTCCCTCAAGTTTTATCACAAGATTACTTAATTACTGCAGTAACTCACTTTACTATTGTTATACACCATTGAAGGCACGTTTTAGTTCAGTTGTTACTATATCTGTAATTTAAAATTAAGATAAAACAAAAATTCTCATACTTCATGCTATAGTAAGTTATATGCCTGAAGTAAGATTTAGAAAGCTATCAATATTATAATCAATGATGCTGAATTAGTAACAGTTAATCATTATGGAAAACAGGGATTTGGTATATACTCTTTTTTAACATAATTTATTTTAATGTCATCTTTTTGGTTATAACTTTAATACACTTTGATTTAAAAAACTATAGAATTAAAAATTATGTAAATAACATACAAAGATTCCATTAAATAATTGACGTGTGTTGTGTAATACAATTGCAGAGCACTCATTTAACACAGAACTAAGATTCCAGAATTGATTTTCAAATGAATAACGCTTCCTGGCTATACTATGACACATGAGAGAAAAAAAAAATTGTTAATTAAAAAATCGACTTAGACTCTAAGAATTGAATTATTAAATGGTCAGTCTGTCATTATGGTGTTCAAATATCATAAAATCTCGCAAAAACTTAATCATATGATTTTTTACCATTTATTAAATGTCTGCAAACGATGAGATAAATTACTCATTTATTAAGCCATTTACACTAAATGGGAATGGTCCATCAACAGCAAACAGGGAATCTAAAAGATAAAAGTTTGTTAAAGTTATTTAATACCTTTAATATAATATGCATCTATGTTAAAAATTGTATTATATTTTAAAAAAGTCTTTCTTTTTATTTTTTTATTCTCTTGTTTTTAATTATTATAATAACAAAAATATCATGCATAACAACTATATAAATATGTATACATTAAAAATTATACATAAAAAGTCTTTTGGCACATAATATTTTTTGCTCTTCTCAAAGTGTTAAGCATCTACTTTAATGTTAATCAATTATTGCAGATAGAGCACTACCTAGTGTTCTATTGTGGAAGTAAAACAATAACAAAATAAAACAAAATGAAATTATGATACAAAGATTTAACAAAAGGTAAAAAAAGAATTGACCATGTGACATAACAATATACACTGAAAAAATAAAAACATTCTCTATGTTACTTTATATAAGACTAACTTATTATATAATTTTCTATTTGCTTCTAATTGACCAGTTATTAACTAAGTATTTATACAATTATTTAAGTTATGCTTAATATAATATGTTTTATATATTTATCTTCTTTTTAGAAATTTAATAAAATTTAAAGATTTAAAATTGTTTGTAGCATGTATTTTATGTTCATATGTTATCTACTGAATGCATAGAGCAGATTTCTTGTCTCACTTATTAATTGCATCATTATATTCTTTGTCTCTTATATCTCGCCATTATGACCATAGTATATCATTTTGCAAAAGTCATAATTTTATATATGTTTCTTTTATTTTATATTACCACTTAATGTTAAGTGTAAAAGCCAAAGAACATAACTAAGCAATTAATAGCTGAGATAAAAACCTTTTATAAATTTACTATTTAACATATGAACATAAAATGGATGCTACAAAAAATATTAAATCTTTAAATTATATTAAAGATCCAAAGAGAAAACAAAAATATGTTATATTAAGCATAATTTAAACAATTATATAAATATTTATAAACTTCAATAAATTTAGTTAATAGCTGATCAATTAAAAATTAATGGAGAATTATATACTAAAGTAGTATATATAAAGTTGTATAAAGTATGCTTTTATTCATTTTATATATTATGTTTTACATTTAATTTTTTCAACTTTTATTAAATATCTGTATCACAATTTTATTCTGTTTTATTTATGTTTTATTTTCTTAATATTATTATTTTACTTTCATTGTAGCACATTAGATAGTATTATATCTTTAGTAATTGGTTAACATTAAAATAGATACTTAACATTTGAGAAGGGTATGAAACCATGTGCTAAAAAATACTTTTCATGTCTAATAAGAATGATGTATCATAAATTCTAGGAAATTTTGCAAATGTCATTCATTCAAGCATAGTTAAAGTAATTTAAAGTGATCATTTAACATCTTCACACTCTCATTTCCAAATGCTTAAGACTTGCCCATACATAAATATTTGGATCAAAAAGATAGATGGATTAATTCTATCTTTTCACAAAGACTTTATCTTGTGTTTGAAAATGAGAGTATTCATTTATAGTTAAAAATCTACAAAGCACATGTGCATTAGCTTTATGGCTGATTATGAAATTTATAATCTGGATTTTTGTTTTACTCAAGCTGCATTAATCATCATTAGGATGGCTGGGTTTCTAGAAGAAAGGAAAAAGTGTCAACTTCTGAAATCTAACCTGGATCTCTGTGGAACCAACCAAGCTATTTTCAAAAGAATATCTAATCAAAATGAAGAAAAATGATTAAATCTCAAATTTCAAAGACAGGAAAATCATAAAGCATATTATAGCAACATGTATGGAAAGGGACAGAATTATAAATGAAGTCCATTAATGGAAGCTATTATGGAAGAAATATTAGTCTGCAAAAAAATCATCTCAATGAACTGTAGAGAATCCTGCTATAGAACTTTTATTGTGTATGTTAAATTATTATTTGGCCTCTTAGTGTATTTTTTTCATTTTAACAAGTTATATTTTTTTATGTATAGAGTGTTTATATAACTTATTATTTAATTGATTGATTAAAGGAGAAAGCAAATGTTAAAAAAAAAGTTAGCTGTAGCTTAAAGCAGACAAAATAAACAAAATTGTATTTGAAAAAATTTTATGTCATCTCATTCTTATTACATATATGTGACTGGTTAAAATTTTATTTTTTAAAAAAAGATAACTTTTTAAGATTAAAATTGGCAACAAATATGTAAAGTTATAAAACATTAATGGCATAATATTCATTTTAAATACATAAAAAGTGTACATACATATAAATTTAAAGTCAAATGTATTATTATTAGAATTTTAGGTTAAAGCTTTATTTTGAAATTCAGTAGAATTTATTTGTGCATAAATTAGCTCTCCTTTTGATTACTAACATGAGCAAACTCTCCATACAGTACAAGCCTTACTAATCAATAGGTGCATAAAATCTTTACCTAGTGCCTACTCATCCAATATCCCAATAGTTTATAGTTTGAGACTTTCATCAGTGCAGAGCCTTGGATATGAGACCATTGCATTAAATTTTAGGGTTTAATACAACCCTCTGCAGTCAACTTTTACCTAGTTAACTAACTATAAAGCTAAAAGCTGAAGACAAAACACAATAATGTTTTAATCCTTGCTCATCTTTTTGTATTTCTCATACAGATCTGAGCCTAGTTCAACATCTTTGCATTTTGGTGTCTTTGGTTTTTCAAAAACCACAGTCATCACTATCCCATAGGCAGGTTTGATATAAAACCATCAAAACATTACTTGATCACTATTTTTTATGCTTACACAAGCTGTTAATAACAGGAAAAAACTTTCGTACAGTAGTGATACCCAGTGAAAGTTTTTCAGTAATCAATGGATGCAAGAAGTTTTGTGTATAAAATCCCTATCTAGAACCTATTCACCCAATATTCCCAGATTAGTTTCTAGCTTGTGATTTCATCAGTCAAGAGCTTTTAGAGCCAAGGCTCCTCACTGATGATGGCCACAAGCTAGAAACTAGTTGGGGGATATTGGATGAGTAGGATTTTATGCATAAAATGTCTTGCATCTATTGATTATTAAGGCTTGCACTGAGTCACATTACTGTATAGAGAGTTGCTACTGTTATTAACAGCTTATGTAAGTATAGAAAATGGTGATCATGTGATCTTCTGATTACTGTGAGTTTGATTTTATATATATAAACTGTATAATATAAATGCAGCTGTTAGATTGCTGTTAAATGATTAAAATATTTTATATTTTATGGTAGATTTATTTAGTTTTATCTTTCCATTGACTTGTAAATCGAAAGATTTCATGAGTATTAATGTGTAATAAGAAATGTGGACTTAATCAGTGAAGTATTGAATAGCTTCATGCTCACAGATCTAACCACTTCAGCTTCACCTATTTAAATAGAAAGTAGGTTGAAGTAAAGAAGGGTTTTCCTCTTTTCTTCCATAATGTAACTTGTGGTTAAACACCTGTAGAGGTCCCTACTATCGCATTTTACATGCATATTCTCGAGGTTATAGCCTCAGTAAATATTACTTAGTTTTTTCTGTAAATTTGGAGTTAGATCCAAAAGGTCACCTCAGTTAATTAAATAGTGCTACTATTAAATTAAGATTGGACTCAAAAAAGCCATCTCTATAATTAAGTTGACTTATTATTAAATCAGGATTCATATCTAAAGTGCCCATTCTCTTAAATTATCCTTAGAAGAACATATATATTGATTAAAACTATCTTATATTTTGTAGATGTATATGACTATCCTATAAAGTTTATGATATAAATAAATGAATTGTATTTGTTAAGGTCAGCCATACAGAGATTATATCGAGGGTATATTAAAGGTCAGGAATTTTCTTTGAAAATGCACTTAATCATAAAATGTAGTATTATAATATACATTGAAAGATTAATATTTAAAATGAATCAAAATAAACCTTGGATACTTTGCAAATAGTTATTATCATTTTCCGCCATGTGTGTGAACTAAAAGTTAAAAGATAGGTGGAGAAATAGCTTATTAAAGCAATTATTACAAATTCTTATGATATAGTTTGTAATGTAATCATATTTAGGGAAAAGAACCTTATACTTTATTTAATAATTATGGTATTTTTGAAAATAAATTGCCTAGTCTTCTATGTGATCTAGCCAGGTACTGAAAATAGTGACTGTGTTGTGGTCATCATCATAATATTAAAGATAATATTTTTAAATATTATTTAAATATATATATTCCAGTTTATTTCCTGATGTTTTAATGTCAGATGGTGTCCGAGACAATTAAAATAAATTTAAATAATTTAAACATACATAAGATGACCATGACTAAAATATGTTAATTTATTTTGAAAATATTAAAAATAGAAATGACCAAATAATAAATTATAATCAATTTACTTTTAAAACCTAAAAAGCATTTTTAAAATATTTTGATTACTAATTTGAAAAATTAATTTAATTTATGCTTATCTTACATGATTTTTAATTATTACTGTGTAGTTGTGAATAAAATTAGGCAATTTGTTACTTAGTCAAAATTAGTTCAAACAAAACCACTTTAAAAAATAACAACATTTCCAAAATCAATAAATATTATAAATAGTGGGGGGAAGGGGGAAATAGATTTTAAATGAAGCGTTGGAAATGTCCAGATCAAAGAAATTCTAAGTCTAAATAACACATTATATTTGTGGGCAGTCATGATGAGAGAAACAGACTTCAGTAGTCTATAAATGTGTGTATAGTCAAAGAGATAAAAAAAAAGTAATGAAAAAGTTAAATATAAGCCCATGTTATATGATATGTGCAGTACTAAAAATAAAAAGCTTATTATCATATAATAATGAACACTGGTTAATACGAGGGATGTGTATAATTAAAATGAATTAATTTTGTTTTAGATTTTTGGTTCATTATAAGTCTCATTGAACATTATTATTAATAATCATTGATTCAAAATCGAGGAAAAGCTATATTTTCTCATGTATAGAAAAGTTATTTTTAAAAATATTACTTTAATATGAAGATAAATAGAACTATATAAATTATCTCCAAAAATGTAATTCAATAAATAAATAAATATGTATAAAAGTATTTAAAGGAAAGCTTTCATTTAACCTTTAATTATCATGACATGCCTAGCATGCTTTCAATTACTTAATAGTCATCCTCAAGAACAGTTTGTGAGAGAAACTTGTGATATTATTTTGATTATATTTTTTTATTACCATTATATAATTTGTTAATAAGTTTTGTTGATTTCCTTTGGAAAAATATAACTGTATTTCATGATGCAGATTTAAATTCAGCCTAACCTATCATGGGTTATCTAAAAACTGTTCTTATTTTTCTAATACATCTAATGTGTATTATTAAATAATACATTATTAATACTTAATGTAGTGATAAATTATATATATATATATATATATATATATATATATATATATATATATATATATATATATATATATATATATATATATATATATTATCATCATCAATTTTAACTATTATTGATACACTAACAGTATGAAGGTCTTTTCAAGTTTAATTTTTCCAATCTCTAGTCTCTCCTATCAACCTAGCACACTTTTTTATTTTGTCCATCAAATGTCACATGTAGTTTTTTTCTTTGTGTTTTATAATCCCTTGGATTACAATTTAAAATTTCAATTATCCATCTACTATCATCTATTTAGCAATATGTTTAACTCAGTTGTACTTCAATCTCTTGATTCTTTCGATGATCTCAATAAAACATGTTTCTTCTCTCATATACTTTATTTTTAATCTCTTTTTGTTATTTATGACACACAACTTTTCATATTTGATTGAGTGATATGAAGTCTCTCTAATTGTTCTGGTAAAACTACATTTATTAAAAACCTTTCTTTTCAAACACATAGGCATATTTCCTTTTAATATTAAGTTATTTTTATCAAAAGCCCTCCATGCAAACTATTTAGAGTCTTTGCAATTGGAGTTCTTGTGAAATGAAATGGAATGGATCACTGGTCTTGTATCAATTTTTTCAAACTTGTGTACTCATTAATATTATTTTTGGCTTTTTACAGTTAATGCAAAAACTTATTGATAAGTGGTAGTAAAAAAATTAAATATATTAAATCATTATCATGATTTGGAAAATCATTCATTTACCATCAAAATTGAATTGAGAGAAAGCATGAGTATGCATAAAAATGAATGATGCTAACAACATTTTAATAGAAATTATTTCTTTATAATAATTATGAAATAAGTATGTATTAATGAAAAATTATAAAGGCTCACATGGAGAGTCATATAGATTCATTCATTTCACTAATTTTATAACTTAATAAGTTTTAATTCTATTT
This sequence comes from Epiperipatus broadwayi, assembly GCA_028023455.1. Lineage (NCBI taxonomy): Eukaryota > Metazoa > Onychophora > Udeonychophora > Euonychophora > Peripatidae > Epiperipatus > Epiperipatus broadwayi. Next base: position 2,815,481 of record JAQFVV010012396.1, on the reverse strand, counting down.
TGTCATAGTTTGTTTTTGTAAAATACTTTTATTTATTTTAAGTAAAATTACTTTTGCTGTTGTATACATTTTCTATGATCCTTTCATAGATTTTTATTTATTTCTGTTGACAGAGAAAGATTTAAATTCCATCTTGAACCTGCTTCTACATGTTTTATTTCGATTTTATTTACTTTTAATATATGTACTGTTATAGAAAAGGTCTTCATGATGTAATAATAGTACATTCATTTACCATGCTATATCATAAATTTGATATTAGACTAATAAACTTTAAAATAATTTACGAAATTAAAATATTTTAAATAATTTAGAAAGCATAATTATAACTCTTTCTGTTACTGTTATATTTTTACCATTCAACTGATGTTAACTGCAAGATATATATATTTTTGCATTTTCTAAAAATTGTTTGTTCAATCATCATTTCATGCTCCATGTAGATATTATTTTTATTTGTATCATCTTCAGAAGAATCTTTTTAGCAAGCGAAATTTAAAAAAAAAAATTTATAATTGAAATAACCTTTTTTTAAAAAATACTAAATTAAACTTTTTCTATTCAACTGCACTTTTTGCGATTATTTTATATGATACATTAATTAAAATCCATCTGAATATGTATACTTTTTGTTTAGATAGTTTTTTATTGTGCTTGATTCAGAATATAAATAGAAAATGAACTAGTGTTATACATTTTAATAAAAATAATAAGACAGTTAAAATATAAACTTTATTACACTCATTCAATGAATGATGCATTTTTATATAAATTTTATGCATATTCCTTGCATCAAACAAAAATCCCTACATTTCAGATCTTAATAGCATCCCACAATACAGTTAAAAAATAATTAACATCTCTCTATTTTTGAATATATATCTTGTTTTGGTCTCTTTTTTAACTGGTAACATTGATGATATAGATAGTTTTTATCTAATTGGTTATTTGACTATTTTATTCTTAACGATTTTTTTAAATTTCTTTTTCTCTGCAGTTTTTATGGAAATGATTAATAATCAAATTTTTTTTCTTAAATTACAATATCACATGGCCAACCATATCTAATGCTTACATAATTTGTTAACAGAGTAGTCACTTTCTCCATACAAATTGCCATCTAGTGCAAGCCATACTAATCAATAGATGCATCAAAATTACTATTTGGTGACTACTCATTCAAAGCTCCTCACTGATGAAAGCCACAAAATTAAAACCAGCTGGGAATATTGGATGAATAGGCACTAGGAAAGGATTTTGATGCACTATCTTTCAAACATCCATTGATTACTATAGCTTGCAATATTGTATGGAGAAAGTTGTTACTATATTTTTTTTTATTTGGAATATGCTCAACTGCTAATATCATAGTAGTAGTTTTAATTCATCCCTTCTCCAATTATTGGATTCATAAATCATTAGTTTATTTTCTAAATTAATTCTAAAAATTTATTTTATAATCATCTTAAACATTTTTCTATCGAAATCTAATAAAAAAAATAGAGTCATTTTACTTGTTTCTGTTAAAGTCATAGTCTTTTATCAGATGTAGATAATGTCTTACAGGTTCCACCCATTAATTTATTGGAGCCAGTAACTTTTCTTTTTACTTCAGAATACAATCTAGTAAATTTGTTTTTAGTATTGACCAGTGGTGACTGGTCCATAAAAAACTATGGGACTGCAGCACCAACAGAAAAAAATACAAAAATTAATTATTAAATTTGTGCTTGAAAATATCAATAATATATCAATCATTAAATATTTTACATAGTTATTTTGTCAATATAGCTAATTAAACTGTTTCTAAAAAGAATTGTTTTAACTGATGCTGTCAGAAACATCATATTGGATGAATTTCAACAAGTTTCATTGAGATTCATTTGCTCTTAACAATGAAATAACAAGTGCCTTAGGAGAAGGAGCTGCTTTTTGAACAGCATCAGTAATTATATGAAAATAGTACATTTATCTATTCTGGTTTCTTTTCAGAGTGAATAAATTATTCATCTTTTAGTACTATGTGTCTAAGGTAATATTTTATTGTTTTCATTTAAAATGGGCAATAAAATGTTGTTGTTTTTTTTGTAATTAACATTTTAAAATTAACATAAAAATATTTATTGCAGGAAAGTATAGCAAAATAATAAAAGAAATATTATTTTAAATAGTTATCGTGTTGGGTGTTAGTTTTGAAGGATGAAAAACATTACATTTTCCCAATTGTCATTATATGGAAAAATAAAAAATAATACTCCCAATATTATTATTTGTCAAACAGCAATTAGTAAAAACAAAAATTCATTGACCTTTTAACAATGATTGGTATGGAAAAATAAAATAGTTGTGTAATTGCGAAATTAAAAATGCTCTGTTTTGTTTATCTGGCATACTTTTTAGTGTGATATTGTAATAAAGTACCCCTGTTTAAAAATTTTACAGGAAAACACCGGTATTGACTACTTGGAATGTCCAATTGTATAATCAAAACATAAGTTGATGATAATATGTTAGAAATAAACATGTAAATGCATATATATATATACATGTTTGTATATATAATAAAACATAACACACATGTGAAATACGTAGAGATAAACAGTAGCTATACACATATAAATATTTAAGATGGATGTATCAGTTTAAATAAATATGCAAATACTTGTTTGATATTTTAATCTTTTTTTCTACAATATGTCATTGTATATCAGAAACTTGAGAGCTAATTTATCTTCTCTTTTATAAAATTGCAATTTGAATTTTAGATCCCTGTACGTCACATTATATTGTCACATGATGTTTCCTGAAACATTTTGCTATCATTAATTATTCACTAAATGTCTTGATCAATATGAATCATCTCACTTTAATCTTGTTTAATAGGATCAAACCATTTTACAAGCACTTTGTCTTACCTAATAAAGCTTCTGTTGTCAATTTAACTTGACTTTGAAGTTAGGATTAAATGTACATTTTTTCTTTTTCTTTTTGGTCTAATATACAGTTTGTGTCATGTATGTGCATGTATGTATACGTGCGCACTCACAGAAACCGTGCTTCGAATTAATTGATTCATTTCAATATTTAAATAATTTGTTTATTTAAAAGTAAAATATACTTTCAAATATATTGAATATATAAATAAAATTTAACTAGACATAAACTGCGTAATCTTAATTTCTTTAAAAATTAAAATTTACATATGTGTCGGACTTGTTTAATTAAAAAATTAATATTTAATAAATTTTAAAAACATTAATCTCAAGATAAAAAATTATTACTATATAAAAATTTTGATAACGGTTTTAAAATCAGTACTATTGTTTACCAAATAATAGGTCTAACAAATAATACGTCTTACAGTATGATATTACTAATTTAGATTAATTACTCTTCTCTGAAATATAAAAATTAATCGAATCCAATTAAACTAAACAATTAATAATTTATCATCATCAGTATTATAAGCAATGAGTAATAATAAAAAGATTAATTACTTCTAATAGCGATGGACGGTTGAAGAGTTGGAATGAGGAGTAGATTGAAGCCTGTCTTTTGGCTATCTTAATATCATCATCATCATCATCATTATCAACCATTATCAATCCACTGCAGGATGAAGGTCTCTCCAAGTTTAATCCACCTTCTCCGATCTTTAGCTTCTCTTCTCCACATCACCCCTACACATTTTCTTATTTCATCCATCCATCTTACATGTGGTCTCCTTCTAGGTCTTTTACAATCTCTTGGAATCCAGTTTAAAATTTCAATTGTCCATCTATTATCATCTCTTCTAGCAATATGTCCAGCCCAACTCCACTTCAATCTTTTAATTTTTTCAATGAGGTCAGTAACACCTGTTTGTTCTCTTACCCATACATTGCGTTTTCGATCTCTTCTTGTTACTCCCAACATACATCTCTCCATACTTCTTTGAGTGGTCTGAAGTCTCTGTATTGATCTTCTATTAAGTGTCCAAGTCTCAGATCCATAAGTAAGAACTGGTAAAACACATTTGTTAAAAACCTTTCTTTTCAAACACATAGGCATATTTCCTTTTAATATCAAGTTATTTCTACCAAAAGCACTCCAACCAAGTTTAATTCTATGATTAATCTTCCTCTATTATGTTTCCATCTGTATTAATAATCTGACCAAGGTATTTGTAACTCTTAACTTCTTCTAATTCATCATAATCAATCTTTATTTTCATATTTTGAGCAAATCGATTAAACATTACTTTAGTCTTTTTAACATTTATCTTTAGTCCTACTTTCCTACTTTCATCTGATAACTCCTGCAACATTTCCTGCAGCTCGGAAGCATTATTTGCAAAAACAACTACATCATCTGCGAAATCTAAATGACTTAAATAATCTCCATTTACTTTCACTCCTTTAGTTTCCCATTTTAATCCACAAAATACTTCTTGCAGCACTGCTGTAAAAGTTTTGGAGATATGGAGTCACCTTGTCTTACACCTTTCTCAATGTTGACTTTCCCAGTATCATTATGTAATCTAATTGTTGCTGTTGCATTTTTATAAATATTCTTTAAAATATGACAATATCCTGGATCTATACCTTGATGATCCAATGCTTTAATCACTGAAGAAATGTTTATAGAATCAAATGCCTTTTCATAATCTACAAATCCAAAACACAATGACAACTCATATTCATTTGTCCTTTCTATAACTTCTCTCAATACTTGAATATGATCTACTGTACTAAAACCACTTTTAAATCCAGCTTGTTCTCTTGGTTGGTGAAAATCCAAGGTTCTCTGTAGACGAGTTGTAATTATCTTGGTAAAAATTTTATATAAAACTGATAAAAGGCTGATAGGTCTGTAATTTCTAATATCTTCTTTATCACCTTTTTTAAATATTAATATTATTACTGCATTCTTCCAATCATCCGGTACATCTTTATCATTTAGACATTTGGTATATAACTTTGCTAATATTTTTTCTGTTTCTTCACCTGCTTCTTTTAATATATCAATTATAATTCCATCATTACCTGGAGCCTTTCCTTTTTTCATACATTTAATTGCATTTCTCACTTCTTCATTTAAAATTCTGGGCAATTCGGAAGATGTAATAGATATAGGAGGTACTTGTTCTTTATTACTATATAATTCTCGATAAAAATCTTCTACCAATTTCATAATGTCATCCCTCTTTTTAGTAATAATTCCATCTTTTTTTCTTATTAGAGATATAAATTTCCTACCAATACCAAAATGTTGTTTTACATTCTTAAGACTTTTATTTTCTTCTACAGCTTTTCTTGCTAATTCACAGTTATACTTTCTTATATCATTTTCAACTCTTTTCCGCACCATTTTACAAAATTCGAGATATTCAATTCTTTTTAATGCATCATTCTTGCATATCTTCATATTCCTTCTTTTCTTCATAAGTTCTCTAGTCTCAGTAGAAATTTTATTAGTCAATTGCTGCTTTTTTCTACCAGCTATCTTTGTTGCAGTTTTTAAAAGTGTATCAGTTATTTTCATATTAATTTCATTCAAATCTGAATCATGTTCAAAATCTACTAATACTTGAAACCGATTTGTAAGTTCTAATTTAAATTCATTAGAATGTTTCTGAAGATTAGGAATATCAACTGTAAATATAGTTTTTCTTAATAATTTTTGTCTCTCTAGTTTTACATTAACATGTATCTTACCCCTTACTAATCGATGATCACTTCCTGTGTTAAATTTATTAAGAACATTACAATCTTGAAATATGTATTTCCTGTTAGTCAAAATATAATCCAATTCTGCTGTACCTTCATTTGGATGCTTCCATGTCCATTTCCTTCTAACATTTTTCTCAAAAAAAGAATTCATAATATAAAGTTTTTCCTTCTCTGCAAACTCCACAAGTCTATGTCCTCTCTCATTTCTATTACCATAACCAAAATTACCTACAACACTTTCATCTTTCATTTGTTTACCAATTCTAGCATTAAAATCTCCCATAACAATTTTAAAATGTTGTTTACTCTGATCAAAAGCCTTTTGTACATCCATATAAAAATCTTCTACTACTTCATCACTGTGAGAACTTGTTGGGGCATAAACCTGAATTATCTGCATTTGATATCTGCTATTAAGTTGTATAACTAATCTTGCCACTCTGTCTGATACACCATCAATCTCCACAATATTGTTCTTCCACTTTTTATTTATAATGAATCCTACTCCACTTGTATTTCCAATATTTGTGCCTTTATAATAGAGCATATGTCCACTTTTTAAATCAATTGTCTCTTCACCTTTTCTTCTAACTTCACAAAGTCCAATAATATCCCATTTAATATAAGAGAGTTCTTCTTCTAATTCTTGCAATCTTCCTTCACTTGAAAGTGATCTGCAGTTGTAAGTACCTAAATAAAAAGTCGTCATCAAATGGCAGCCTGGGTCCGCCTCCAGGATATTCTTAGCACCCTCCGCCTTCGGCCACCAACCGCTGCCTTGGTTGGTGACTTTACAGCCTCCTGGGATTAAGGGCCATGCTTTATTTTTGTCTGTCATAATTGTATAATTGGGAAAAATCTTTATCATTTACACAAACATTCATTCTGCCTTATCAGGCACTGAGAAGAAAGACCATGGTGTTTCTTGATCTTAAACTCAGAGGTAAAAAGCCAATAAACTCACCACGCTGGCTAATGCATGTTGGTGAGCAGCCCATCCATGTTCGTATACTATATGAATAAACATATAGTAATAACAGCTGCAACGACAAGAATGTATGGAGTGGACATTAGGAATTTGCCCTGCTCGGTTCCTTTAAGGCCTCCAAGAGGAATCAAAGGGTCTCCTTTCAGTTAATAGCAAACTATATGTGTAGAGATGATAATCTAGACCAACTGAAGATTGCTGTTTTAGCATGAAATACGTATATTGGTGATTATTTATCTTTTCGACATATATGTGTTCAAGTGTATCAGTGTTATGAGATAGAGTGGAGAGTGGTGGATGGTGTGAAAGTCTGTGCTCATATACCCTATACATTACAAATTAAACAAAGACTTTATTTAAGTCGTTGACTAATAATCCTGAAAAAAAATCTAAAAAATTTTCAATTTAATTTTGGATTTTTTTTCTAAGTATTTGGATACAGATAACTCATACAATTATTAAATTTTAGTCAGTAAATAGATAATCAGCTAATTTCTATTGAAAGGTTTTGTAGACACTCACCAATTGTCAGTTTGTAGTAGGCTAAAAAACAATTTTATGTCATCTTATGTATTAAAATGCATTAAAGGCTTTACTTAATGTTTATTATTTTTATGTAAATCTCTCCATAACATTTTTATATCAAATTGATCTCATTAAATCCTCATACATAATTTTATCCACTCTTGAAATATCAAAAAATTATAATCAATAATATTAGAACAATGTCAAAGGCAATTTGTAATATACAGAAATTATTCATTTATCATTAATAGCCATTTATAAATAGGTATGGCCATAAGAGCAGCAGAAAAATGATAACTAAAAATAGATTTTAAAAAGTCAATTTTGTGATATCTATGCAAATAAATATGTGAAATATCATAAAATTAAGACATTCTTCTCACAACAAACTTGGCACAGTGACAATTATTTGGAAAAATAATGTAAATATATTGATAAATATTTATAAATTTATATTAAAAACAGTGCATGTGTTAAGATTGATTTACTTCCAAATATATTAAAACTAATTTAATTAAGATCATATTATAATTATATTATTTTTTTAACTTGTTTATACCATATATTACCCCACAGTATATAAATTCCACTTTTATCTCTAATAAAATCTTTAAAATCTTTTTTTCAAGGTAATAATTATTAAGCCAAAACTAATTTAATTAAGATCATATTATAATTATATTATTTTTTTAACTTGTTTATACCATATATTACCCCACAATATATAAATTCCACTTTTATCTCTAATAAAATCTTTAAAATCTTTTTCTCAAGGTAATAATTATTAAGCCAAAAGTTTTGATTTTTTTTTGCTTCATATAGCTAATAAAATACCTGAGATTTTTAAAATATTAATATCTACATTCAAGAATGATAATTATGTTTTTACTCACTGGGTACTTATCAAATCTGTAAATGGATAGACTAATAAAAATTTATTTATATTACTATTTTGGTTTCTACCAATAAAAAGCTTCTAAATTATTAGTATTATCTGTTTTTGGTGTTATCATGCATGCCATGTTATTCTATGCTTAATAATGTCTTTTTATAAAGCATCAATATCCAAAACATTTCAAATTAAGAAAAAAGTGATTTCTGAATAGTAAAAATATAAACAGCCTTTAAATAGCCAATTGCAAAATTAGTTTTAAATAACTATTTGTAAAGTCATTTATGGAAGAATAATGGAAAAATTCAAAACTCATCAGGCTATCAATTATTAAATATGAGAATTGAAGCAGACTTTTATTATAAAAATAAACACCCATTTACTGACCAATATTGGATGGTTAACTAAATTATGAGTGATTGCATGAAAAAAATCCTGTGTCTATGGAATGAATTTTTCAAGTTTACTTAAATTCAAATTCTTAGAGCAAAAAAAAAAACTGATTTCCTTAAAAAAGACATTTTGAAATGCTTTTCAGAAGACTGAAAAATTTTTTAAAACAATCAAATTTTTTATTAACTGATACTATTAAAAATATTTGACAAATAGAATCTGCTTAAAGTAAAGTTTTTTCTAATATTCAAAGGACAAATGTTTAAAATTTACTTCAAAAAATAATGAAGGTTATGCAAATTTTCTTGCTATCAACAACAATATTAGTACAAGCCTTCAAATAATACTAATTAAATCTAAACTACATACAAGAAAATCATTAACAATCTTTCACTTATAAATCCAAATTAGATACAATCATGTTTACTAGATAGTATCTAAGCTCTTTCTCCATTTTTGATAATCTTCTGTTAAAGAATTAATGGAATAGAGTGTCATTTAAATGAATACTAAAGTTGTATCTGCAAGAATGCTTTCCAAATATGAATTTAGATAAGGTACGATCTATTCTGTTTCAATACTTTGAAAACAAATTAACCCTCTAGCATTACGTGTTCTCACTGATGAGAGTTTTATAAACTTTCAACATTTATTTTAATGTTAAACCATTATTCTATATTAGAATATAACTTCATTTGGGAGAAATTTACATTTACAAATAAAATAATATTCTAAAAAATCGTATTTGAACTATATAAATATTAAAAAATAAGATCATAAAAAAATATCTTTATCATTTAACAGTCGGAAGAAGTAGATTGATTTCATAAAATCAACCAATTCTTTTTTTCATTGACAATTGTATTTAAAATGTGAATAATAAATGTTAGTATTTGATAACTATTAAATTATGTTTTAAAATATTACAAATTTTTTATTATAATTTTTACAATATTGCAATAAATCCTAAGAGTTTGAAAAGATGTGTTTATAAGAACTCTGTAATTTGTTTTGCTAACATTATGCTAGCACTTATTACCTTCTATTTTTTTTAAAATAAAACATATATATATATATATAATAAATGTGTAATCATGTGTAGTTTTGGTTTTTGATAAGTATTAGATAATTATTATGTAAAAATAATCATAAATCTTAATAAAATTTGCAAATAATCATAATTGTAGTCATTTGAAAAATTTTCATAAAGTAATCTCACACAGTACATAAAATCTGAAAACAAAGACCAGATATATTCAGGCATGACTAAAGTTGTTTGAAAGTCACTGGACTTTTGGATATCCTGATGGCTTTAGAATTTTTTTTTGGAATTAAAATATCACAACAAAATATACATAAATTTCATAATTTAAAAAAAAAATAGCAAATTATCTCAATAGATGGTGTACAAGCACATTGATTCCAGCACTTTTTCTCAATTATTTCCCATGAGTTTCCTAGCTTTAATGGAAACATCTGTTTAAAAACATTTGAGAATTATTTTTTTAATGGAATAATTGGTGTGGATAGCTGATATATGTGTGCATGCATATATATTTCTGCTAATTATATAAACTTTCAATGTATTGCATGTTTCTGTATGTAATTATATTATTATATGTCAATTTTTTATGCATATAATATTGATTTTAAATATAAAAAAAATGTTCAATAACTAAAATATCTTTTAATAACATTTTTTTAAAATTTAAATTAATTTCATAACATATATATTATTGCATTTTAAAGGAAGAAAAAGAGCTTACTTTTCAGTAACTAAACAAATACTATAGTTTAAAGGAAATAAAATATAAAATTATTAATAAAAAGAAAAATTGATTTAAATATTTACAATTATTTTTGAACAAAAAAAAACCTCATATAAAGTACTTGATTGATAGCTGATAACATTTTCAACATTTAAATCAAATTATTTATTAACTAATAAATGTTATAAAAATAAAGATTTAAATAAAATTGATTAATGAATGAATATCTTTTTTTCTAGTTAATCATATATATGAATAAGATGTCGGATAAGCATAAATTAATTTTAATTATATATATATATATGTATAACAGTATACAATGTATGTCTCACAAAAATAAATTGCTTGGTTTAAACAACTGCGTTTTAAACAATTTTTTTTTTAATGAACTGTAAGGTTTTTTAAGCAACAAACGCTTGGATCAATAATGGTTTCTAATGAATATTTTATAAAACACATGGATACTAATGTCAAACTACTATACTCAGAAACAAATCATGAGATACTACAGAAAGTTATATTTATATATTGGATTATGTCCATAATTTAATATTATGTATTGGATGTCTTTAGAAAAAATTAAACTTTATTTAAATTTCCAATTACATTCAACTATTAGTAATAGCATCCAAACTTATATATCAACAACATTTGCAGAGGAATTATTCTCCTCTCTTCTTCAGATGTGGCTGGCCTGACTAGTGACAGTACTAGCATGGGAATCGAACCTGGACCCTTAGATTCTTGAATATTAAATTTTAAGGTAATTCTTTAATCTACTGAGCCATCCTGTCAAAGACAATAGTCAGCAGAAATTTCATATACTTATCTATGAGATTCCTCCTGTTTTTTCCACTTTTTCTAAGAGCAACCTTGATTATTTGTTTCTGTATATTATGTATTAAACCACTAAACATCACATGATCACCATTTCTTATACTAGCACATAATTGTTGTAAACAAAGGCAAAACTCTCCATACAGTAGTGCCATCCTGTGCCAAGACTCTCTCTGATGATGGCCACAAGCCAGAAACTAGTCTGGGCATATTGGATGAGTAGGCACTAGATAGGGATTTTATGCACAAGTTTTCTGGCATCCATTGATTACTCTGGTTGGCACAGAGTGGCACTACTGTATGGAGAGTTTTGCCTTTGTTTATATTATGTATTATCACATTATCTTGACTTATGGGGTTATTTGTCATTGTCATGTGAGCAGCTTCTCTGAATTGTCTTCTTTGTAGCTCTTTCTATCTAATATTTTTATACTTTTCCCAAATGTATATCCATATGTATGTGCATGGTTCGCTATCTTAAACACATCTGTTTTCTCTCTTCTAATTATCAGTTTGTGCACTTGCAATCACTTTTCATAAGGGTGCCTGGTCTCACCAATGTACATTCTTCCATATTCACATGATGTTTTATGGAAGCAGTTTTTGCTTTTCAACATTTAAAGTTTAGGCTTTATTGATGCTTGAACTCTGAAAAGCTAATGTTATACTAATTGCAGTTTTTTTAATTTGTATGTTATTTTTGGTATATATGTATACACTACAGTACCACTAATAGTTTTTGTGGTTATTTTTGTTGTCTATTTAAGGTTTTTTTAATAATAGTTGATGGATAACCATTTTTCATAAGAGTTTGTTCTATATAGATCTTTTCTTTTTCCAAATCACTGGTTTCTAAATAAACTTTTTCTATGTTTCATCGGGATAGTATAACTCCATGATTTGTTTTTTGGGTGAAATTGGATATATATAATAAGTATTTTTTTGTAAGTGTGGGTTTTCTGTAAAGTGTAGTTTTCATTTTGCCATAAGGTAATCTTGTCACAAGAACATGTAAAAATTCCACTTTTTGTTCATGTTCTGATTTTATTGTGAATTCAATTGAAGAGGATATATTGTTGATGGGATTCCAGAAAGTTTTTTAGAAGTGCTCAACCATGTATCATCAACATAACAAAGCCAAATTTTAGGTGGATATAGAGTATATGGCTTTGATTTCAAGTTCTATGTAAATATTGGTAATCAGGGGTAAGAATGGTGACTCCATATCCATTCTTTTATTTTGTTGGAAGAATTCTGTTTTGTATTGAAAATAGGTTATTGTTATGCAGAATGTTAATAGTTTCAATATACTATTAATAGGAAGTCATTATCACCATTTAATATTTTTCTTACAATAGACAATGCTTCTTCATGTGAATAAACTTTCCACATCAAATCTTACTAGTATGTCAGTTATTTCAGTTTTCATGTTCTCGATTAACCATACAATTTAGACTCCCTAACAAGGAACTGGGTCTTGTATGCAAAGGGTAAGAGAAGAAATCTTGACAAATTTTGGCAAGGTGAAGTTCTAGAACTAACAATAGATCTTAATGGAACATGATCCTTATGTATTTTAAATAGATTATAAAGATGAGCAATTTTTTTGAAATATAATGTTAGTTTTAAGTTTTTTGAATTGCTGAAGTACCTGTGATGCTTTCTTAGTAATGCTTGTAACTAACTTTGTTTCTGTACTTGGTATCAGATGTTTGCAATTTTTTTGTATTAGCCTTCTGGAAGAAGTTCTTGTATTTTGTATTATAATCAGATGTATCCATTACAGTTGTTGTGTTGCCTTTGTCAGCAGGGGGAATAAGCATAGATTTATCTGTTTTGAGAGATTTAATAGCTTTCTTCTCATTATAGGATGTATAAATACAAGTAAAATGTGATCATTACAAACCTTTAAGAAAACACATTAAAGTTAATTCATAATATATTATTAATGTAGAAACAATTTTTAAATCTGATCTTGATGAAAGCTGTTATCTTAAATTTCCTAAAAGAGTGGAAAATGGACTTAAAAACAATTAGGAGAGAAGACCTATAAAGAAGACATGTTTACTTTATCAGAGAATAGATTATTTCTTCTATATGTATAAAAACAGCATAGAACATGCTATTGATCTAGTTAAATTTTAGAGATAGCAATATATAAATGAACATAATAATTATTACATTTTTGCAATTGATTTTACAAAACTGGCTTTTAAAAGTTCATTAAATACATTTAATTAACTTAATTATGGACTTAATCAGTGAAGAAGTTAATAGCTTCAGCTCTCAAATCAAAATGCTTTAGATTCACCTAAATATTTAAAAATTAGGTCTAAGATAAGAGGCCACTCTTGTCTTTTAAAGTCATTAGTCTTGTATTTAGATTTGTAGAAGTCCCTACTATCACATTTTAGGTGCATAGTCTTAAGGTTATAGCCTTAATATCTATTACTTATGTAATGAGTATACACTTTACAAATTATTAATTACACCTTTAGATTCTTTTAATATATAGTTTCAATATAGCAGAAACTGAATAATTTATTAATGTATCTATAGATAATCATGTAATTAAGACTTACAACTTATCTAGTATATATAGTAATTTAATCATGTAATTAAGACTCACAAATAAATTAAAATGATGAACTAAACAAATTAAATTAACCCTATACTTAAAAAAGATCTTCAACTAGAATGTAGTATCTATTCATATACTTTCCCACACATACACATTAATATGCTCACACCCAAAAAATTTAATAAGGTTAAATTATTTCATTATATATACATATATTAACAAAAAAACGCTAACAAAAAAATAGATTAAAAATGAAATTATTTCTTGTAAGACAGTAATGTTTTCTTCTATATTCTTTTTTAGTGTTTATTTATATAAATTACAAATTAAACGTTGTTTCTATGTTTACGGATTTAGAAATTGGGCAAAAAATGTTATTGCATCGATATTTAATTATATAAAAGTGCTTGCAGATACAGTGAATAAACATGAAAAACTCATATATAGTTAGAATTTATGGGTCAGTGAATACTTTTAACTATCTAAAAAGCTGATTTAACTAGCCATGGAAATAGCAACATAAATATAAATGTAAGAAATGCATTGATTTAAATGGATTTTAGAGTTAATAAAAAAGTTTGTTAAAAATTTTTGTTTCTATGCTTTGTATAGTGAAAAAAATTGAGGTAATGATTGAGAAAAGCTAGAGGATTTTAGAAAATGGTGCAAATTTAAAGACTGGAAAAGATAAATTGGAAAAATATTAACAATATAAAAATATTAAAAAATATTTGAAAAAAGATATTATTTATTTATGAAAAAAATAGTAGAAATAGAAGAAATTGGATTGGACATAAATCCAAGGTAGAAAAGTTATGAAAAATAATTGAGAAATTTGTAGAATATATGAGTAAAAAATGCATAAAAAAATGAAATTGATTAATGATATTTAGAAAGATTGGAGTTAGAATCAAAACAATTGAAGGGAAACAGCTTTATTCGATGAGCATGACTACCATATCGGCAATAGAAGCTTTTTTTTTTTATTTATTAAAAATAATGCTATTTTAAAAAATTTTTAAACTGTATTATTTATTATATGATATATATATAGGCCATTTATATTATAATTTTAAATTAAAATTATTTTCATTCCAAGTTTCAATAGTTGCTTTAAAAATCGCATTTATTTTAATGATTACAAACTGATGATGTTTTAGAACTTGTAGTAGATCACCCACAAATTTTATTATTTGCAGAAAAAATAAAAAGAATAATTTTATACTAAGATTAGTCATTATAAATCACTTTTCTTGAATAGAAGATAGTTTTATCTATTACAGTTTGTGCCACTCTTACGATAAAGACTATAAACTGATACAACAACAAAGATAAATAATCATAACATTACTTACTAAAAAGACAGTATGCTGATGTTTAAGTACCCATGAGTGACAGTTGCTTCACCAAGACTTTATTCATTAAGCTTTAGTTCTTGAACATGCTATTATTTGTATATAACAAACCATATAGGAACATAACACTTAGAATCTGAATCATGCTCAATAAATTCCAACTCAAATCTTTATTATTATGATGATTATCTGAGAGAAATGGGCAAGAAATTATACAATATCATGTTTAATGGTAAATGAAAATTAGAAGAAATCCATTTTATTTAGCCAATTATCTGCTGGCAAACTTTTTGTTATTTGTATAATTTTGGATAATTTCATTTTCATTTTATAACAATGTTAATAATTTTGATTGCACTGCACTCAAAATTTGTTGCATTTTACTAAGATTATTAATGCTCTCCCTCTATTAAGAAATTTTTTAAAATAATAGCAGTATAAAGTTTCAGCTAACAGTTACCACTCCATATATATAGCCAAAAGATCCTGATTTTCTAACTTTAATTTTATAGATGAGTTAATCATTGCCTCCTAATATGTAATAAGATCAGATCACATTTCAACATCCTTAATAGAGAAATAATGAAAAAGATATTTTTCACCAGGTTTGTTATTTTCTGTCAATCGAGTATCTAAATATTTCACTATTTTCATTAACTGGAAGAAATTTGACCAGTTCCAAATTTCTTATTTAAATAAATAAGCAAACCTTCCAGGCTTTGTCTGGATTATAATCACAATATACATGAAGTCTTTTTTTATCAACCATTACATGGGTGAACAACAGGGAAAGATATCTTTACAGACAGAAGCTGTAAAATAGAAAAACTTCATTGCTTTGTGCACTAGCAATACTGGAACAATAATAAGATATCGTGCATTTAATAGTCACTATTTTTCATATATTTTGTGATCATATATAATCCTTTTATAACAAACTGTTAAGAGAGTTAATGGGAACACAATATTACTTTATGCTTGCAAATGATTCAGATTTTGTGAAATATTTTTATAATATTTGACTTTGCAAATCACTCTTAGTAGCCAGTCTTAATTAAGCAAGTATGGCCATTTATAGTCCAGAAGAAAAAAGTGGAGAAGGACAAAAAATAAAAAATTAAAGATAAGTTTACAGTGATTACATAAATCAATGCCTTAATTCTAAATATATCCATATATATCATGTGCTGGATTTTAATCAGTTCATTTGACATCTGATATTTAATTTTAATGTAGAATACTTTAGTCATTTATTTCTTATGCCCAATCCAATAGAATGTGACCTAAAAATAACAATTAAATGACTAGTTGACTAAAAGATCACATGACATTCTAGCACCAAAATTAATGTTAAGCATCAATTCTAAGAACTTTTAACTCCCAATTCTATCATTTTCCCACTGCTTAGCTGTATATGGCATAGTATGTCATTGTAGTAATATATGAAATATGATATCCATTATATAAAGTATTTTTTTATTCATTTTTTGATTTGCTAGCATATTTTCAGAATCTTGTGTACAATTTGGGAAAAATCTAAGTGCTTTTGTGTGTAGGGTTAGAGATCTATGTCTCACTTCTTTACAATAAATATAAAAGAATAAAAGCTGCTTATCCTATTAATATAGTAAGATAGCATTATCATTATAAATGCCTTATTTTTAATTTATTTAGCAAATTAGAACTCATTCTTAATTAAACATCCAAGCCCACTTTATGATATTATTAATATAAAAATTTCAGAAAGATATTTAATAAATTTGGAAAGTCAATTTTATAAATATTCATTTCTGAGTCTAAATTTATCACTCTGATTGAGTCAAACTTCATCAGATTAAAACCTATTGGCTTTTTTTTCTAAAGCAGTAAGAACCAAGGTAAACAAGCTTATCATTAAACACTTGTCCAATTTTAAAAGATATTAGTGTATCAGTGGCTTGGTATTCATACTCTTTGTCACCTTTCCATCAATATTAAAGATGGCTGTATTAATTAAAATTGTGTTATTTTAAAAATCAGCAGATCTAATATATTCATATGGCAATCTAGATTAACCTAAAACCATTACCTTTATCTAATGGTAGTTTCTACTTGTTTACACATTAGTTCAGGGTGGCTATAAGAGTTTAGCTTTATATCATATTCTGAGAGAAAAAATTCTGATATTGTTTATGATCTTAAAAAACGTTGAGTTTAGACAGCTTAGAGTTACTCCCCATGGTTTTGAATAGAGCAGATTAATATTAATCACTATGTCATGAAGTTTTTTAATTTATATTTATGTTAGCTATTACATTTGTTTGCTGTATTCTTAATTGTATTTTTATATTTTTAAAAAAGAAAATATTTTTGCTAACATTGTATATATTTGAGTTTAATAACGTTGTTTGTTTAATACCATAATATATACCTAAATAAATAATTGAATATTTATTTTGCTTGGGAGTTCATAAGTTTTGTCACTGGGTGCAATACTTGCATCAAACCATCATCAAGGCATGTACCTCAATGTACAAAATATAAATGAGTATGGAAAGAAAGGTCATGGATCAATCATAATAATTATTTGTTGCCATTGGGTTTAGTGAAATATTTTTTAAAAAAGTTTTCTGCATAAGAAGTTAATAGATAGCATCGCAAAATATTAAATAAAAAATGGTCCAACACATTCTATATATAGATATATCGGTGATGCACAGATTAGTTTGTGTAGTCATTGCAAAACTCAGCTGTGAATTAGTTATTTTATCTTAAAGTAGGAATGGCCATACTTAAAACAGGAAACACTCACTATACGTATGCCACACACAGCAAGCTAGAGTAATCAATGGTTGTCAGAAGGCTTGTGCATAAAATCCCCATATAATGCCTACTTATCCAATATCCCCAGAATAGTTTCTGGCTTGTGGACTTCATCAGTGACGAACTTTGGATCTGAGAGCACTGCACCTAGATCTTAGGATCTAATGCAACCCTCCAGCATCCATTGATTACTCTAGCTTGCTGTGTGTGGCATAAGTATAATGAGTGTTGCCTGTTTTAACAACAGTTATACACAAGCATAAGAGTTGTTGGTCATGTGATGTTTATTGGCTTAATGGCCATACTTGTTTTCGAGTAATTGCTATATGCATGATGTATGTATGACAGACATTTCATATGTTAAAATTGCTACGAAAAATAATTACTTTTACTTTATGCGAGCTTAAAGAGACTTGGTTTAGGTCTCTTATCACAATTTTTTGTTGTTGTTGTTGTTGTTAAAAAACATATAGCTGTGTTAAAACCTTAAATTTTAGCTTTTAAATAAAGTTCTGCATTTAAACTTCGAGACTTTTTCTTTTTATTATTCTTCATAATTGAAGCTAATTATTTTTTTTTTTGCATATACTTCTTGTATTTCTTTGTCTAGTCCAGTTTCAACTATAATACTCTTCTAATCCTTTGTATTAATGCTATTATTCTAGAATCCAATTAAAACTTTTATTCACAAATACTTTTTCATTTGCTTAATGAACTTTCAAAAGTTTGTAAAATTGTATTATCCTTTCCAAAATGACTTTTAATAATTTCTCAATTAATGAGGAAAGAAATATTTGTTCTCTATAAATGGAAAAGGGAAATGAGAATATAATCAAATAATTTGAAAAATTTAGTATGACTTTCACTTAAATTGAAATTTTTGATGGTGTCTTTTATAATTAGTTGTTTGTGTAAAGTTTATAATACCAGTCAAACAGTTTAATTAAGTCATCATTTTACCATTTAACTATTTTCTATTTTCTCTCTTTTTTTTTAATTTCTTTAAATTGATGAAGTAAATGACAATAATAATTATTAAGTAAAATGAGTTTTTTATTTATTTTTAATTTATGCTCACTTGCCTTTTTTTCAATAGCTATTAAATGTTATACTAATTATATAGAGATTGTACATCTAAAATTAAGTGTCGGGCAATATACTGTAAGCAAAGTAAGTTCTTTACTCAAAGTCAGATTGAAATAAGTAGACAATGGGTACAATCACTCAGTGAAAACCCTAGATCGCCATCATTAATATTTTTATTCAACCTGTTAACAATTTATTTATTTCAAACTCATATATCATCAATAACAAAACCCTTTACATCACTGAAGTGGAGCAGAAAATTATCATTGATAGTTTAATATAAGATATAATGATAAATGTGAAAACTAATGGTTTCTGCAATTATGCTCAACCTTGACTCTTATTGTCTAAACATTACATAATCTTCTAAACAATTAATTCTTCAATTTGTTTTATTTTATTTATCAGGAAATCTACTACATAAATTAAATATCCAAATATGATGCTTCTTTATTTTGTTAATATCTGATATTTGGATAAAGGAATGCATTTTATGAAGCTAATTGATATATTCTCTTCATGGGATTAACTCTATAAGATGATTTATACGTACTGTTTTTTTTTTGTACATATTTCTGCATTAATAGGATCCTATGATTGATGACCTGGGTGCTGATTATGAATGTTAATTATAAAGCCCGAATTTTGCCACACACTTCTTTTTTCTTTCTTTTTCTCTTTACATATGCATTTAAATATATGTATATTGTCTATACTAAACTTAATGTAAATGTAAGGGACTTGAACTCAGACTTTCAAACATCCCACAGCTATCCAATACATTTTATACAACTGAAATACATGACCAAATGCATGTGAAAAAGATAAATGATCTTCAATATACATATTTTATGCTGAACCAACAGTCATCAGTTAAAGAGTGGAGAAGATTGAAGGTTGTCCATTAAAGTTTGAGGATTTGCTATCATAATATAAACTGAGCAATGATATATATATATATATATATGTGTGTGTGTATGTGTGTGAGATTGTGATCTGGATCAACTGCTGAATACTGGTTCAGCACGAAATATGTATATTGGAGATTATTTATCTTTTTCACATGAATATGGTTATATGTATCAGTTGTATAAGATGTATTGGATAGCTGTGTGATGTTTGAAAGTCTATATTTCAAATCCCTTATAATATATATTGTAACGGTCAAATATGTGCATTTGCGCAACAAAACCTAGAACTCTTATAAATCATCCTAAGGCCGACCAGGTTTACGGTGGTGGAAGCCACAGCTCTGGCCTAATCCTAGTTCCTCTACCATTGCTCATAGACTTACAACCTTACAAATGACACAGTTGAGGTCACAGCAGCATTTCAATCCTTCATGTGCCGGCAGTAGCTTAACAGTAGCACATAAGACAGGTAACAATGGGTATTTTGTATAGCATATCTATATAGGTATCGTGTGACACACTTCTCATTATAAATTATATATAAAATTTCAATAATCATTATAAACTTAATTACTAATTATTAACTAAAATTGAGTCGGTGAGCAAGACTAAGACAAGAAACTAGATTAAATTTGAAATCAATTTAATAATTTTCAATGTAAACAATTATTCAAAATTATAATAAAATAAGTAAAGGCTTGGTTTCACACACAGGTGAATGAGGGATTTTACAATTGAAAGGGGTTCACATGTAAGTGATGTATTATGGGTAATAATTTTGGATGTATAGATTCAAGTAGTTCGGTTTACATATATAGGTTAGTTATTTAAGAGTGATTTTAATTCTTCTACACAACTAAAACAGAATTTAGAGATTTTGCATTTCCGTTTTATGTATATATGTATGTATATAACCTCATATCACATGCAGGTGATATTATGCAAGTTACAGTTAATTATTTATTTGGCTGATACACATATATCTCTATCACTCGCAGGTGACAAAATTATAATACATAATATTTTGCATGAGCTGAACTTTAATTTGGAAAGATTTGACTTTGCTCATGGTTATTTGATTTCTATGCCCGGTTTATGCTATAAGGATTTAGATTTGCCATATTAGTGAAAGTGATAATTAATTTTGAGAGAACATAATTTACATATTTTAACTAGTACGAATATTTTAGTATATTCTCTACACATTAAATGCAATTTAGACTGGATTCTATATCAGATCAATGCTGAATTAATTACTTGAAATGGCGGGTTGAACTGACTAACGGATGTTAGACTTCAGAGACAAGTGCTTAAAGAAAAACATATAACTCTAAGTCTTATTGTGTCTCATATGTGCCTTATTCATGGGATTCTTACCAAGTAACAGTTCCCTAGGACTGATTCTCATTGCTGTGGTGTAGGAGGCCATTTTAGTTCAGCAGATCGAGCAATTTATAAGAATATGGGAGTCTTACACTCTGAATTGAGTCTCATGCTCTTTTTACAGATGAGGAATGTGGAGTCTTACGCTCTGAGGTGAGTCTCACACTCCATTATAAGATATACGAGATGGGTTGGCATGTACCAGTCACCATCTGAAGGAATAATTGCCCGAACTAAAGGTAATCATACAGCGCGACGGCATGTGACCATTAAAGAAATACAACAATAAGAAAATACCCTGTAGCGTTTCATAAGGACACATATGCACCACTGACTAGGTAATCATATTTAAAATTAAGACGCTAAATACAAGTTTCTTTCATGAAACTATCTCACATCAGTTCATGATACAGTACTCTAAATAGTACTAATAAAGGGAATTTATGAATCCAATCTACAGAGTTAGCTATATAGGCTATGATTTACTTAGCTTAAGGAGGATTACAGCATATAGGGAATTAAAATATAAACTTATAAATTTATGCTGTATTTTTATCACTTTAACTAGATATTAATTTAAAATATCAACTTAAAAAGCAAATCTGTATTAAGGTAATTATACATTTGTAATAACTTTTAATTATAGACATTTTATCCTTTCCAAAACAGAGTTTTCTATCTTGTATATAATTATACGTTTTATATATATATGCGCACTTACATATATATGCGAGCGAATCTTTATTTAACACTCGCGAATAGTTTAATTTAAGAATAAAACTCGGTTTTGCAATTTTATAGCATAAACAATATAACGTAACTAAATAGTAATAATATTGGCATAGATCAAGTTAAGAAATGCAATCTTAAATCATAATAAAAATTTAAACAAGTGACATTTGATAATTGTTTATTTTAAAAGGAAAGATGTGTGAGGTTCGCTAAAACATGTTTGATTTAGTTTTATAATGTTATCTCAGAAATTAATGACTGCAAACATTATCATTAATTTAAAACATATATATAAATTATCATAGAAATCTTAAATATTATTTTAAATCATTATTATATAAAAGATTTAATTTCTACATTAAGCGAATTGAAATAGATAGCATTTAATTATTTATAGTTAAATCAATACGTAACCAAATCAAAATATATTTTGCGAGTAAACCAAAACATAAAATCATACAATTTCATTAATAAAGATGTGTGTGAATGCGCGTATTTTAGATCAGGAAAATATAGAAATAAAACAAACTAACTCCTTCTTTTTAAAACTTGATTTATTATGACTATAATCATGAAAAAGAAATCGACGTTTTGACTATTTTTTATAGTCTTTTTCAAGGCACACTAAAATAAAATATATATACACAATAAATATCACATATTCCAAAAAATAATAATAATAATAATAAATTAATTAATTAAAAATTACAAAATATATCCATAACCAAAATTTTCTTTTTTTTACCTTATCTCACTCCCCTTTCCTATTACAATCACAACTTAAACACAACTAATTCCTTTTTAAAAATCTATATATATCAAATAAAAACTTTTAATTAAAAACCTATTATTTTCTTTTATCTTTTTCTATTAACATCCTATTTAATTCTGGTTTTATTTCATTTATGTATACACCATCTTTTATTATCCTTTCAAAAAGAGGGTGTATACATAAATGAAATAAAACCAGAATTAAATAAGATGTTAATAGAAAAAGATAAAAGAAAATAATAGGTTTTTAATTAAAAGTTTTTATTTGATATATATATATATTTTAAAAAGGAATTAGTTGTGTTTAAGTTGTGATTGTAGTAGGAAAGGGGAGTGAGATAAGGTAAAAAAAAGAAAATTTTGTTTATGGATATATTTTGTAATTTTTAATTTATTTATTTATTTTTTGGAATATGTGATATTTATTGTGTATATATATTTTATTTTAGTGTGCCTTGAAAAAGACTATAAAAAATAGTCGAAACGTCGGATTTCTTTTTCATGATTATAGTCATAATAAATCAAGTTTTAAAAAGAAGGAATTAGTTTGTTTTATTTCTATATTAGATATATATGAGCTATTTTGAAAAGAAGAACTGTGTGCTGGATATATTAAATCATGAAAATAATAAAGTATAATTCAACTAAAATACATTAAACCATTTAATATTTCAAATCATTTAATAATTTATCTCTCAGGTAAATCATTTCTATCAATTAAATTAGTATCAGTTATTATTTCAGTTATATTTATATCAGTTATCATCAAATCAGTTTTATCATCATCTCAGTTTTATAATCAGTTTATATTCAGGCTTAAATTAGTATCTTTATATCAGGACTTAAATTTGTATCAGTTTTATCTTTATATCAGTTTTATCAGGCAAGACTCTAGGGTTTAAATACAGTAGTTAATAATTATAATTTAGGTGAGTTCTTAGATTAAAGTTATCAAATAAAATATACATACATTTCATTTACATATTAAGATGGCCATTAATTTGAGGTTAAGCTAGCATTTACTGGGAATTGATTGAAGGTTTTAGATTAGAAGAGTATTTATTGCAGTTAATCTTGATGTTTCTCAGCACTGCGGGTTTTGACGGTGATCTGCTCCTGTCCTCGGCTTAGATGGCTGTTCTCCCGGCAGAAGGCTAGATTTGAAGCCTGTTACCCCGACATTTTATTAATTCACTTTATTAAAATATGTCTTGATCACTCTTAGAAAATATTTTACTGGATTTTTTTTTAAAGATGGCTGCTACTTCTTTTATATCCTTATCCCCCCTCTCTTTCATTACTTTATTTTCCTAGAATTGTTTTTTGATGCGTACAGTAATTAGCAGTTACGGTAAAAACCTTTAAACTAGGTCAAAAAAAGCCTATTGATGTAATAATTTATTCAATTTTCCAGATTTTATTCCAAATATAAACTTTTAATTAATCTAATATCTGTAAAGATTAATTATATTGGCGACAATATGTCGAAAAAACAAATCCAAGATTGGGAAAAACATTTTATTATATATGTAACTTGACCGTTCTAATTTACCGATATATGCAGAATTTATACAATTTTGAAAATATATAATTTAATAAATATAGAAAATTATAGAAAATGAAATGTTTTACAATCTATTAACATTTATATTCTTGCATATATGTAGTCTAAAGTTACACATACAATTAGTTTTTCACTAAGCAATTATTAATAATCTCTATATGTGCTTGTTTTGGCTTTATGAGTATATAAATGAATATTGCAGTAAATATCTAAACATATACGCACATATATATGATTGAATCATCAAGATTTAAATTTAGGTGGGATTTATTTAGATTACTATTATTAAATATACGAGGATTGGTGTTATTTATATATGTATGAATACTGCTATATAGCACATATAGCAGGTGAAACAGTTGGATTGAAAAGCTGACTGTTTCAATATGATCTCAGTCAAAACGAGACTTATTTTGTTTAATAAATATTTAGACATGAGTTTCTGCAAAACTTTTAGCATTGTCTGTAAAAAAGTTGTGGACATATCTTTATTTTCAATTAGATTTATTATATATATAAAAACATATTTTGCAGGTTTATCCATGTTAAAAACTTTTAATATTAATATACTGACATTTCAACTTGGTCACACAAATCATCCTCTGTGGATGACTTGTGTGACCAAGTCAAAACATCAGTATATTAATATTAAAAGTTTTTAACATGGATGAACCCGCATTTTATTTCTGTGGATGACTTGTGTGACCAAGTCGAAATGTCAGTATATTAATTCTTCAACCGCCTCTTCCGAGGCATCTCGTTGACATCTGACGTCACTCTAATTCTGCTAGTTTTAATGGTAGAATATTCATTTGACAGTTATTGATTAGGTTTTTAAAAGTTCTGTAAGGTGGTGCCCTCTTCCGAATTATTTTACAAGTAAAAAATCAAAAAAACCGCATTTAAAACTAAACAAAGAAGAACCTTGTCAGTGATTGGCTGTCAGCTGGCTCTCAGCTGAAAAAGACATTCTGATTGGCTGGAAAGAACAAAGAAACTGCCTGATCAAAGAAAATAAAGAAAAACGCTGAGATTTTCATTTCGAATGTAATTTAAGTATTAAAAATATATAAAATGAGAAATTAAAATAGTTTTTTAAAAAATATACTAAAAAAACAAAATTATTTTCGAAAAATATTGAAGATCTTAGTAAAAATATTTAAGATTTAACAAAAAGAAATCTTTACTTTTCCAGAACGTAAAATTGAAAAAAAGCGTTTGCGTCAGCACTTTTTTGTTTAGACATTCGCTTTATATTTGCCAAAATTGAATATATTTTATAATAAATAAATAGCAATTTATTTTTGAAATAACTTTCGTTCTCTTTCATAACCTGAAAAATTAGTAATATACTTTTTATAAACGTATCTGAGTTGAATTTAATATTATAGGCGAATATGTTTTAACAATAGGCTTTGTCTTCAGTTTGTGAGTTGGCCAATTAAAAGATTTGATTTTTACCTCATACAACCAATAATATAATTAGTGGTTAAAGGGTTAATATTAAAAGTTTTTAACATGGATAAACCGGCAAAATATGTTTTTTATATATTTAACCCATGCAAATCTTCGTTTTAACATATATATATATATAATTCAAATGAAAATATCTACCAGTAAACACTGTAAATGTCAATCACCTATGAAAATATACAATGATATCAATCTATCCTTTTAGGTTTATTGGTATTTAAACTTAATTCATTGATATTGCTCTAAATCAGAGAGTGAAATCTGTCCATTATTTTATATAGTACATAAATTAAAATAATAGACAAATTACACTTCTGATTTAAAACATCAATGAATTAAGTTTAAATACCAATAAAACTAAATGATATATTGGTATCATTTTATTTTTTTATAAAATTAATTAATGATTGTGCAGCTTATTGGGGAGTGTAGTTACTTCTGTTTGAATGAAATATCATTAAGGTATGATTATTTATTGATATATATATATATATACATATATTGGTCACATGGCATACAACATAATATGTGTGCGCACATATATTTATTGTATTTAAGCTTAAAAGAAAAAAGAAAAATGAACACAGACAAAATTTGATATACAATTATTTAAAATAAAATCTGAATTGACTGAAATATTGTTAAGTAATAATATTTTTTGATATTTTAAAGTACTATAAATTATTTAAAATTAAATATATAAAAACTTTATTTAGTATAAATATTTTATTTCTGATTAATGTAACAAAGGAAGAAAAATATTTTTGCCTAAATCACTATTTTTTTTTGTAATACACAATAATTCTAGAGTTAATTCTATTGTGTTTTATTTAAAGAATTAAAAAATAATTTTTTAATAAAAACTTATTTTTGGTTTTGATGAAAATAAATTAAAAACTAAAATTGTAGTAATATAGTTATTACCTTGCTTTTATCAATCAAGAAGTAAAAGACTTGATGTTAATCATTCTGTTTATAAATTCTATTGCATCTGCTATAAATAGTAGGTTCAGTTTAACTGGGATGTGTATATACAAAAGTTAGCATCATGAAAAGGACATTTGCAATTAGTCTCTATGTTGGTTGAGTTTAAACTCCTTAAGAGGTAAAGTAGAGCACTCCTTTATGTATCATAGCCCAATATGTGGGAAATAGATACTACTTGTCTAGCTAAAGTTTATAACATTATAGAAGCTGAACTGAGTTGAGAACTGCCTGTATTTATCTTATATATCTAGTAACCAAAATGTTTTATATCAACAATCTATATGAAAAGCAGCCTAATGATAAGATATTGCAATGTTGAATACTAAACCCAGTTGAAACAAATCTACTATCAGTTGTAAGCATGTAAAAAATAAAAATAATGGTGATTTAATATCTTCTTCAGTTTTCTTTGATCATGAAAAAACATGTAAATATAAATTTAAATTTAATTTTGAAAATGTGAAAATTCTTCATGAAGAGAGAAAAAATTAAAGAGGCAATTTTTATAAACAGGAATAAAATGCATTTAATAAATCGACAAGCTTCTAACATTAAAATACGAGATTCGTGGAATTTGAATTGATGACGTTTGCTTCCGCTTTTGGTTTTTGAATTTAATGGCAGTTGAGGCAGGTTAGAAAGTAACCGAAAGTACTTCTGTGGATTTTAAGATTGTTTGTAATTGTTTATAAACCGTTAAAAATATTATTTCAATTATAATTACAATATTGTTTTTAATTAACGGATATTTTATTTATTATATATATATATATAATCCATGCATAAAATCTATTTTATAAACATATGAAGAACAGATGAGAGAAATTGAATTGTGATAATATATATTAATATTGTTTAAAACAGTAACTTTGCAAGTAATGAGAATCTGTTTCTGCTTAATGCCAAAAAGATAAAGTAGTTAATTAATAATTTAATATAATACATCAATCACACAGTTCTTCTTTCCAAAATAGTTCATAAATATTCAATATAGAAATAAAACAAACAAACTCCTTTTTAAAACTTGCTTTTTATATGACTATAATGAAAAAGAAATCCAACGTTTTAACTATTTCATATAGTCTTTTCAAGGTGTACTAAAATAAAAGAAAATATATATAATAATAAACATCATATATTCCAAAAAAATAAAAAAATAAAAAAAATATTAAATAAACGTTGGATTTCTTTTTCATCATTATAGTCAAATAAAAAGCAAGTTTTAAAAAGGAGTTTGTTTTATTTCTATATTTAATTAATCTGTTCTCTACTAATTTGTTTTAAATATAAACAACTTTTGAATTAATTGAATAAGTTAGGCAGCTAATGAAAATCACAGTATTCAGTAAGAAAAAAAGTGACTGACAAATAAAAGAGAAAAATTTTAAAGCCTCCAAGGGATAAAAATTCCAGGTACATTTTGTTTAAATTTTGTTATGTCATTCATTAAAGACTGAAATTTCCAAAGATGGTTTTTAGATTTTGTAATTATGATCTAATATACTGATATTTTCTGTGAATAGATTATGAGAATAATTTATTTTGCAAGGGAAAAGAACTTAAAAATTATTGATTGAAATATTATTTTTATAGATACTTATGTATTAGATCTGCTACACCTTTTCACATCCTATCTGTCTGCCAATAAGTTTCTAATCTTGTGAGACATCAAATAATGTGTACACCAAAACTTCTAAGAAACTTCAGTGATAAATTTATTAAAACAGATAACATGTACACCTTACTTCATGATAATTTTGCAAGATTTAGATTATTAGTAGCCTGATATTTATGTGAAAATGTATAGCAGCTCTGCACAGACTAAATTTGAAAAAGTACATTTTTAATATAAAAAATATAAACATTGTTAGTTGTGGGTTTTTAAAATGGCATCTCATGCCATCAAAGCCATCTTACCCTCACAAGTACAGCATTTTTCCATTACAAACACAGCCAGAAATTCACAATTGTATGTAAAATTAAAAATACCACATATATTAATTTTGACATGAAATTAAAAATGTACACTAAAGCAAAATTACCAAAAAAATAATGTTACATATTCAATTGCTTAAATAAATATATTAACTACAAAATGGAAAATAAATCAATAAAAAGGGGGAAAAATAATACATCTATTGACATGGCAGAAAAAATAAATAAAATGGACAGATCAAAAAAGAAATCTAGATCTAGCTCAGATTTTTAAAAAATGGAGAATTAAAACATGTGTTTATGCAATATAATGATTGCATGGGATCTTGATTGAGAAATGATTAATTATATTTATTTTGTTAAAAAGCAAAAAAAAAAAAAGAAATTAGTACACTTTTATGAATATGTAAAAAAAAATTATTAAACTTTTATTAAAATAGAATCAATGAGGTGGACTTATTTTTTAAATACCACCTAGAATGACAACAAAAGCATCATTTTCATTATGCTGGCAGCAAATCATAGTTCCTCAGTTTTAGAAAAAATAATTATTAAACTTTTAATTAAATGGAATCAATTTGGTAGACTGATTGCTTTTAATATCATCCAGAATGCAAACATCTTCTGTGTGTAGTCTCTGACAACAAATTGTAGTTCATTTTATATACCTTCCAGCAATCTGGACAAATTGTTGAGTCCTCTTCTGTATTTTGTTTGCTCACTTTCATCAGAGTTGTTGCTGTCCTATCCTCATTTGCCACAATGAAATAAAAACTCACAACTATTTGTTTTTTATTTAGTATCATAATTATAAATTTATTAAACGCACATTGATTACGTAAGTAATATTTACTGAGGCTATAACCTCGATAATATGCGTGTAAAAATGTGATAATAGGGACCTCTACAGGTGTTTTAACCACAAGCTTACACCATGTAAATATTACTTACTATCATAATGTGTTTTTATTACTTTTATGCACAAATTTATCACTTAAATTTGTCAGAAATTTCAGTGTTCATATTATTTGATGAGATCACATGGTTTATTTGATGGATTGCAAGGTTAGAAATTTATGGGAAGAACAATGTGGATGTGAAAGGTGTAGCATGTCTAATACATAATAGAATAATATTGCCTTATAGATTTAATAAATTTATTGTTAAAAAATGAAACATTATTTATATATTATAAACCAGAAAGTATGTGTACAATAACTATATGCATACATGTATATTTAAACCTATTTCCCATATATTAATAAAGAATAATATTTATTGGCTTATTAATCATTGGAATATTGTATATTACCAAACATGTATTTCTGTATGCTTATATACATGTGCTATATAAAATTTCTTTTTTTATATTTTGTTATAAATTGCATCTATTGAAATATTTTCAAATCTTAGAAATAGTCAAAATAAGAATTCTCTATTTATAATATACAGTATTTATCAACCTCTCATTTTTTATTATAGTTTTGAATTTTAATTATATATATATATATATGATAAACTAAAATGCAAGTTAAAAAACTTGCTAACGCTTGTATTTATGTCCACAGATGGCGTTCTACCAAAAACGCCCATCAAGCGTATGTTTTGTTTACATAAACGTCAGAGTAATTAGTATTCACTATCTCTAACTATAATTCCACTTTCAGATCATGATTTCAAGCTATTTGCTATCGTCAGTGAAAGACAAGAATAAAGAAACTAGATCTAAATACAAACTCTGAGCGTTTATGAAACAATTTCTATTCAGCTTGCAAGCATGAATTTTTTAGACACGTAATGTCTTCAAACTCAGCATAGCAAACCAGATAGCTATATGGGTCTGATCTCAGTTCAGCATCACCACATAGTAGAAGCCTCTGCAATCTATATCATTGCAAGAAAGACCTCAAAGGTACATTTATGATAAACAAAAATGCAAGTTAAAAAACTTGCTAACGCTTGTATTTATGTCCACAGATGGCGTTCTACCAAAAACGCCCATCAAGCGTATGTTTTGTTTACATAAACGTCAGAGTAGTTAGTATTCACTATCTCTAACTATAATTCCACTTTCAGATCATGATTTCAAGCTATTTGCTATCGTCAGTGAAAGACAGGAATAAAGAAACTAGATCTAAATACAAACTCTGAGCGTTTATGAAACAATTTCTATTCAGCTTGCAAGCGTGAATTTTTTAGACACGTAATGTCTTCAAACTCAGCATAGCAAACCAGATAGCTATATGGGTCTGATCTCAGTTCAGCATCACCACATAGTAGAAGCCTCTGCAATCTATATCATTGCAAGAAAGACCTCAAAGGTACATTTATGATAAACAAAAATGCAAGTTAAAAAACTTGCATTTTTGTTTATCATAAATGTACCTTTGAGGTCTTTCTTGCAATGATATAGATTGCAGAGGCTTCTACTATGTGGTGATGCTGAACTGAGATCAGACCCATATAGCTATCTGGTTTGCTATGCTGAGTTTGAAGACATTACGTGTCTAAAAAATTCACGCTTGCAAGCTGAATAGAAATTGTTTCATAAACGCTCAGAGTTTGTATTTAGATCTAGTTTCTTTATTCCTGTCTTTCACTGACGATAGCAAATAGCTTGAAATCATGATCTGAAAGTGGAATTATAGTTAGAGATAGTGAATACTAACTACTCTGACGTTTATGTAAACAAAACATACGCTTGATGGGCGTTTTTGGTAGAACGCCATCTGTGGACATATATATATATATTCTAACCTGATGCATGTGTAGTCTCACTTCGGGGAAATATAATATTAAATAAAAATGTGTTAGCTCAGTTAATGATTACGTTTGGTTAAATGCAAATAATTGGTAAATAAAATATCCTGCATTATATTAAAACATTCTACTAGCAAAATAATGAAAAGGTTCAGTTTATAAAATAAATAAATAAATATTTACTATATCATGAGATTTGGAAGTGAAATACAGATGACAACAAAGATTACATTGAGCCAATATCCCACAGGATACTACCTCAATGCATAAGAACACTATTCCCCCTATTACTATCTCAAATAAATAAACTTATAATATTCTTATGACTTTAATAAATCCTACTCATTAAGATTAAACTAATAATTAAATCTTAATCTTTTTATCTATAATAATTTATCTCAATAAAATCTCAGGTTCATAAAATTATTCTAAGTTAATTAAAATCACTGTATAGTAAAACATGATAAGGGATTTTTATGTCATACTCTACTACACTTAACTAATAATAATAATAATAATAATAGTAAATAATAATAAGGTTGTTGTTGATTAGTCACTAAAAGCTGCCTGACGGCATTCTCCCTAGTAAAAGCACATTAAAATGCCATTTAGTAGGCATATCTATTAGTAGGCCTACATATATATGCTGTCAGTAATATTATACCATAACATATATACATATTTTGAGTTGTTTTTTTCATGACCATTCATTCTCTTTCACAAAAAAAAAGTCACTCTTTGACACCTTCAATAGGCTTAGCAGTTGCTATGAAACTTTCGCAATTTACATGTCCAGTATTTGTTTTCTTTTGTGATTCTAGAATTGTAGTGTAAATAATTGTGCAAATGTTTATTTTAAAATTTTTTAACTCATTTCAATGGATGTGGTATTTGTTATTTTAAATTTTAACATTGCAAACAACAATCACTAGAGACATGGTCAATTGTCAAAATTTGGGGAAGGGTGTTTTTAACCAGCTCTCCAGTGAAGTAACGTCACTCATGATATTTTAGAGTCGAGATTTAGAAAATGGCCACGAGTTTGATCAACGTTTTCATCAGGAGAGTGTTCCACTTGTTGTTAAATTAAAATCTTTTGAATGTGATTATTGTAATTGTATGCAATAGTTATATTTTGTGTTTGTTTCTGAAAAAAAAATTTTTCAGTCCAAAAAATTTGTTACTATTATTTCTTGAAATATTGATGAGTGAAATGGTTTTTGTTTGTTCACTAAATAAATGTTTCGTCTAAGTTAGAACAAATGTAAAATCATTTTCGGGTTTCTAATCAATTAAAAAAATCGATCGATATAGTTCAAAAACGGGGGGGGGGGTCAAATTACAAGCAGATTTTTTTTTTAAAATACGTCAAATATTACTTTTATTTCAAACAAGTACAATTAAAAACAGATTTTCATAAAATGGTTATTTTTTTTTGTTGGTTAAAAAATATCAAATTAAAAACACATTTTTTAAAAAAAAAAATGTATATTTACTTTTAAAAAAATGAAAGTAAAAACAGGGTTTTTTTGTAAAAAAAAAAAAAAGGTTTACTTTAAAACAAAAAAAAAGTTGTATTCAATCGCGGTCCCATAAGACAAAAATTCGTCTAGAAAATGTTAGATTGAATCATGTGCATGGTAGTAGGAAATGTTATATTGAATCCTAAAATGGAAAAACATATTTAACAAAAAAAAGCTTTATTTTTATTTTAATTTTAAAAAAAAAAGGTTATATAGAATTATGCTAGAATATGTTAGAAGAATGAATCGCTCCTTTTTTTTTATGCTACAATATGTTAGATTGAAACGCATGCCAGGGAATGTTGTATTGAATCATTTTTGTTTAGCAACAGTGCCATCAAGTGGGATATGGTGGCTATTCGATGACAACCAATAATAATATTCTTCATTGGATGGTCTAATTTTATACATCTTTTCTCTTCACTATAATTTTTATTACCATAATAAAATAATAAAATACTATAATATAATCTTTTATCTTTATATAATAATGTAATAAATATGTGGTAGCATTTGATAATCTGAAAATATATGTGTGGCAACAGATAGCATATAATTTGATGTACTATTATAATAATCAATTTATGACCATAAGATAATGTAAAAATGTGATTACTTACATAAGTAAATTCCAAGAAAATAATAGAATTCTTAAAATAATACTTTATTTATTTCTGTGCAAAATGTTATGTTTGATTCAATTATTTTGTGTATCTCATGCATTGTGAGAGGAAAAAATAGTCTGAACACATAAATTTTGAAAAAAAAAAACAAATTTAAGGACGTCTTATTATAACACTAACATAAAATAACAATTTATTTACAATATTTACACTTGGTATTCTAAAACTTGCACCGTTATACATTTCTTGTTAATTATAGTTATTAAAACAATAGAGAATCTATTTAAGTCTTCACTCTGACTTAAAAATAATAATAATACAAAAACAATACAATTTTATTTATCTCTTTGTGATCAATTTTTATGATGAAATTACATTTCTTTATACTTATTTTAATATATCATATTTTTAAATATTATTTAATTATGCTTCTTTTTAAAACATCCATTGAAACATAGTATGGAAAACACAAAAAATAATAATACCAAGTATGGATCTTTTACTAAAACAATTTTTATTATTGCAATGTTGAAAAATACTATATAAAATATCTACTGTTAATTTATTACTGTACTATGTGGACATCGTTGTTCACTACACTATGATTATTAAATACCATATATCCTATTTAACATTATTATAATACTGATTAGCTGTAATCATTGATGTATTCCTTATTATTTAAAATAAATACAAAATTGTACCTATACTTATTTTATATTGTTTTGCTTTATAACATTACGTCTTAAAAATATGCAATACTCATAAAAAATGAAATAAAATATTTAAAAGTTATATAACATTTCAAAAAGCAACTTTGCTTTATTTATTTTATTCCTGAAATTTATTTTATTTCCAAAAATAAATTTAGAACATATTTTATGATTCTTTATTATTTTGGGTCCGTTGGATTTTCAATTCCAACTTGCACAAACTCTACTCTTTTTTATAAGTAAATGAACTTATCTTATTCATACAATAGCATATCTTAAACTCTAAATTATTTATTATTTCTTTACAAAATATACAATAATGTGTGATGTAGTTACTTTGGAAATCGAGATAGTGAATAGATGTCTAGGCCTAGGGAAGAAAAACTAGAGTCTAACTCATAATACATATTGGATCAAAATACCATGGCACAATGTATCTATAAAAAATAGAGGCATGAACTATTCTGTCTAACATCCACTACTAACAATGATGTCAAAGTTATTCCTTCAGCTTTATTGAAACATCAATACTTAAAGAAAATAGACACTGCCCACAAATAAATATATTAGTTACAGGGCATTGTTAACTGTACTGTATACTTAATAAGATTACAAAAATGCTATTCCTATTCCCCTAATCCTACATTGTTATCATCTCTTTGGTTTCATGTTCTCCAGCTTACTCCCAAAGTCACTATCCTATCAACATTTCCTAATAGATTTATCAAATTTTACACCAACAAATGACTAACTCACATATTCAAAACAATAAACAAAATTCCGTTGTAATTAAAATGATCTCACTAATCTACAAGAAAAGTCTGCTTTACTTTCCTATTCCATATTCTTAAACACATACAAACTAGTCATATAAATACTTTGAATATCCAATAATATTAAAGTTTTTAAAAATCATATAACTATTCATCATCATATTGTGTTATATTACTAATATGAATTAAAGTATGCATATTCCCAGAAATAAATCCTAATCTCATAATTTAAATGTGTTTGTACAAATGTGTTTACATACAACTACATTCATACTTCTATACATTATAATTCATTGGCAATCTGCAAAAAGAAAACAAAAAATACATCATAAAATATATCAATATTCACAACTATTACCTAAGTGATATCGACTTGTAATCACTTACGATGTCTTCATTTTCGTTAATTAAATAAAACATTGCATACATGAAATACTTCCATACTTTTACACTTAAAATGTTAACTTATTTAAATTATCATATTATTTTACTATAATATTACATCATTAATACTAAATTAATATTCATGTTCCTACTCATCTAATTTAAAATAATATTACATTTTAAAAAATTAATAAATAAGTCAAAACCATAATTACGTAAATCTTCAACTGAGATGCATTTTCTTTTCCTCAACAGTTTTTTTTTTTTAAAAATGTTCTCCTAAGAGCAATTTTAAAAACTCCCCCATTGCTAAGCTTGACAATGAACAACCACCCCAAATTTGCACATGCATTGTAAATCCTTCCTATGTGATGAGCACAGTTTAAAAAAATGAATAATAAAATATATATATAACATCTCAAAATCTAAGAAAATTAAATAAAATAATCATTGATCTTTTCTGGAAAAGTTCATAGAATAATAGTTTATGGTTTCTATTGTCCAGAACAATGATTATTAAAATCATAATGTTGAAAAATAATAACTTGAAGCTTCCATTCTAGAGGATCCTGTATTGGCTTGGTGATGCATCATGTCCTGGTGGCTTAACTATGGGAAATCTGGATAAAACATTTTGCACAATATTTAAAATATTTATATCTGCATAAATTCAGTAATTGCTGGTTTATAATCCATTTTTATAGGTTTACTCTTCAGGATAATTTTACTATTTATTATTCATTTATAGCTGTTTCCATTTTTGTTTAAAATTATCAGTTTTTAAATAATTTTTATGAACGCATATAACTTTATATAATTTAGGTTTCATTACATACACTCTTAAAATATCTATTTAAGTAGCATTTCTGATAGTTTTCTTATAAATATTTCCAATGTTTTCCTTCAAAACGATAAAACATTTGTCTTTATAGCATTATATTTCCATAAAACTATTATAAAACTTGTCATATTACTTATTAGTCTTTAATATGACTATCTAGCTGTTATAAAAAAAATGCATAGTTCATTTTTAATCTGCAAGTAGCTTTTCTGTTAAGCCTACTGTATAATGTCCAAAATAATAATTTGCTTACTGGAATAGTTCTCTTGGTGAATACTATTAATATTATATTCCCAATTATTATACTTATTTTTAAAATTTTCATTAAACACGTTTTATATATTGGCATTTCCATATTTTTTTACTGCAAAGTTATATTAAGTTTTGACGAATAATCCTGGTAAAAGTGAACTTTAAATTAGCAATGCATATTTTTAACAAACTAATTAAAATATACTTATTCTATGCTCTCTTTGCAAATACTTTAAAATAAATATCCTATTAGTTTGCAAATATATTATATGAGAGCACTAAAATTGTATAAAATAAAAAAATTTTAAATTACTATTATATTACTATTATATCGATCACCACTGACACACACCTAAAATCAATCATGCAACATTATTTATACCCTACAAAATACCTCATCCTATTGGTGGATTATTACTTTTCATTTGATACCAAATTTGCATATTGCTACAGTCTTACACAATTAAATTTAAAAAATAAAATATGACTCATTATAATTTTAAAAATATTATTTAAAATATTAATCTTAAATCAATGATTATACTTTATTCAAAATTGATTAAACACCCCAAAATAACTTTTAAAAACAATATTTAATAAATTTATCCTACCTTTAATATTTAATTTATCTATTTTATTTTAAAACAAAATATTTAACTTTTTATTAGCTGTACTCATCTTATAATACTACTTAAAACATTTTTTAATGACTGATTTAATATTTCCCCTTATGATAGGCAAACAAATATATTCAATTCTATAATGCAATTTTTAAAATATTTTGAACTTTGTTAATACAAATACTAGCAAGCATGGATTCATAACTATATTATACTGGTCACATGATTGATAGCCGAGACAGATTGTATCCGATTTTCTGTCTGAAAATAAATGATAAATTGCAACACTTATTATATTAAAATAAATAATGCAATAATATAAAATTTGGAATAATAATTTGGAGAATATAGAATTAAATATAAATTTTCCTACCATAAAACTTACTTTTAGAATACACCTGGGTCATGTTTTATGCGATAAATAGGTTCCTCAGAAAACGCGCAAACAAAATCGAGCAAAAATAGATGTAACTTACATTGAAAAAGGGGGGATGTGGTCTGTGATTTTTCAAAATTCGCATAAAAGCAAAGCACTAACATAAAATTACTTTAAAATTTGTGCAAAAAAAAAAAATAAGGAAATAAAATATGACTAATAAAAAATTTCAAATTTGAAAAAAATTGATACAAGACAAACTTTTTTTAACTATCATATTTAATTTTATTCAAAATAATATATTTTTATGCATTATTTACAGTACATTAATTTACATTTTTATACACATTTTAATTATTATAGCTATTTGCTGAAAAACATGTTCATTTGCAAACAACTAGCGCCAATTTCACACTCATGTTGTGTCAGTGGTTTCCTGGTGACAATGTAATTAGTAATTAATCTTTGAGACAATGATTTTATTAATTGTTTATGAAATTAACAACTAAAAATTAAATTCTTATTTTTGTCTTTAATTTTCAATTCCATTTAAAAATTAAAATTCGCTGTAAGTAATTTTTAAATTGTTAATTACAATTAAAAATCAGATTTTAATTGTCAAATTTAATTGTTCCCACTGCTATTACTGACCTTTTAAAAATAAACTTGTGGACACTAAATGATTAATAATTGATTACGTTCTTTTTTAAAAAGCAAAAACAGAATGTGATTTAAAATGCAAAATTAGCATGCGCAATGTTTGAACAAATTTACATTATAATCTTGTAAAATTTAATGTGTGTATACATAAAATGTGGAAATCATGATTTTAATTTCATAATTGCATAAAATCTTACTATTATAAAGCACTGAAAATATTGAAATTACTAAGATGAAAGTCGAATTCCAATAATGTGCTATTACTTTCAATATAACATAAGTGCACAAAATTTATTATTGAAAGTAATAGCGCATTATTGAAGTTCAACTTCCAGTGAAAGACAAATTGCATAACTTCAAAATCGTGTTACATAAGTCCACATAAAAAGAGACCCAGGTGTATATGATATTAATTATAATTATTAAATATAATTTATAATTTTAAATATAGCATTTATTTAACTATAAGTTTTAAACTATTAAAATTCAACTTTTAAACATATTTTAAATATTTATAGTTGCATTATTTATTATGGCCAGCTTTTCCAACCATATGTAATTAATATTTTTAGCTTCATTTAACTGTTTTAAGGTTATTCATTATAATTTTAGGCATTACATATTCTTATTTAGCTTTAAATTGTACTTTTAAGATATTATCAATGCAATATAACTATCATCCAAAGAGAACACATCCTAAATTTAAAATTTTTAGTAATTTGCTGTGATGAACTGATTCTGACCTATAGAAAAGGGCACAATATATATATATATATATATATATATATATATATATATATATTGTATATATATATATATATATATATATATATATATATTGTACTGGTAAATTCACAATTTACAAAGTTAAAATAAATCATTCTGTTTCCCTTTTTATCACCAAGAGCAGCACCATTAGGCCACTGACAACATATAAAATTTAATTTACGGTGATCAAAAGTTGATGATAAATGCTACCAGCCAGACTCAGGGAAGAGAAAGAGATCTTTAACATTGGTCAGATAATTGAGAAAAGGACACAAAGACAAACATCAATCACAAGCAATTATAATTATTACTTTATTAAATTACAAAATAAATGTTTGTCAAACAAAATATCAAAGTTTGACTCTAATTCCTCCACCTGGCATATCAGAGAGTGTATGTGAGCATTCATGAATTAAACACTTCATCAGATAAGTTCATTTTCTCACCTAAGAATTAAAGGCATTTATGATTTTTCCTGCCAGCAATTTATCTAAACAAAGTTCACTTTTTTTATTTAGAGATTTCAAAAGAAAATGCTCTTGTACAGAAGTCAATGAACAGAACAGAGCAAGTTTTCTCTAAAATCTGGCAAATCATTGGACATAATAGAGGTGTCATAGGCCTGCAAACATTCACAAAAACTAACCAATGTGACCTTAAAGTTGATTCTGACAGCAGAAATAAGATTATGATTTTACATAATCTTAAATTGAAAAAAAAATAAAAAAAATTCCATGCTTTAAAGAAAAACAACTAAATAATTGATAAATTGCTAGCCAAAAGAATGATGGTCTGCATGAAATGCAAACACATCATGTAAATTAATTGCAGCCAAAAATAGGGAACAGGTGAGTTAAAAAGAAAACTAATAGTTTCTGCCAAAACTTTTAACATTAATTAATGATATAAGAAAGAAAAATAATAAGTATAAAATATAAACTCACAATACATTCTCAGACAAATAAATTTAAAATATAAAATCTTAAAACTATGACTCCAATACATATAATGAAAAAATATTTATAAAGTAACTAATGATATTTAATATACATAACTTATTATAGGTCCATATTTTTTTATGTTAAGCTGAGACTTAAGCAAAGAGATTTAGACTAAAAGATTTTAAACCCTGGTTATAATATAAAACTGTCCATTTATCTTCAAGATGTAATGTTCAGTTCAGCTCATTTCCAATGGAGTAATGCACATTATATTTCTATCTAGAGTTCATTAAGAAGGTGTTTGATTTTCATTTATTTGGTCAGGAGTATGAAGGCAATCTTTAGGATCAGTTCTTGACTAGCCTTTTAGATCATGTTCATGAAGTCACAGTTGTGGAACTCTGGGGTCAATCCCAAAAAGGTTTAGCACTGCATATTTTTAATCTGATTCTTCAGGGTAGATAGTTTCTGCATTATGACTGGATAGTAGCAATCCACAGTATTATTCACAGTTTCTTAGCAGTTAGTAATCCACTATTAGAAGATGGTAATTCAATCTTCTCTGAGCAGTCTGTATTTCACAGTTCACAGAAAAAATAAATTTTTCCCCTTCACTAACTTTACTACACAATTAACAAATATAAAAATCTGTAGGTCAGCATTCCACCATTAGTGAATACACAAGTTAGAATACTCTTAATCAAAAACATAGAGCTTTTATATGAAATTGTTATCTCCTGCCTAATCTGAATTAAAAAGTTTTGATCAGGGTTAATTTCTTTATCTTGTTTAATCATTATTAAAACAAAATCCAACCAGGGCTCTTATCTATTTTCAGACATTAAATTTAAGTAAATAAAAAAATAAGTAAGCTTTTAAAATAGATTACAATCAACAAAATAAAAAGAAACTAATCGTAATCAAAACTCTTTTTTAAATTAAAATGTTTTTACAATTTCTATCTAAAATTGAGTATGTGTTTTATGGTATATACTCTTAATATATAAAAAAATAAAATCCAATTTTTTTAATATAATTTTCTCTTTTTTTGAAAATCTCTAAAAATATAAACTTTGGTTTTGATTTTCTGATGTTTGCTTTTGAAGTGGAAAAGCATCCAGTTCAACTGCCCACCATGCCACAAAAATAAAATGTCTTAACCTTTTTTTTATTTTTTTTTTAAATTAAAATATTTAAAAAACCCTTCCCTCGGAAACTCTGCTGAGTGTTTGCTCTATTTGATTATCATATCTTAACTTCTCAAAAAAAATATATTTTAGACTCTTTACTTAACTTTATCTCCATTATTCTCTTAATTATGTATAATAAACAAATCTTTTTTAAAAGTCCATCTGATTACTTTATACCTATCCACCCTTTATCGGGCTTTTTTTCTGAACGTTTGGTCACTATTGTGGTCCATTTTCTTGAATTTAGATATGGGCTCCTTGGATATATTATCATAAACTAGTGACATTAATTTCACCATTTTCTCAATATATTGACTGACACTGTTCAACATCATTTGTTGGACTGTATGTGGTATATTATGATAGATTCATATAATTTGGCCATCTCAAAGAGGAAATATGGATAATGATCTCAAAGTTCACTACCTGCTTAAAAAATTGAGTGTGTTTTATCATGAACAATGGAGTATTTTTCCTGAGATACTCTGTAGAGTATCCCATCTTGCCTTGCTTCACTCCATAATGTTTTTAAAATTTTTGTGTCTGTATTCCTCAAAGGTTCAAGGACTTGTGGCTACTGGCAACCATTACTTTTTTCTTCTTCATGCCTGCTCTGAACTCAAAGCAAACTGGTTAAACTCTCAAGGTGGTTTAATGGGCTTTCCCCCACTTCTGCTTTAAATGTTTCGATGAGGAATGTTTTTTTATAAAAACCTGCTGGTTGGACCCTCCTGTCTTTTATTTTTTGAATTTCTATGTTAGTTTTCTATGTCTTATTCTGCACTGTTTATTCTCTATAGAAAGGATCCATATTTTTTTTTATCTTGGCTATCCTATACTCGTGACTCCTTGTTATCTCAACATGTATTGGTTATGTTTCTGTTCTTAAATTATCTTTACTCTCTTCTATATCTTAAAATATCTGCTCTAACTTTCTTATTATGTTATCTATACCATGTTCTATTTCCTTCTAGATCCCCCTTTCTTTAATATATTTAACTCTTCTTGTGTTATTTTATGTATGTTTATCCAATCCTGGTACATCTTTCCTATCTGTACTACCTTTATCTCTATGCTATCTCTCAATGCTATCTTGTTTTAACTCATCTCTCATGTCTTTTACATCTTTCACCATCTTAACTTTCTGAATTTTTTTAGTCAGATCTTTTTCTATGGTTTTTATGACCTCTTGATTTTTCTCAACTCTTTTTATTATTTCTAATCTCATTTCTTTCTTTTCAGCTTTGAACTCCTCCGACATTGACTATTGACTTTGTTTGAATTCTCTATTTTCTTTCATCATTGCCTGCTGACTGTGTTTCATTTCTTGCTGTACTGTTTTCATTTTGGCTTTCATCATATCCATCATCATCTTTATTATACTTGGGAATTTTTAAAAGAAATAGGGCTTTCTTCCAACAGTACTTCCCTATCAATTTCTACATTGGATTCCATTTTCAAAACAAGATCAAAACCTAATATTTGGAACTTTTCAAACCTTTTATTTTCAGTTTTATAATTTTTTTACTTTTTAAAAAATATATTACTACTTAATATTTATTTATTTATCTATCACTCTTCCTTATGTTCAAAATTTTTTAGAAATTCAAAATAGAAATAGTATTCAATTATTTATTTATTTTTACCATATTACAAGATGAACCCCCTACTCCAAACTGCTCCAACAGTACACACCAACTAGAATAACTGATCCCTAATCTTAAACTTTACCTCACTACCCCTAAAATAATCCTCAACTGTCTGAACAAAATCTTACATGGGTTTTACAATTTCAAAGTCCCACATTGGTAGTGCTAAAATTTACTATTCATTGTACCAGCAAATTCATAATTTACAAAGTTAAAATAAATCACTTTGTTTTCCTCTTTATCACCAAAGGTTCCACTATGCCACTGTTGACCTAGAAAATTTAATTTATGGTCATCAAAAGTTGATGACAAATGCATCCAGCTAGATTCAGAGAGAGAAAGAGATCTTTAACATTATTCAGACAATTTAGGAAAGGGAAGAGAGACAAACATCACCCACAAGCAATTATAATTATTATTATTTAATTAAATTCCAAAATAAATATTTGTCAAACAAAATATGAAATACTGACGCAAATTCCTCCACCTGGTTTTTCAGAGAGTGTACATGAGCATTGTCACATTAAACACTTCAGCATATAAGTTCATTTTCTTACCTAAGAATTAAAGGGATTTATGATTTCTTCTTACCAGTGACTTATCTAAACAAATTTTACTTTCCTTTATTTAGAGATTTCAAAAGAAAACAATTTTGTACAAAAGTCAATGAACAGTACAGAGCAAGTCTTCTCTAAAACCTGGCAAAACATTAAGACATAATAGAGATGCCATATACCTGCAAATGCTCATAAAAAGCAGACCTATGTGACCTTAAGGTTAATTCTGACAAGAAAAATAATATGATTTTATGTAATCTTAAATAGAAGAAAACAAAATATCCATGATTTAAAAACAACAGAACTTAAATAATAAATAAATTGCTAGCCAAAAGACTTACAGTCTGCATAAAATGCAAACACAGATTAACTAAATTAATTTCAACCAAAAATATAGAACAAATAAGTTACAAAGAAAACTAATACTATCTACTAAAGCTTCTAATAATAATTAATGATATAAGAAAGAAAAACAGTAAGTATAAAATATAAACTGACAATACACTCTTGGGCAAATAAATTTAAAATATAAAATCTTAAAACTACGACTCCAATGCGTATAATAATAAAAATATTTATAAAGTAATTAATGATATTTAACTGATTATACATAATTTATTGTAGGTGCATATTTCTTTTTATATTAAGCTGAGACTTAAGCAAAGAGATTTTAAGCCATGGTTATAATATGAAAATGTTCATTTATCTTTGGGACATAACATTCAGTCCAGCTGATTTCCAGTAGGGTATCACACAGTTTATTTCTATCTAGAGTTCATTATGAAGGTTTATGATTTCCATTTATTTAGTAAGAGTATGAAAGCAATCTTTAGAATCAGCTCTGGATTAGGCTTTTAGATCATGTTCATAATGTTACAGTTGTGCAGCTGTGGGGTAAATCTTGAAAAGTTTTAGTACTACATATTTTAATATGATTCTTCAAGATAGGTAGTTTTTGCATTATAACTGGATAATAGCAATCCACAGTATTAATTATAGTTTTTTTAGCAATTAGTAATCAGCTATTAAAAAATGGCAATTTAATCTTCTCTGAGCAGTCTGGTTTTCACAATTCACAGCCAAAAAAATTTTTCTCACTATGCAATTAGAAAATATAAAAGCTTGTAGGTCAGCAGTCTTCTATAAGTGAATTTACAATTTAGAATACTCTCAATTAAAAACATGGAGCTTTTATACAAAAATGTTATATCCAGCCTAATCTTAAT
The DNA here is from genome assembly GCA_028023455.1 of Epiperipatus broadwayi. Lineage (NCBI taxonomy): Eukaryota > Metazoa > Onychophora > Udeonychophora > Euonychophora > Peripatidae > Epiperipatus > Epiperipatus broadwayi. The sequence continues at coordinate 2,770,930 of JAQFVV010012396.1, read as the reverse complement.
TAAAACATTTTGACCAGGGTTAATCTCTATTTTCTGTTGAATCTTAATTTAAAACAAAATCCAACCAGGGTTCTTATCTATTTTCAAACATTAATTAAATTTAAGTAAATGAGAAAATATAAAATAGATTACAATCAACAAAATAAAAAGAAACTTTTCATAATCAATACTTTTTTTTAATTAAAATGTTTTACAATTTCTATCTATTATTGAGTACATGTGTACTGGCATGTCCTCTTAATACATAAAAAAATACATAAATATGATTATTTTTTTTTAAATCTCTAAAAATATACACTTTGGTTTTGATTTTTCCATGGTTGCTTTTAAAGTGGATAAAGCATCCAGTTTTATATATATATATATATATATATATATATATATATATAAATATATATATATATATATATATATATATATATATGTTCATTGTCATCAAGCCCAAAACTAGCTCCAGACTAATGTGATATGGAATATGTATTTTGTGGACATCTATATAATTCTCTTTGGAATTATTTGGATTGTATTAAGGTAATAGAAGTCACTTTTAAATTCTGTTCATTTTATTTATATATTTTAGAATAATTATAAGTTCACTGATGACCAATACATACATCATACCAAATGGCCCTGAGCATTAATATCTCTTTCAGCATTGATATAATGGTATCTTCATCTTTTTTTTATATTATCATTATAATTATTTTAACACTTATGTACGTGTAGTCAGCAGAAATATTGATGATTGCTTTTTATAATGTTATTGCACCCAAGTTTGATGTTGGCTAGATGATGATTGTTTAAAATTTTCATTGACTTTTGATTAACTTGCTAGTATTATCTTGTTTGAATGTTAATGATAGTTTCTGGTGCTATTATGTTTACTACATATATTAGCGTCTACTGTTTATTTGCATCACCCCTTATTACCCCCTTTGCTTTATACCACTATCATATATATATATATATATATATATATATATATATATATATATATATATATATATATAGCAACAATACAAATGTTTGCAAGTAGAATTATTTTAACTCGATTACAATTAAAATCGTTCGTATTACAACACTTCATTTTTATCAAATTATTAAAGATAGTTTAATAAAATAATATAATAAATGCATTTGTAAGTAAGTCTGAGCACATCTGAGATATGTATGCATATAACTTAACAGTATTAGTTTAGGAAATTTAAAAAAAAAGATTTACAGATTTAATAAAGTCACGAAATATTTGTAAAGAAATGTATTATGTAAAATTAAAAATACTAAATTATAACTCATGAAACAAAGGGCAGGAAAAAGAAAATGGTAAAATTATTTAAACTTTATATGCAAATGAAATGAATAGTTTTTAAAGAAAAAATAAAAAATTTACTGTATTTGTGAACTTTCACATTTACCTTCTGGAAGAGGTTTAACAAAAAAAATTCTTTTTATTAGGATAAGTTTAAGAGTCATAATGTTTTTTCTTTTCTTTTTTCAGCCTAACTGTAAATGAGTTATTTTATAATCATTTGTAAAATAATTATCTAAATGTGAAAGAAAATACATACCTTATAAAATTAAATCTCGTGTTTGAAGTTGAAATAAAAGTATTTTGTAAAAAAAAAAACATTCTACTATAAAAATTAATACAAATTTAATTAGTTTGTCCAATACTATAAACATGTTTATTAAGGTAAATAAATATTATTAGAGACTTAAAATGATGAGATTTGGTGTGGCTTGTTTTGTGGAAAAATGTATAAATGAGTTTGAAAAACAACAATAGTTTTTAGTTTGAATCAGGGAAGATAGCAGTGTGAATTGATTCTGGGAAGGGAAACAAAGCATAACAATAGAGAAGTAGAGCAGTTGTTACCAGCAAGAGAGTAAAAAAATGAAGATATAACCAGCCAAAGATTGTGTCTAATGCAGTAGCTATTAAAAAAGAAAACTGCTAGTTAAAATATTTTCCTGCAGAGTAGCTATAAATAGATTTTTATTGATGATTGTTTAAAAAAATATTTTTAAAATACTGCCTGCAACTAAGCAATTATATCAATATTTGCCATTAGAAGATTTTTCATGTGTCACTAAACAACCAATGCATATCAGTCAATGATCTAGAACCATATAGTTTTATTCATATATGAACATTGATTGTGCATAGAATATAACTTTGCCTGTTTACAAGAAAAAACCATGATATAAAAATGAGGATATGCAAGATGCATAAGACCTATCATGTGTTTGCCTATAGTATTACCAATTAATATTGTCTACCATCATTGATGCCCAAGGAAATTAATTAAAATAAAAGCTGAATTTATAAAGACTATTATCAAGGATACATTATCAACAAAAACCATATTTTAAACATTTTATTATAGGATAGGATCTTTGTTTTACATTCAAATGTTTTAAGTCCTTAGAAGTGATATTAGTACGGATTTATGTGTATTCAAAGTTACATTTATGTTTAATATTTATGACTATTTATTAGTTTCAATATTTTGTATTTTATTTATTTTATTATATTATAGTAGTTGCTAATATATAAACAATAGTTTTATTTTATTTATTTTATAATAATTATAAATAAATTATTTTAGCAAATTAGTTATTTTCTTGTTTGAACTCATTTTAAGCACATACCATTAATGTACAATTAAACCTGAGGTCATACAAGTTCATGGGGGACATGCTGGGGTAACAAAAGTGTATTGAAATAATGATGATCAGAGGTAATAATGCATCTAGAAGTGTTCTTTCTATAAAGAAAATGGTGACTAAGATTAATTTAAATTGGATCTAAAAAATGAAATAAAAAATACATTTGTAGTAATTCTGCAGAATTTTATCTTTAGTTCAGTAATGTCATTTTGATCATCATCACACAATGCTTTGTTATATTTATTATAAACCATTATATTTTGATGTTGCAAGCATTTTAGCTAAAGATTATCATTACAATTGATATACATAAGATTTATAGTTTGTGGTTGCACATTCTCCAGCTATGCTTATAATCTGCATTAAAAAATTGGGCTGAATAAAGCTTAATATTTTTTTCAGCTTCCAATCAGGCTTAAGACTGTTCTTTAACCAAATTGGCTAATCAGCCAGTGTAAGTTGATAAATAAATGGTTAGTTATTCTATCTAGAAGTATGAAAATCTGCCCAAATTCTCATCAGCTAAGCCTAATGATTAATGCATTTTCCTCCATTATTTCTCAAACATTCCTAAGTAGTACAATTATATAATGGCTTTTTGAAGTAAAAACATTAGTTTTAAATAATTTAAGTAATATATTATCTATTTATTAGACACTCTTATATCTCATATACAATTCCAAATCAAGTTATCCAAACCTTCCTGTCTCCTACTGGATTCTTCAAATATTTCTAATTAACTTCTGTTTATTTATCATGTATTTAGTTTTTTGCAAAGTTTTTTTTTAAGTTTTAACTTTACAAAATATGTTATTTTTTGTAATATTAATAATGATACTAAGATATAATGAATAATTTTTATTCATTTTTTTTTCTTTTTAGCCTAAAATGCTTGATTTTATTCCATTTTATAACAAGGTTTTATATCTTACAATGTGAACAATTTAATTTAATGCTATTTAGTTTATATCTGAATTGTTCTTTTTTTATTACTTGAAGTATTTTCATATTGTTCTTTTTAATTGTTTTTATTATATGAACATAAATCATATTTTAAATTTCAGTGAGCTTTTATATAGAGGCTAAACTTTCCCTACAGTAGTGTCACTCAGTGCAAGCCAGAGTAATCAAAGGATGCAAGAAGGTTTGTGCATAAAATCCTTATCTAGTGCTTACACATTCAATATCTCCAGACTAGTTTCTAGCTTGTGGATTTTATCAGTGAGAAGCCTTGAATATAAGAGTACTGCAACTAGATCTTAGGATCTAATACAACCCTCCAGCAGCCACCTTTATCTTATTATCTAACTATAAAGCTTTGAGTCCAAAAATAATAAGATAAAAGGTGGCTTCTGGAGAATTGCATTAGCTCCTAACATTTAGGTGCAGTGCTCTCAGATCCAAAACTGCTCACTGATGAAATCCGCAAGCTAGAAACTAGTTTGGGATATTGGATGAGTAGGCACTAGATGGAGATTTTATGCACAAACCTTCTTGCATCTATTGATTAATCTGGTTTGCACTGAGTGGCACTACTGTATGGAGAGTTTAGCCTCTATGTAAACAGCTTGTGTACACATAAAAAATGGTGATCATGTGAAGCTTTTATATACTTTTGATAGAGTTATCATCTTGCTTATTATTTATTAAATGCCTTTTTAGGTTATTTGCCTTCCTACTATAAATTATTACATTTGTAATAAAAAGAATCACTTATAGATAGTCAATAACAGACAAAAAGTATAACTAAAAAAAATTACCAGAAATAATAATATTGGACTAAAGGTATATGAGAACACTAATATTGCTAATAATTTTGGTAATAACTGAGTAAAAATAGAATGTATTTGAGTGATATAAAATAAAAATTAGTATGATTTTTAAAATTTATAAAACAATCAAGATGTATTTGTTGGAGTAATTAGAAAAATAAACTAATAATTTAAAGTGATTATTAAAATAATTTAAAGTGAATATTAATAGATTTTTTTAAAAATATATTTCATGATAAACATGAATATATTTTGTGTGTCTGTGTGGAAAAGATATGCTTTATTATTTCAAGGGCATTCCTAAAAAAAATACTATATAGCTTTTATTAGAAGAATGTTTTTAAGAACTTCATAATACAATGAAGAACTGCAATTAGGTAAGATGTTGAAGTCTTTTTGAAAAAATAGCTTAATATAAAAGTTTAATAACAATACTGCACAATATCAAATAAATAGTTATATGTTGATTTATATAGTCATCATAAAATTCACTCTTAGCCTGTTTTTTTACTTTTTATTTTTTTCTGATGCATTTTTTCTACTCAAAAAGTTGTTAATTTATATTAACTATGATGTCAACTCCATGACTTACCACCTTGAAAAAATCTTCAAAGAAATAATGGTTTACTTGCAGAAACATAAGTCAAAGAATTTTTGAATAAAGGAAAAGAGTTAAAAAGTCAAAACAAAAATCTATGTTAAGAAAACAATTCATCACAATTTAAACAAACTAAATTAATCAAGAATAACTAATATAAAAAAATGGACAGAAAGTTCTATTATATTTTTTACTTTTTCTTATAGAAGTAATAATTTTTAATATATTAATAGTAAAATATGGATTCAGATGAAATTTTCAATGAATTGGTTACTAAACTAAAAAATAAAATCCCAAGAATGAAAAATAGATAAACGATATATTAATTAAAAGTTGAAACTGAGAATAAATAATTATAAAGATAAGACTTAATTGGAATGATGACTGGAATGTTATATAAAAAAAGTATAATCTTATTAAATTAAAATATATCTATTACAAAAAGTTTTATAAATCTATTCATTTCTTTATGAACCTTTTATTAAAATTTTATATTTAAAATAAGACAAAAATTTTATTTTTTTTTAACCAAAAGAGCGCTCGGGATTTATTTAATATTGCACCTGACTGTATCTATAGACAGTTAAATAAATCTCAAGATATAATGATTTCTGTTGTTTTTTTTCTCATTTTTTTTTCATGTGTCATAGCATCGGCTGCTGTGCTGATATCTTGACCACCAACGCTTTTATGCAATGACTATAGTTAATGTTTAAAAAATTAGATTACAAAAATTAAAATATAAAAATACTACTTTATTGATAAAATTACATGAACTTCTCAAAACTTCAATGTAGAAAATGATTCCATTTTTTTTAACAAAAAATAAATGTTAAACATCTAAATTAACAAATGTCAAGTACCCATGGTGCTTAGCAATCAGGAATTTATAAAATAATATTTAACCATTTTGAAAAAGTTTTAAGAATAAAAATTATTAGTTATTTACTTTTTTAATAATTTTATGAGACTTATGCAGTTTTGAATAATGATAGTGTAATTATATTTGAATCCTTAAAATTTCTTGATTTAATTCTCAGCTGCAAAAAGCAACAAATATTTGATCAATTAAATGATCAATCTACCATTTGGGTTCTCAAATATCACATACTTTCCCAAGAAACAAGACATACAATTTCAAGTTTTTTTTATAGAACATCTCTCATCTTAATCAACTCTACTATACCACAACCATCCATCAGTTTAAAAACTCAGTTCATTCTCTATCACTTTGCATGCATTTCTTGAACAATATTCACCTGTCATGTGAACTAGAGATATCAAATACCCCAATCTTCCTAGCTTATAATGGAAAAATATGGTGTTATCAACATGAATTGAATTTCAGATATTGGATGTTTCTAACTCATCTGATGATTAAAGACTGTTCATAAAATATATGCATTGTAAAAGAATATTTGAGATTGAGAGAGATTTGCACTGATAAAAATAAAAAAACTTGAAAATTTGACCATGCATTTATTTATTTTTAACAATTTATATTAACTAAAGATTTTTTAATAAGAAGAAAATTGATAATATAGATAACTATGTTTGCTTGGATCAGCTGACATTACCTAAAACAATAAAATAAATAAATAAACAGAAGACTTAATATTTCATAATGCATTTGATAGGTTCAATATTAATTTTAAAGGAAGTGTGCTCTTATGATAAAAAAGGAAAACTTTTAATCAATCTGTCTTGACCATTTTGACTTTTTTTTAAAACTTTGAATTCTAAAATAAAATAAAAATGCAGATGATACAAAGAAGTATAACAATATGTTGAAAATAATCAAAAGAGAAAAAAAAAGAAAAGAAATTGAATTTCAGACATATTTATTATAGGCTTTGTTATAACTGAAACACACAGGCTTATTATATACCTGTGTCTATATATGTAATATATAGGGTATATGAGCACAGACTTTCACATGACCCACCACTCTCCACACTATCTCATAACACTGATACACTTGAACACATATATGTTGAAAAGATAAATAATCACCAATATATGTATTTTGAGCTAAACCAGCAATCATCAGTTGGCCCAGATTATCATCTCTACACATATATACTATAAGTGCTCAGATATATATTAAGATAGTCAATCCTCATACTTTAATGGACAGGCTTCAATCTACTCCACATTCCAACTCTTCAATCATCTATCCAATTGAAAATCTGATGATGGAATGCTCAAAGGCCACCCTGAGGCCAAGATTCTTGTCATACCCATGTTGACCTGTATTAAATGAATTATGTCCTCTACATGAGGGGTCAGACTGACCTTAGGTCAACATGGGTGGGACAAGAATCTCAGCCTCAGGGTGGTCTTTGAGCATTCCATCATCAGATTTTCAATTGGATGGACAGTTGAAGAGTTGGAGTGTGGAGTAGATTAAAGCCTGTCCATTAAAGTATGGGATTGGCTATCTTAATATATATCTGAGCACTTATAGCATATATGTGTAGAGATGGTAATCTGGACCAACTGATAATTGCTGGCTTAGCATGAAATATGTATATTGTTGATTATTTATCTTTTCAACATATATGTGTTCAAGTGTATCAGTGTTATGAGATTGTGTGGAGAGTGGTGGGTCATGTGAAAGTCTGTGTTGTAAAAATTAAAAATATATTGATTAGGTACATAAGAGAAAGAAAATCATAAAGAATCAATGAATCTGGGTAATTCTTAACTGGATATCACCAGCTAAAAAGCATTCTTGAAAAAACTACTTTGCTGTGGTATGATAAGAAAGTTTGCTGAAACTTTACAGAAAAAAAGACATCACTTTGCAAAGTAATAGTCAGAGGTTTGTAGATATATATTTTAAACAGCATTTTCTTTTTGCAAAACTTCTTATTTAATAAAAAGATACTTTTAAAAAAGCAGAATGAATTAAATGAAATTTATTATTTTACAATTATCATTTATTTTGTCAGTTTTTGTAAAATTTTAATTACTTTTTAATTAATAATTTATGGATTATTAATTTATTTCTTTGATATAATTTTGCAATTTCTATATTAATAATGATTTTAAAATTTAATTAACAATTTATGTTTATTTTCAAGGCAAAATTAATTTGTAATAATGGCAAGCATTTTTTAATAATTTATTATTATTTTCAAAAATTCTAAAACAAATTACAACTTTTCTATCATAATTTAAAGCAAACAATACAGAAATTGATTGGATAATAATTCAATTTTAAAATTGGCTTTTATTAATAAGACAACTCTGGATTAACATAATAGTTGTGTACTGAACCAGTCCATAAAATAAAAAATCCCAATTCAATTTGGATTGTTGCAGATTATTTAAAAAATATGAATTCCTTGATTTTTTTAAAGCAATTTCATATTTATTGAAGATTTCTAATATTGATTTAATGGTTTTTGGATTTTTTCATTCGAAAACTTTTAAAAATATATTATATTTTGTTGGTGTAATTTAATATTATTTTGTAAATGAAGAAATAAATCTTTTTTTTTCCCTCTATTCTTTTATCTGTCTCCCCCCCCCTCACTTCCATGTCTTTTTCCTTCTCTCTCTTTTTTCCTTCACTTTTTTATCTCTTTTTTCAGCTTTCTCTTTCCTAAAATATAGCCAGTGTCCTTAATAAAAAATAATGTGCTTCTTTCAAAAATATAACTATAAGGTTTAAAATAATAATACAATAAAAAATAACAATTTAAAATAAATAATTATAATTATTTCTAACATACTCTTTTACAAGGCCTCATTCTGGATTATTTAGCTCATCTGCCTGCCATTCCATGACTTTGATCATACATAATATAAAATTTGGATTTTTTTTATTAGATGGTTGAGAATTTTACAAACAGGCTTTAGATTTTTTTTTATAATTAGTTTAATCACTAATACTATTAGCCATATAATTATTGGTTGATAAATAAGTATCCTTTTTATTACATAAAATGTAAAACAAAAAAGTTAGCTAAAAATATTTCCCAAAACAACTATAATTTTACAAAAAAAAAAAAGAATTAGTATGACATTGTCTATATAAACTGAATTTAATTTATCAATAATCAGATTTAGTCATTTTTAATCAATTCTAGGTGTCAATACTGCTTATATATGGAATACATTTTACCATATATGCCTAGAACATCAAAAGTCTCAAAAATAATTTATTTAATTTTTAAAAAATATTATACAATTTTACACTAAACAATAATTTGTTTTATAAAAATATTTGGTACTTATGCATTGGATCTGCTATGACATTTCACACAGAAACAGCACCTCTAGTGGCTGGGGTATAGCTAACCAAAAAGTACCCTTAAGGGATAAATTTGTAAAAATGGACTCTGTGTACATGTAATTTCATGACATTTCAGACTGATATGTATGTGAAATATCATAGCAGCTTTAAGCTGTAACAATGACCCCCCCGACCAACATATAAACCTGAAAAGGTACAGTTTTAACAATACATAAATTATAAATTTGTACACCAAAAATAATAAAAACACATTATGATTCTAAATAAAAACACATAGGTGTGAGTTTTCATATAGCATTCTGACATCACAAACTTCCTTCCCTTTCCGCACTGGAGATAGAGGTTTGGCTTTCTGCCATTACAAACATGGACAGCAATTTTCAAATTTTTCTCAAAATTAAAAAAGACTACATATATTAACTCTGGCCAAAAATTATAAAAAAACAGTAAAGCAAAATTAACAAAAAAAATACTACATAAGCAAAATGAAAATAAATAAATTTACTACTACATCTATTCACTCACTTAAAATCAATACATTCTTACAAGGTATATATAACAGGGATTGTCATGATGAAACATTCTTGTGTTTCTCTGCAGAAGGCCTCCATAGATTATTATTTCATTTTAGGCACATCCTCCTTAGTAGTGAGCAGCAATTGCTAAATTTTAATCATGACACAAATCGAAAATAATAAATATATTAGCTAGAAAATGGACTGTAAAGTAAAGAAAAAATACTTAGTCTATTATCTATAACAAAAAATTACAAAATGGACAGATCAAAAAAAATCTACATCTGGCTCAGGTTATAACTAAATGGAGAGTTAAACCACACATGTTTATGTTATATAATGCCTGCACGTGAACTTGGTCAAGAAATGTGTCTAACTACATTTATTTTGTTTAAAAAAAAATTAGTAAACTTTTACAAAAATGCAAAAAAAAGAATGTTGGTAAAATTATATCAAAATAGAATCACTGTGGTGGACTGATTTTTTTGATCTCCAGAATGCAAAGAAAAGCATATCTATAATTGACACAAAAATGTTTATATCTGGAATATCATAGTTCCTAAATTTTATACACTTTCCAGCACATGAGAATGGTTTGTATCTGGCAGAATAGTGTCTCAATTTTATATGCTTTCCAGCAATCTGGATATATTTTTGAGCCGTCTTCCACATTTTATTTGATAGCTTTCATCAGAGTTGTCACTGTTCTATCCTCAATTGCCATGATGAAACTGTTGTTAGTTTTCCTGCCTGTGTTTGTGACAGCAGAATGCCATGCCTTTCTCTAGTGTATGTGGGGAAAGGAGGATGTTTGCAACAAATTTATCACTTAAATTTGTCAGAAGTTCCCTGTTCACATTATTTGATGAGAATGAAAGATTTATTTGACGAGTTGCAAAGTTAAAAATTTATTGGTGAAACAACACTGATGTGAAAAGGCACAACAAGTCTAATTCATAACTATCAAATCTACCTTAGCTTTTCTTATATAGCAAAACATTTTTCACTAATAAGTTTAATATTTTTATTAACAAATGTTTTTTGGCTTTATAAAGTAATATTGTTTTAAATCTGTAATTCACACATTAATTTTTATAAGAATTATAAGAGTTCTTAAGATATTTTTAAAATAATTAAAAAGTTTTATTAGTTTATTTAGTATATAACAAAATATTAAATATAGATTGAATTGTTTCATTATAAAAATATATTTAACATTTTATTCTACAAGAGAATTTATGTTTTGGTCATCTATCGTGTTCGTCGTTTTTAAACATTAACATTTTATTGCAAGACGAAGACTGTTTTCAATAATTTTTCATAAAGACCTGTCATAGGCCTTTTTTTTTTACTAAACGATTTTTTTTCAGCTCAAAATAAATATCTTAAAATGATGCTTTTTTATTTTTAAATAACAAGTCAAAAATTACTCATCCATCATTTCAGATATTCGTCAATCCATTTTCTTTTTCATTTTTTGATTGATATAATTATGACAGTCATGTCAATCTAACGTTTTAAGGAAATTTATAAAATTATATTTGTTTTAATTAAGTTCTAGAAATTATTAAAATTATATTTTTGATTAATTCTGTAAACAGGATTTATTTAAAAGTATTCTTAATTTTTTTTTTTCTACAGTACAAGTTTATTCATACTTGCACTTCTATATGTAATATATAGGGGATTTGAACTCAGACTTTCACACGACCCTCAACATCCATGCTATCTTATACCGCTGATACACTTGATCATAGCAGGGGTGGTTGAGGGTCGTGTAAAAATCTGAGTTCAAACCCTATATAAAAAGTATTCTTATAAATTCAAACTGAAAAATATATTTTTGACTATATATATATATATGATATTTAAAATTCTAAGTTTGTGATTGCATTATTTGTAGAGAAATTTATCAAATGATAAGAATGAAGATTGTCTTAAATATTAACTCTGCCTTAAGGGAAAATGAAATGTTAGGCTTTTTGTTAGTAATTCAGCTACAATAAATAACTTTGCTTGGATAATTTGCATTGAGATTCTACTGCCGACTTAATAAAAAATTTATAAGTTTGCTTTCTGGCAATTTTAATGCCAGTTAACAATGTTTTTTTTTTTTTTACTACTCATTATTCAACGGCTGCGCTTAAAAAAAAGTCAATGTGGACGAAATTAAAGAAATGGTTATCAGAATCTAAAATTTATGTGAAATAATTCTTATTATAAAATTAAGCATCAATAGCAGGTGCCCATAAAGAGTATAGTCATTCTATATTTTAAAAAAAGAAAAAGACAAAAGTAGAAAGATTAAAAATCAAAAGCGTGTTTTGCAATGCTTATATGAATCGATTCATGAACCACAAATATGTTCACATCAGTCACATTTTTGTTGTTCAGACAATTTAACATCCTATTGTCTTAAACAAATTAAAGTCTAATTATAGGTTTTCATAATATTTTATCCTTCTCTAAATAATATCAATAAAATGAGTCATTCTTGAACCTTTTTAGTTTGTCTTTGAGATAATTTATATAATAAATTATGAATTCTAACTTTTTCATGAAAACTACACTCAAGTTCATCATAAAATATTTTTTAGGAAATAAAAGTATTATTTTTTTTACTTCACATAACCAATAATAAAAGTGTGTGCTTTTAAAATAAAAATTGTTTCCATTTTTTTTTTTTACATTCAGCAAGTTAAATAACTTACCAATTGATTTTATTATCTTGTCATTGTATTTTATAATTTTTTAGAGCATTCTAAAATATTTTTGTATCTTTATATTTTGTCAATGGGAGTTCAAACTTAAAATAGTAACCTTCTATTTAAGTAATTTAGTTGTGTTAATTTATGAAATACCTTACTTTTTAACTCTTAAATGCACACAAGAAAGTTCATAGTGCATCTTAAGCCCATTGGTGGTTTTTCTACTTAAAAAGCAAACAAATATTTGAATTAATTTACATTCTCAAATTGACAACCATCTAAATAAAAGTTATTGAAGAATTTTCTTCCATTACTAGTGGTAAAGAGATTGGTTTTTCTGAACATTGATTGCTAAATTAGTATTTGATCTAGGTTGCATTCAAAGTTATTATAACATTCTGATACATTTTGTAATTGCCAAGTTAGAAACAAATAAGATGGTTTTGTTTTGGCTTTTAATCAGTTTCAATTAAGAACACAATTATTTCTTGATGATTGCTTCAAGAAATTACCTGTAAACTATTGTCATAAAAATGAATATACTTTCTTATTTAACACCAATATTATTTCAAACATTTTTCCCCACCAGAAGTAATGTCTTTTTTTTTCATTTTATCATTTAGAAATTGGATATATAAATAAACTTTGGTGAGTAATTAACTAATTTCAAGTTGTAGTCATTCATTGGTTTACTTCTGTCATCTAGTTGAATTGTTAAATATTTTATTATACAAATTTGGAACTTTATTTATATCTTTTTAAATACATTTAACTGCTAGTAATCGACAGATTAGTAAAATGCCATCATTGTAAAACTTTAGATAATCATCTAATTTTAAATATCATCTAAAAAGTTTTGATTAACTAGCTCACATATTTGACCAAATCAATAAAAGCTGTATAACAATTATGATGTTGCTTTTAAAAAATATTTGCATTTTCTTGACAATATGTTTATAGTGCTCTTGATGCTTTAAAACTACATTGACTTTGGTGATTATTCATTTATAACTGGAAACAAACTGTTTAATAAATCATTGAAAGTGTTTTTGCTATAACAGATAACAATAATATTATTCAATGATAACTACAGATTTTTAGCTCTTTTATTTTTTTTTTACAAATTAGTATAACCAAAGTATTCCTAATGTCATTTGAAATGTTATTGTTAAACTCAATATCTTTGCTTAAATCTAAATGAGTAGATAAAATGAATATCATCTCAATTCTTGTAACATTATTTAAGAGGTTATCAAAATATTCCTTTACTTGATTAAAATATCATCATGATCATATATAATGATGATACCATGGATGTAATATGGGTGGGAGAGGGGTGGGGCTTTCTGTGAGTTACTTTATTGTATCAAAAATAATCTAAAGTGATTGATTGGCATATGATTTTATCATCATGCAATTTTAATTCAACAATCATTTTTAAACTTTTTTGTCAACTGCTGAAATTCTGCTTTGAAATTTCCATATTGATTATAAAATTTCACAATTATTATACTAAATAGAAAATGCCACATTTTTTTTATTCAAGAAATTAATGACAGAATCACTGTCAGGGAAGCATTAGAATTTACTTTTGATAAAACCCATTGACATATTTGTATCCACAAGATACTCCTTAAAAAAATTTCATATCTCAGTATTAATTTTGAAATGTCAAGTTAGTAAAAGTAAGTGGTTAATAGGTGTTAAAATTTAGCAAGAGTAGTAGTTGCTCCTAAATACAGATTATCACATTTCTCACACTGTAATTGGAATAAGACTTCTTTTAAACAACTGTCATTTTAATGTAGGTTGATACCTCTATGATCCATTAAACAATTAGTACTTATTAGTGTTTGTTTAATAAGAACTTTTTTATATCCTAATTCATGAGATTAAATATGATTTTAATATAAATAATAGTGATTGTTTTTACTTAAACAAAGTGTTCATGATTGTTAGTCCATGTATTGTGTGAAATTCAATAATACTAAACCATTTGAAATCACAAAATCAATTCTGTTATTTCTAGTAACTTTGAAATTGAATTTACTATTTCTAGTTACATGTGCATTCATGTTTCAAAGAAAAAAAATTGATTTTTTAATGTTATTGATGTAATAGCACTGCCCAACAATGAATAATAGCATCTTCTTTTTTTAATCTTAATTCTTCGAATTTAACATCAAGAATTAATCATTAACATTGATACATTTAGGAATTTCAAGAATAAAATATACCAAATTAGAATGCACAATAAATTCAACACTATGTGATTCTATTTTATATCTTGATCTGTTGTTTCAAAAATACATGCAGATGATTATCTATTTATTTCAACTCTCACTTTTTGGAAGTGTCTGAGCAAAGTTTGCATGTTAACACCCAATGTTTAAAAAAACAATTATAATACCTTTCTTTCTACCACTACTTTTTCATTTACTATTGTTATTATTACTGGCATTATAATTATTTTTATTGCTTTAATGAGTAATCTACCAATTGCAGAGATTTATCCTGATTGACTGGGTAGGTCACTATAAAACCTATCTCTGTTTGGAGTTTGGAACTAAATTTTATAATACAGAAGCCTTGCTGACAAATATTGCATGTTTAGACAACTATTTAGGGATTCCCTTGCCTACCAAAAAAGTGGGAGCCTAGCATTTTAGCAATAATAATAATAATGATGATGATTATGATGATGATCGTGGTGGTGGTGATGACTGTACTGGTAAAGAATGACTCACTAATAGTGCTTAAGGTAAATATATAAATGCCTAGAATATGCAAACTTTACTTAATACAAACCCTTCAAAACCAGAATAAAGAATTGCTGGTTAAGAGCTGTTAAGATTTAAGATTGATATAGATATCCTTAATGAAAATTATCTTCCAAAGAAAAAAGTTTAATGAAACAAATGGATGAATACAAGTTTTTGTTTTAAATACGGCAAGTCAAACAATAAAAGGAGAATGCATTATTCTTTTCTCAACACCAAAGATTTGTGAAAAAACGATTGAAGTTAGAATTGTTGAGCATATAACAAAAAAATAGGTGTGATAGCACAAAATAGACTGTTTCATTGTTATGATTATTGCAGGAAAATAACTAACTAATGACTTGAGAGAAGCATGTCTATATAATGGACTGCTATTGAAATACCTAGCCTTTGGTAATTAAATTGTTAGTAAAACTGTACTGGTTATTCATAATTAAAAGATGATGATAACAGTGATTTTGTATAAATAGAACCCATTTTAATTAAGATTCAAAATTGTAAATTTGTTTAATTTTGTAAATACTTTTTATTTTAGTGTAAGGATGACAACTTGTTCGACTTTAAAGCATACTTAATTCTTGTGTCGCTTTTAATTTGACATTATTTGACATATTAATCTGTCTTCTATATGAACAACATGTATATATGTTGTCTGTAGCAATCTTACACGCACATTATATCTTTTATTTTTCTAATAGAAAAGAAATCATCACGTAAAAGGAATTACTGTACTTATTTATAGAAGTATGTGGGTGTATAAATTTTATTAGGAAAAATTGAGAAAATCATTATTAAATTTTTAAAAACCGAAAATATTTTATACATCTTTATTTATTTATTGTAATAATGTTATTTAAATGATTACCACTTTAAAAA
The DNA here is from genome assembly GCA_028023455.1 of Epiperipatus broadwayi. Taxonomy (NCBI): domain Eukaryota; kingdom Metazoa; phylum Onychophora; class Udeonychophora; order Euonychophora; family Peripatidae; genus Epiperipatus; species Epiperipatus broadwayi. Next base: position 2,754,747 of record JAQFVV010012396.1, on the reverse strand, counting down.
AGATTGTCAACAACTAATTATATTTCAAATACAATCAAAATATTCTAATGCTTTCTGGGCATTTTAATACATCAATTAGTTGATTTTACTTACAGGGTCTTTACTTGATGTCACCCATAAAGATTGCAATTCATCTTCTTGTTAACAAATCTTGGATAATCGATTTCAGCTGCTGCGTCAAGAATGCCTTAATTACCTTCATTAATTACATATTTAAAGTAAATTAGCATAAAAACCAACTAAAGCCAATTATTAAATGAGAAATTGGCACAAATTACTTTCAAATTATGTTGTCTTCTTAGAAGTAAAAAAAAAATTGAAGAGACAAATTTATATTCTATGCAAAGTAGACAAAACATGATCTATAAAAATCAATGAATCTAAGAGCTCTTGAGTCACTTGTTAGCAATTACGCATCTTATATCTTTTAGTACTAAAAAAAAAATCTTAATTCTAAAAAATATTTTTAAAATCTAAGTGTGTGCGTGTGTTTAAAAAAATCATAAGAAGTTCAAAACAATGAATGTGTAATATATAGGTGTGTATGTATGTGCATGGAAGATCATATAAAGAATTGATAGAGCATCTAACTGCCATGCATGAACTGAGCATAAATCTAGATTGGTAGAATGGATATATTTCCCAAATTAAAAATTTGGAATTTTTTTACGTAGATGGTTTTATAGCTAGGGGTATTAATCATCCGAAATTGGTTGGTAAATGGGTATTTAATTATTTTAAACAAATGATGAAAACTCACTTTACTACTCATCAACTGGTAAATCTTATAAATAATCATTTTTTTCTGTATTGCTTTTTTATAAAAAATGAAGTTATTGGATATATCCTTCTGTAGAGGGATATTTAAAGACTATTTTATTTATATAAAATCTATATTTATTCTTTAGTTGCTTGCAATATAATATGAGATCTTTACATAGATAATTTAATGTATTTTCTACACAACAAGAATGAAATATTATGATTGTCCTTTGAATGCGTAATGATTTTTTTGTTTATAGAGTAAAAAAAAATAATAAATTTTGATTTCCAACTAATCTATACATCGCTACTTTATATGTAATGTTGTTAGCCATTAATTACAATTCTGTGAGAATAAAACACCATTCAAGCTGCATATGATATAGCAGTCATAAACTATTTTATATATTTGTCATATTTATGCATAAGTATTTTAGACACTAGAACCAAAGTTCCATACATAAAGGAGAACTCCAAAAGTTAAGTTTGATGAAAATTTTTAAGAACTTATGAATTTTATTCTGTTTGAAAGCACTACAAACTTCATAAAAATTCAGGCTCAGAACAAAATTAGCAAAGCCATGTCTAAATATTATGTTAAAAATTTTATGAAAAATTTTTATTTATAAGATTGCAAAAAATTAACTTTGACTGCATAGTACCTAATAATAATAATTGTTCAAGAGTTTTGTAATATTCTGGTTATTGTGCTAGACTGTTATGATATGGAATTCAGTTTTTGATAGGGATAAAAAATTTATTATATAGCTATCAATTTTCAAATGAGTTCAGAACTTTTTATATATTCTTCCCCTTATCATCTTATCTACATACAATATTAATTGAGAAATAGATATTTGCATATGGAAGAAAACAAAATACTTGAATCATGACTAACTTACAGTCTACTAATTAAATAAAAAATAAGTTAATACTTTCCAACACTTATGGAGAGCTGGGTGTATCTTTGCATTTCTGGTAGTATTTAATATTGTCATCTTTTCACACTGATAGAGAGATAAACCTACTAGCTAAGGATATCTAGATCAGTTCTCAGTTGTATAAAGTAAAAAATAACCTGGTTGGTCAGTCGATCGAAACTGCCATTTCAAATGTCTCATAATCTTTATTTTTATTGGGAATTTGGCAAGGTTTCCAAAATTATTTATTAAATATGCAAAATTGTATTAATGTGTATTTTTTATGATTATTATTGATGAATATTTACAAATATAATACACTTGGTCTTTCAGGTCATCCTACAATTACTATGCTATTAAATATATGTCCGAAAACCCAAATTAGTAATTGTCCTATTTGTAACATTGAAAACTTATACAATTTCAGTACAAACTAAGAAATCTTATTGTGAAAAGTTGGTTGTTTAAACAAAATGGAAACATAATAAAATTTATAATTGCAAAAGAGTTTTGACATAATTGGATTAAAAAGTCAGAAACAAGGTGCAATATGTAATGAATTTTGGTTGCTGAATTTACTAGTTATCATTCCATTTTACAGAAAAATTGAATTTAAAGAATGAATAATTACTCTTCTTTAAATTTGTTTTTTTCTTTCATTTTTGTTTTTACTATTACATTTAAGTAGAAAATTTGGACACATAATAATGAATAAAATCGTTCAATGTATTTATAAATATTGTAATTAGTATTTTGGATATTTCCTCAATAATGTGTTAGTAAAGCTATACTAAAGGCCTATGAGATATAAAAATTTACATTCCCCAATAATGTGTTAGTAAAGCTTTACTAAAGGCATATGAGATATAAAAATTTAAAAATGTAAAATCTATCATTTAGTAAGATTGTGGATAAGTAGTTAAATGGTAAATTTCAAAAAACTAATATTTAATTATTTTACTTTGTATTTGCATTAAAATAATACAAATAAAAAATCAAAAAGAAACATAATAAGACAATAATGAGAATTATTGATTGTATTAATAAATTACACCTGGGTCTCATTTTATGCAGTAGATAGGTTCCTCAGAAAATGCACACAAAAGAAATTGCACAAAAATAGACTCACCATGAAAAATGGGGTATAGGTTACTGTAATTTTTGAAAATTACATAAAGGCAAAGCAACAATGTAAAATTACATTAAAATTCGCATAAAAAAATAAGAAAAGAAAATATGACTAATAAAAAATTTCAAATTTGAAAAAAATTGATACAAGGCAAACTTTTTTTATTAATTACAGTATTTAATTTTATTCAGAACAATATATTTTTATGTGTAATTTACATTTTTTTCATACATGTATGGTATTTTAATCATTATTGCTATTTGAGATATCAGATTTGTCATGATGTGATGTGATATGAGGTACTGTAGCTTTTCCTTAAATGAAGTCAAAAGGAAATACAACTAAAACCTCTTCCAATTGCTGTTGATCCTTCCCATTTCACTAAGCAATCTAAAAATGAAATTTTTGTTTCCAAAGAAATTCATTTTCCTCTCCATTAGGGTAAACTAAAAGTTTAAAATAAAAATAAGAACTTAGAATTACAATAATAAAAAGACATCGAATCACCACTGTTTGGCAAAATTTAATTAAAACTAACAATTAAAAATTAAATTCTTATTTTTGTCTTTAATTTTTTAATTTTTAATTCCATTTAAAAATCAAATTTCATCGTTTCACATCACATTAATTTCAGATCACGTTACACAATTTTTAAATTGTTAATTACAATTAAAAATCAGATTTTAATTGTCAAATTTAATTGTGCCCACTGCTGTTACTCACCATTTAAAATAAACTTGCAGACACTAAATGATAATTGATTAGGTACTTTTTTTATAAAAAGCAAAAATAGAACATGATTTAAAATGCAAACATAACAATGTACATAGTATTTTTCATCTATAATGTTTGAACAGATTTAAATTATAGTCTTGTAAAATTTATTACTTGTGAACACTAAATGACTAATTGAATATGTATTTTTTTTTTAAAAAGCAAAAATAGAATGTCATTTAAAATGCAAAAACAACAACATACATAGTGTAGGCATCTATAACGTTTGAACAGATTTACATTATAATCTTGTAAAATTTAATGTGTGTATATAAAATGGGCAAATCCTGATTTTAAGTGAATTATGACCTTCTTTATTGTGTAAAATCTATTACAGTACTATTATAAAGCACTGAAAATATTGAAATTATTAGGTGGAAGTCGAACTCCAATAATGCGCTATTAGTTTAAATATGATGCGAGTGCACAAAATTTATAATATTTAAAGTAATAGTGCATTATCAGAGCTCGACTTCTGATCTAATAATTTTTATCTCATAAAAAAAACTGCATACAAAGATATTAAGAAGAAACATGAATCGCATAACTTCAAAATCACATTAAATAAATCTGCATAAAACGAGACCTGGGTGTAATTGTCTTTTTAGTTTCTAGAAGATATCTTATAAGAATAGATACACTTTGAATAATCCACTGTATTTTTCCCAAGAAAAGATTAAATTTTATTTCACAATTTGAATATATACATATGTATTTTAAGTTTTAAAATATTTTTAATATTTTACAATACTTCTGCATTACTAATATTATGTATTATTTATCAAATAATGGTATTGTTATCATGAAGCAAACCATATGTGGGCCTTTAGAACTTAGGATTACTTTTGTTTTATATATAACTAATAAAATAAAATGTTTTTTATATAAAGAAATTTGTGTAAATGCCCCAAAATTCTAGATATGCAATAAATATATTTAATATCAACTTCAAAAAGAATTAATTTACCTCATAAGAAATAATATTTAATCATTGCTGGAACTTCTTTTGTTCTTCTTAATTATCAGCAATGAATAATAGTAATTTGTCCTACAATACAATACATCTTAAATGTTTCACATGCTAAACTTTTATCAAAACAGATTGCCTCAGAAACTCCTATCTGATTTTATGTGTGTGTAATATTTTTTTTAAAAAAGAAAATAAATAAACCGTATTATAACATTATTTTAGCTATGGATTTTAAAAAAAATAAAATAGCCTTTAAAAACCTCTTTATAATCTATCATTAAGAAACAATAGAATAAAACATATTGTTTTAATCGCCATTTTCTAAGTAGTGAAAATTTGGAGTGGTTTTTCATTTTTGTTTTGCTCTCTACTTAATAATAACTACATATTGATATACCAATGAATAGTGGATGATTATCAGGGTTAAGCTATAAAGAAGCAACTAGAATCTGAAAAAAATTCAAATTTTTCTCATCTTAGATTTGAATTCTGATCCATAAGTACAATAGATAAATATGACTTTTCATATTGTTTGCTACTTAATTTAATTTTCTCTATTATTTCATGGTCCATTCTATAGGTTATTTAAATCAGCAGCATTTTTAATTCTTTGCATTATTCTTTCTTAGGATTTTTTTTTTTTTTTTACTTTCATTTTAGCCTGAAATTTACTTCATTGGCTGCCCTACTAATAATGTATTTTTTGTATATGTCCTTATCCAATTATTTTTTGTCTACATTATTTATTACTATTCTTTATATATTTATTTATTATTTTTTACTGTATTTCAGACTTTGATATTTTTATGCATAAATAAATAAAAAGTTGTGTTGAGTTTTTTTTTTTTTTTTTACAATATGTGCATTTTATGTGAATATGTAACAACAAGTCTTTAATAACCATATCTGTCAGATAAAATAAAATGAAACATTTACAAAAGTAATAGATAGATTTTTACATTTATATCAAAATCAACAATTAGGCTGATTGTCACAGCATGAACTGATAAAAAATCCAATCAAGTCCACTAAAGATGTTTTGAATGAACTATCCAAATTAAAATATTAAAAATAATTAATTTCATAATTAAGTGTTTAACTTAAGGCTTTGGTTTACCTTGAAAACAACTTTTAATGTATTTTTACTGAATGGATTTTCTTTAAATTTTCTATACATTTTCAGTTTTGATGACATTGCTATATAATAATGCAATAGTTCAGGATTGTCTTTTCTTACAATATTTGTGGGGTGCATCAAATTGGTTTGATAAGTTTTAATTATTGTACAAGTGATAAGATATTTTTTAAGCAGACACTCATTTAATTTGAGAAAAACTTAGAGTATTTATAGTTAATTAAGATAGAAAAAAAAAAGAAATGAAGGAGGAAATCTTAATTTTCCATTGGATTGTTTGTGTTAAACTTGCTTTTTTTAATTGTTACCTTAATAAAAATAAAATTCTTGTAAAGATTTTTAATCTACTTTTGCCACAAGAACTTTCTTCAATTTTTTGTGCAATGATTGATGGAGATAAAAATGGAAGATTTTGGGATTATAATAAACAGATTTTCTTAACATTGTGTTTAGCCTGATGACAGTGCAGTGTTTCAGAGTATCCAGCATAATAGTGTGGGCAGATCATATTTCAAATCATGTTCAAATTGGTCTAATAGCTGATACTACAGTTTTTAAGAATTTTTTTTTATTAAATTTGAGGAAAAAATTTAGAGGCATTTCCAATTAATTAAAATAAAAATCAAAAAAAATAAAATCTTCATTTCTCTTTGGATTGTTTATGTAAAACATGCTTTTTTAAAATGATACCTCCATAAAATCAATAACATTATAATTGATGTTAAACAATTTGATTAGATATACCCAAACACTAAAAAATAATACCTGTAAAAATATTTTTTCAAAAAATGCCTTCAAATTGCACTAAAAAGCAAAAAATAATGTTTTTGCACCACAATTTTGACTGTTTTACATAACTTTAAATAAAATGAATAATGTAACCCATAAATTAATTAATTAAATCAATACATGTTGTGATTGTACTAAATACTCTATTATTTCTTGAATTAACCAATTTAAGGATGACCCACACTTTTATTTAAAATTATATATAACAATCAAAATTGTGGTTCAAAAAAATAATTTTTTTGTTTTTTAGTGCATTTGTTTTCAAATTAAACAAAACCTATTTTAAAAAGTATTATATATATATATATATATATATATATATATTTTACAATTTAGGTTACAATATATATATATATATATATATATATATATATATATATTATTTTAAGATCTCATTTTCTTCATTTCTTTAACTCTTCACTTGATCCAAGGTTAGAATAAATTTTGTCATCAGAGTAGCAGTTAATGGCAAATTACCATAAATGCTGTTTAGGTATTATCACTTTACTGTAGCATTTTATTATTTTGTTACTCTATATGTCATCAAGCAGAATTAAAATAATTACCAGTACTTTATAATAAAAAATGTGCAGACTTTAATATTAATAAGAGCTTAAAAACAGCTTGAAACATGAATTCTCTTACATATATCATTTGCAGCCTTTTCTTTGAAAAAGAGTCTGGTTATAAATTTACTTATCAAGTAACTTATCCACTTGTATACTCACCAATTGATTTGGTTTAGTATAACCTATTTTTTTATACATTTAAAAAAACTATTACTTATTGTTGTATTTTTTAAAAAAATAAGTAAATAATATAACTGTTTTGAAAGTTAAAAGATGTTCAAGCACTTAAATGGTATAAATATATTTGAATGGCTGTATTATTTGAGAATTTGTAAAAAGTTTTAATACTAGAAATTCCAGCATCAGAATTGATTTTAGGATTCCATATTTCAGATTCTAACACTCTGCTATCACATTAAATCACACAGGATATCCAAGTAGTCAGTTGACCACAATAATTTCATTTAAGTCATTAAACTGAAATTTTTATATTATTCTAACTGAAATTTTAACCAGAAATCTTTAGCTCTCGAAACAGCCATTTTTATGGTGCACTTAATTGTACATAGCCAAAAATAGACTTATTTATTTAATACCTTCCCAGCCAAAAGTAGGTATATAATAACAAATGAGGATAGATTCCAGGAATATTGCAACATTAATAGAAAACACTTTTGAAATCAACCTCAAATCAGTATTGTATACATACTTTTAGCCCATCCTAGTATAAAGTTATATAGATTTTTTTTATTACTTAAATTTTAAATATTAAAATGTTATTTTTAACTCCACATATCTTGAAGATATATAATAAATAATGAAGCAATAATTGCCTCTTATTTACTTTATAACTAGTGAAAAGATTTTTAAAAGATTGTTCTATTTTTATCAATGTGTGAAATAATTTTATAAGAGCTTTATATATATATTATTAAAAAAGTAAATAGGAATTTCTGGGAGAAATATTTGCATTTCCTTAAAATTATAATTAGCAACCTCTTTGGATAGGATTTTAAATATCCACTAATATAATATTTTTAAATTCTGTTACCTTATCACCCAAAAATTAGTTATAATAAATGCAGTATTCAAACATTTTAACTCTTGTAAAAAAGGCAGCAATGATCAGCCCACATTATTTTTAAAAATCTTCATTCTCACTGCTTAGCCAAAAAAAATATTAATCTGATGTTTCTATATTGCATTCTATTAATATTTTGTGTTTCACTCCACCATTTTCTCTATTTTTTCAAAAATCACTTGTGGGTAAATTTTGATTTTCTAAGATATTATTGGAAGTTTAAGTTGAGATTCAATAGAAACTGTATATTTTCAAAGAGCCTAGTTAGAATGTGTACTCAAATGGACAATGTGTATGTATATCGATGTTTGGCATGCAATGAAGTCATTGCTCCTATTGTTAGATTTTTATATGACTTTACATTTCAATTAAATTCAATTAGATAATTTGATTATATATTCTTTTTTTGTTTGCTTTATTCCAGCAGAACTATGAAGTACATTTAACAATAAAGTATTTTTTTTTTCTAATAGGTTATTAAATGAAAGTCAAAATAGTTCCTGTATATTTTAATACTTTTAAATACTGAAACTAAATTTTGAGATGATGCGTAATGAAATATTAATAAAATTCTGAAGCATATTTTTGCTATTTGTGCCAAAATATAATTTTTGATTGCAATAAAAAAATCATCATGTGATATTTTATACCAGATCTTGGATTTTTTTTTATTACCAACTTCTAAAGAAAGTCTTTTTAAAAAAACATTAAACAATTGTCATAAATCAGATATACAGAGAATTATTTTTCTTTTTAACATATTTTCTGTTATTAACAATATTTCTTTATAAATAATTCCCATATCATTTTATATAAAAAATAATAATAAATTAAATATTCAATTTTTATTGCTTATCATTATTTAATGCTTCTTTTAAAAAAAAACATTTATTTTCACTATCAAGATCACAGTAGTCATATCTAATTACATTAAGTATGCTTAATAATTGTTTTATATATATATATATATATATATATGCCAGGATCCACTGCCTTTAACAAGCTAATTATGATTTCTTCTTGATACACATTATTTTTATTATATTGAAAATATTATTTTATTATTTGGACACATTGATTATTTATTAACAACTATTCTTTATTATATTTTTACTTTATGTAATTTCCTTATCTTCTTTAACACCTGCAGTAATGGATGATACATTCAAGCAGAGGGGTAGAATACCATTGATAGATTAACCATCAATAATATCTATACCCAGATCAAGGCTACACAAAAGCATAACCATGACCATATTTTCTGGCCATAGCACCCCTCCATATTGCTGGGCCAAAACCTGTCATCCAAAGCATTTTATTTGTTTTGAAAACAAGTCTTAAGTGCCATCTGACCATATATGTTATTTATAGTCAGCATGCCTGGATATCAGGGACATGAACCCAGTGCTTGAAATATACTCAGGGTAACTCACATTTTTGGTTAGAGGATCCAATGTGCTATTACTTAACACATGAAAATATTTTAAATTTTTTAATTACTGGTGACACGGTTAAAAGAGGGAGAGTATAGATCAAGTAACATTTAAGCAAACAATCTTTTATTCATACAAACACATATTTAAATAGGTATAATAAACTTTAACACAGAACATAAATAGATGAATACACATTACTTGTTAATAAGTCATTATTATGAATGTCAATTATAGTTCATTTCATTAAAGAAATATATTTGTCTAGTCAATGTTGACATTATGTCATCTGTTCTACAGTTGACATTTTTTTTGGTTTTAACCTTTCGAATGACTGGATTTTTGGTCTCCAATAATGGCTTTATGACTTTCTTTCTAGACTCTTATTATACAATGGGAGAGAGAATATGTGGAAGCACAAATGCCACAATCTAGTCATTGGTTTCATGTAAAAACAGACAATGCAGCTGAGGACTCAGAGCATGAAGCCCAACTGAACACTCCAATGGTTTTCTAGTAATCCATGTTGCTAGTTTCTACCATTCTTTATTTATATTTTCACCACAGCTGAGAGCCACATTAACTATGAGTTCAGTGATAAATTGATTTAGTGGACTGGAAAATTGGAAACACTGGACAACAACTTTTCAAAGATTCAGCAAAATGTTTGGAAAAACTCTGGACAAGTATGGATAATTTTTGATAACTTTTTAACTCTGGCTAATATTTTTAACAAGAGGCAACTGCCCTTTTTTATACCTAATTCTCCCATTGTTTTTTTATCATAATTTTAATCTGGTTTAATTGACTTTTATATTTTATTTATCTAATCTTTATTAGATTCATCTAACATTTTATCAGCCAAGAATCTTTTAAAATTAATTGAATTCCTGCCTATAAGATAGTTTACAAAATTTCTTTTACTAATTAATTTTATTTTATTCTTCTACATTTGTTTTTAAACATTTTTTTTCTTTTTCTTAACTTATTAATTTATTTCAACACATGTAAAGCAGATATGTGTGTTTTATAATATTTCACTAGCATTACAATATATTTACAAACATGCATAATATATATAGGCTTTTTAGTGAAAGAGTTAATACATCCTTTTGCCATGATCACACTCTGACATTGTGTATCTAAATGGAAATTTGTTCAAATAGTTAAAAGTGTCTAAACATTTTCAGATAAACATCCCATATACTATTAATTTTGATATCAGATTATTGATTGCTAAGTAGTTATTTAGACATTATTAGATACAAAATAAAATATTAAAAGAAAACTATCAAACTTTCAAATCATTGTTTATTCATCAGACTAGTTCATGCTGAAAAGATATTTATCTTGCAGTAGACTATTTGTTGCTTTTTACACAGTATATATGTATGTGTATACTCATCTTTATAACTGATTATATATTTATTAAAAGTATTTTATTAGTTAATAATTTATTAAGTATCAAAGGATTAAAAATAAATAAAATGTATTTATATAAAAATTAGACTGCCACAATAAACTCATGTGCTAAAGATTTCTCAATTGTCTTTCAGGCAAAAAACATATTTTAAATTTTTTTACTTCTGTCAATAAAATAAAACTATTGTGTAATTTGTATCACTTTAGAACTCAAATGTACATATTATCCTATGAATCTAATCATGAATTCATTATTTAACTCTCATATTGTCTTTATATAGGTATTCAAGCTTTGTCCAAGCTAGTATATAATTTTGACAATGAGAATAGAAAAAAATCATTCAAAATATTTTATCTCATTATATATTTTTTTAATATTGAGTTTGTCAGTCATTAAGTGCTATTTTCCAGAACTATTTTTAATAATTTGGCATTTATATACTTTTCAGTTAATAGGAAGAATATCATTGGATAGGTTTTATGAATATTATGGCATAGTAGCTTCATGAAAACATCTTTTATTTTCAATTTTGGGTTCATTAAGAATTAAACTAAGAATTTCTTTACTAGCTATCAGCTCATAACAATAATAATGGAAAAATGAATAATATTGTTAAAAATTGAAGATTTAATAGCAGAACAATTATATACAAATTTAAGATGTGCATGCTAAATTCTCTGATCAAAGTCCAATTGAGACAACAAAAACATAAACATAAAATATGGGCTTGGTGCTTGTTGAAGTATGATGTAAAACACTAGTGGTAAAGTTGTATTACTATGTTTATGTTTTTTCTTTATGATGTGATATATTGATGCATATTCATCAATCAACATTAACCTGGCTGTTTGTTTTGTAGTCAAATTTCTCGATACTTATATATTAACCAATAAATGGATGGTTAACTAAACTGATTATGTTTTGATTATCTTTAAAAAAAATCTAGACCTATATACAAATCCTCAATTATTAGAAAAAATGTCAAGTTCCGATTCCAATCCAGATTATAGATATGATAGGAAGATCTCTTCATATTCTTACAATGAAAAATCAAGCCATGATCGGTCTCATTGTTTGAGAACTCTTTAATAAATAAGATTTATAATCTGAGGTAAAAGTCATTACTTTAAATATGAATTTGAAATACTCTAACCAGTTAGTCTTAAAAAAATATCCCTAGTCACTGCTAAAATTATATTATAAAATTGATATTATATATTTATTTATACTGTAATAAGAATAAAAAGTATTTTATATGAAACATTATGAATGTTTTTTTATTAATAGTAACTAAATTATTTTAAAGCACTTTTAATATAAAATAAAAATATTATTAAAGCAAAAAAATACTAGAAAAAAAAAGGGAATTAATTTAAGATATCAAAGTTATGTTTTCATTTGTTTTGTTTTTTTGTTGTTGTTGTTGTTTTTTCACTTATTGTTTTGTTATCTTTCAAATACATGGGCGGCAATGTTAACAAACGTTGTTTATATTAATCTCTTTTTTTTTTTAACTTGTTTTTACTGAATCTCATATTTTGTTTATTTTTATTGAGATAACAGAAAATTGAATATTAAATCTTTTAATATTTTTTATATATAATTTGCATTTTATTTGTTTACTTCTTTAAAAAAGTGCAAAAAAACTGATAAAAAATAATTAATTTTCAGCCTACAGTGCTTTCATTTCAAGATTGAAAAGATTACGTTCAAAAGAAAAGGCAAATATCAGAAAATGATAAATATTTTTGTTCTTCTTGAACGCAAAAGTTTCATCTATAAATAAAACAAAAGATAAATGTGTCCAAGTAAGGTATTAAAAATTAATAACTTTTATGATTAATGATTGGAAGAATTAGTAAAAATAACTATCTAAATATAAATGTGGTTACTGTTTTTTTTTGCCTTTAGTGTCGTCTGCTATATATAAAATAAACATCTTTAATTAATTTAAATAAGTTTGATTACAAAAATCTAAAATACTAATATTTAAGAGATTGCCATTATTAAAAGGAAGGATAAATCATAGGTTCTGTACTTCTAGATGTGTGGTACATCACCGTCTCTGTTAAAGAACTGCATCTTGTTACAATCAATTTTTTTTTTATGTTTCAAAAGGTACTTGATTAACTCAAAGAAATTTTACATTATTTGCATTTATTTTTATATAGTTTTGCATTGAATTATTTGATATTATTACATATTTTAATTTATGGTGTTACATATGTTATTGGGGTGGCTATTTAATGGGTGTTCTAGAAATGGATGTTTCAATTGATAAAGCATTGTCCATTATGTATTAGTTCATCCATTAATGTATGAGATTAAATGCATCAGTTGGGGGGGGGGGTATTTTTAAGGGCATTTCAGTTGTGAGAGTTGTAGTTTAAGTGAGAACATAGTCCATTGTATATGTAAATGTGCAATTTCTTGAAGTTCTTCTGATTATAAACCATTGTGGTTGTGTGTGGTACCAATTTGGAATGATTGTTTATTAATTCCTGTGTATGTGGCTAAAATTATATAGTTCATTTTAATATTTTTTTCACAATTGATAAAAAGTTGTGTGTCACACTGATATTGGTTTAATTGAACTTTGGTCTTGGTATTACACTTTATGGTGTGTAAATTGTATATATCAATAGACATAAATAGAAATAAAAAACAAAAGCATAAATTTGCCAATTCTCCCACCTAGAAAGCTTGCCAGTTTTCATTTTTGATGTGTTTTTCTTTTATTTTATGGACTTAGGGTGAGGTAGATTTACAACATTGATGGCTGTTTATTTTATAGTCAGAAAATCAAGTTCTACCTAAGAATAGTTCAGCTTTATACAAAAATTTAAGATTGTTTGGAAAATCATCAACTACTTAAAAAAAATTTCAAATTGGCCAAGATTTAAACTCTAGGAAATGGTATGGCAAATGCATCTGCTATATATTGACTAAAAACTATAGAAAAATAATAAAGTTGCATGAATATGTGCATACAAAATTAGTCAATATTAAAAGACATTAAAAATTCATTCTACAAAAAATTAATATGCATAAAAATTAAAATTATGCAAATATGGAATTAATAGAGATATACTAATTTGCAAAGATCTAACAAGAAAAGTAATTAATACAAATTAGAGAAAGCAAAACAAATTGCTAATATAAAAATATGTGTAAGCAGTATTATACAGACTGCATTGTGAATAGTTCTGTGCTTGTAGCACAACAGTGTTTGTTCAATTTAATATGCCAAAGAGTACATATAATGTAAAATTAACAATGAAGAGTTATCAGCACATAATAAAGCATAGTGAAATTAAATGCAGCATTATAGTTCAACACTATAAAGAACTGTGGGTCATGGGCTAATAATGCAAAATGTACAAACTAGCATAATTGTAGGGAAAATGCAGAAAGATTTTCTAATTGTATTTGCAAGTTAATTTAATACAAAACTACCAGAAACCTACTGACTGAAATATTAACTTTTATTAATATTATATAGTCAGAGTAATATAATCTTTGTTAAATTTAAATTTGAGTGTATAATTATTTCTCCAAATATTTAGTGAGCTTAGATAAATCTGGGCCTCTGAAACAACAGCATTCTATTTTTTATTGCATCACAAAGCTCCTTTTGATACTTTTTTACACTAATAAAATTACTACTATCCAGCCAATGTCTGTATAAAATTTATAATAGTTTGAGAAAAGATCTGCAGAATTAATAGAAATCTAACAGGCTTCTAACTTCTAATATTTTTTTCACCTTTATTTAATACTAATATGACTACTGCATTTTTCCAGTCAGCTAGTATCTTTTTAGCATTATATATATATATATATATATGAGAATGATTTATTGTTGGGACATTCATAAAAAATTTAAATGCAATCTGTGCTCCAACCACACTGCACTAAATCAAGCAGAATATCTTTATCATTTAAACCCATTTTTGTAACTTTAACTAACCATTTTTCTATTTTTTTTACCTGTTTTTTTAAGTATGTATAATAATAGTATAATTTACTAGAGCGTTTCTATTTTTTATAATTTCATTTTTATACATTGTATTCATGACTTTAATTTATTTTATTTTTTTAATCATTGTTACTAATTTCCTTCCAATATTATGATAGTGTTTTAATTTTTAATTATTTTCTAATGCTTTTTCTGCCTCTTTCCCTTCTATATTTTCTTATATTATTAGTTTTTTATTTACCATTTAACAGAATTCCCAATGTTTAAGTTCTTTTCGGTTAATCATTTTGAAATATTTTTAAAAGGGTAATCAAATTGTTTATTGTTGACTGGGTATAAAAAGTTTGAGAATCAGAAATGTTAGATCTATAAGCCATGGACTCAATTTCTAGAGTCCATCATTTACCATTGCACTAAATCATGAAAGCCAAACAAATAATTTATTGCTTAGAAGTTCATTAATAGTTTGAACACCAAAAAGGGTTTAACCTAAACCATATTCCATGAACTCTCGGCTTAATATTCTATCTCTCTACTGTTGCAATAAAATCACACATTGTATAAAATTATTTCACAATCCTTTTGTTATTTATATTTTGTCTTTATTCAATTAAAAATTTACTAAGAAGTCTCTTTTTTGTTCTTGATAACTGTATAGTTGTTGTTAAAATAAAATCTACCATTTTCTTATTGATTTCATTCAAGTCTGAGCTTTTAAAAAGCCTTTTAATGTTTTAAAATGACTTTTTAAACTTTGAATTAATACTACAAATCATTGTACTATTTCTGAAAGTTAGAGATAACAATTATTGATACTGTTTTTTATAATGGTTTTTAACTATTAGTTTTGCATTAATATATATCTTACATCTTAATGATTTATTATTGTTTCTCTTGTTGTGAATCTCTTAAGTACATTTTAATCTTGAAATAATATTTTTATTATTCAAAACATAATCTATTTCTATTGTACCTTCATTTGTATGTTTTCATATTTTTTTCTGTTATGAATTTTTTAAAAATATATGTAAATTTTTGCTTCTCAAATTCCACACTACATGCTCTCTTATTTTTTATTTCATATCCAAATTTATTCTTAATCATTTCATCTTTTAAATTTTTTTTCAGTTTTATTACTAAAATCTCTCATGCCATTTTTAAAACGCTGTAGCATTAGTATTTTTTTCATGTAAATGAAAAGTCTTTTTTTTCTTCACCAAAATAACAAAATATTGGAAAGTAAATTTAAATTAATGTTATTGACCATAAGGAGCCTACATTGCATGTCTTTTTATTTTTTCATTTACCTTTACAAAGTCTGACAAAATGTTATTTAATGCACACACATTTTCAGGTCCGCACATGACTAAAAAGTGCTTTTGTGCAAGGTAAATTTTAGCATTATTTCCCCCCATTCTATGAAATAAAATTTGTAAATTAAGATATTTTTTTCATGTGTCAAAGCATTGGCTGGGAAGTGAACCTGCAAACCTTGGATAACTGCTTGTAAGGCGGCTGCGCTGACCACTAACTTGTTTGGTACTGTATATGTTTTATTCATTTATTTGTATAAAATAAACATGAAAAATAAAACACATGTTAATGTTTAAAGAAATCATTTTTGAAACAATAATTAAATAATACTTTAAAACAAAAATATTTAATTAACCTATTCATTCAGTGTATTGAATGTTTTCTATAAAAGTAATTAGGGGGTTTTGAATTTAGGATTTTTCAGTCTATATTTCTTCTCTGCTCTATCTCAAGCAACCCACACACATGTTCATTTGTTTTAGTTGCTTGAGATAGAACAGAAGACAAACATAGGCTGAAAAATTCTAATTTCAAATTCCTCTAGCTACTTAAATATTTATTTAATAAACTTGAAATTATTTTTTTGTCAAAAGTTTTCATATTATTTTTTAGACAATCCTGTGAAAATGCTAATACCGATGGGAAATATCTGCAAATAAGACAATTTTGCACTGCTCCCATCTCCTTCTTAGGCTGGCTCTAATATTATATAAGTAATTAAATAATATATATGTTACTTACCAAATGGTATGTACATCCAGAATATGATTCTTTGGAATGCGTTCTGGTCAGTAATTCATTAAAACTTAATCCTTGTTTGTCATGTATAAACTTATTCACATTGTTTATTATTTAATTTTTTTATGTGGTGTTGTCCACCACTATTAATAACTATAATTTATTATATATATAATCCAATATTTTAAATTTTTATACTTACATTGTTTACTGATGACATAACTAATATTTTATTAGAACCAGCCAAAGTAGGTCAATTTTAAATAACATGACTGATAAAACTCTTACATCTCATTCACACCTTCTTTCTAAAAAGTTTTTGTTTAAATATCCTTTCCTTATTTTTCATCTTATTTGTACCTTCTTGTTAAAACATTTTGTTTTTAAAATCTTGTCATTATTTTTAATTCACAGAAAACTTGTTTACTTTTTCTATTAAAAAAAATAATTTCACTTATTTTCATTCAAAAAAATATTTTATTTTTTACAACTCATTAATAACAAAGTCATATTATATATACTTTATTATGTAGTATGACAATTAAATATTTAACTAGGAAAAAATTTAAAATTTTCTTACTTAGATTGTTTGCCCAATACATTTTTAGAAGTCATTAAAACTTCTTGTATTTTTTTTATTTATAGGTTACATCATGATACTTGTTAAGAATTAAATATCTTGTTTTGCTTAGATTTGCATTATAGTGTAAATTATGAATCAATTACAAGTTTTAGCTAGTGAACAAGTAAAAAGCTAATACTGCATTTTCTTTTTCAAAAAAGATAATATTATTAAAAATAGGAAAAGCTATTTAATAAAACATGTAAAAGATAATGTGGGACAATAATAACAAAAAATAAAAAAAATAATACTATTAAAAAAATGTTGTTACAATGCAGTATCAAACCCAGATCTAACGTTTCTGAAGTGGAGACCCTACCATTACACCCAAGTAAGCAATACATACAAAACTTGTAAAACTTTCTTAATAAATGAAATTTTATCATTTGCAGAATTACTGTAATTATGAGGCAATATTTTTAAAAGAAGTTTTATTTTTAAATAAATTACTAATAATATGTTACTTTTTATATAAATTAGAATATTTAAATAAAAATGATTGGAAAATCTAAACATTTTTATTTATATATAAATTCTCTTAATTATAGTGATGAAAGAATATCAGCCTGTTCAGTTTTGTATAATGGTAGAGTATATATAAAATATATTTCAAGGCTAGAACAACTGCCACAATAAGTTTAAGTAAAGAAATATTCCTCTTATGTTTGAACAATAAATTTACAATAAGAATGAATTTGTAGGAGTAAAGTGATATAAAACATAGTTTTATTAATTTATCATGACAAAATGGCATTACTCTGTTGGTTTACCATAATGATAAGAGTATATATGTAGTACATTTTGAGCTCATGCCTAGAAATTTGAAGCCTGGGTAATTGTCACAAATAAATGTAAGTAAAGAAATATTCCTCTTATATTTAAATAAGAGATATTTAGACCAGAATGTATTTCTAATGATGAAATGATTCAAAAATGTAAACAATTTTATTTACATATATTTCATTAATTATCTTGGTGTCTCAGTGCCCAGTTATAAAGTGCCTTTGTGCCTTGCAGAAGCTGCACACCAACATGCCGCAGCCCTGCACATTTTTATTCAAGAAAACATGGGTAAAGAAGCAGTTATAGGATTTCCTGTGCTGAAAAATTGAATTCATTACAACAGATCCAAAATATGCCATAAACATTGGATATCCAGTTTAAAAAAATATAAAAGCATGACGATTAATAAATAAATATGATTAATAAATAAACATTTTATTATGCATGTTTTTAAAAACCAAACTTTACTCTGATATTAATATAATGTATAAATTGTTATTAAAAACAATAGTAACATTATTGTGATTTTTTAAAATGATAACTTTAAACATTTTATTAGAAGCAAAGTGAACATTTCATTGATTCATGATTCATTAAATTAAAATAATGCATAAAATAAGTTTTTAGGATAACTTAAGAATATACATGTTTTATTTATTTTCAGTGCACTTTATCCATTATGTGATCAAGGATATTTTTTTAATTACTTAAAAAGTAAAACTTTTGTTTATTTATTTTATTTTGCTACAAATTGAGAGGTCACATTTTAATTATGGTAGCCATGTTGTTTATACTGTATAAGCTATTGCATTGCAATTATGAAGTTGTAGTCCAATTAAAAAAATTTTGATTTAAAATGCACATTTTTCAATTATTTTTAGTTTATTATATTCTTGTATGTAGTCAAGTTTTTTTTAAATTATGAAAATAAATGTTGAATGTGGTTCTTTTAGTTTTATTTTAGGATGAAATCAAATTGCTTTTATGATGTGGATTGTCTCTCTGTGTATAATATATATGTGTGAATGTAAATAAAGTTTAGTATTTAATCATATAATATGCAGGTATTCTATGAATAGTATATCTATTATTATTTTACTCTAGAAAATCTACATATGCTAATTATATATTTCAATGCATATTAAAAGCCAATTATACTAATAAGAAATAAATATAGAAAAATTGACTTTAAAAAAAAAAAAAAACTGCTACTTTATTCGTTGTAAAGAGGCATAAATGGTTTTGCATACCCCATTAGTAGCAAATTGTCTGCATACTTTTCATATGATAATTGTCATATTTAGTTTTATTGAGCATAATGTGTGTATATATATATATATTATAACCAGCAAAAAAAGGTCTATACCCAAGAGCGGTATACGATAGGTTCTCCCGACTTTGGTTATATTAAAAAGCAAAAGACAAGTGAATGAGATGGATGTTTTTATGTGGAAGTGCGTTTACCAAATTAACTTGCAATGCATATATGTTCTACTTCCACATCAAATAAATATTATTGCTATGTTATACTTTAATAATATGTAAAATATGAAACTAATAATTTGCTCTGGATAGTTCAGTTTGTATGTGTGCTATTACTCAATATATTTTTAAGTAAATATTTTTTAATGTTTCTTACTAAAGGAATTAACTAAGTATAAATTTATTTATTGTTTAAACTAAGACTAGAAACTTTAAAAACAATGTTGACTAATGATTTATCTCAGGGGTATGAATCAATCATAATCATTTAGATAAAATAAAAGTATGGATGTAAAGTTTATTCTTTAACTCAGGGTATAATAGACGTAATAGGAATTTTATGTATATCATCTTATCCTATACCTTTGTATTTCAGATAGCAACAGTAACAATAATGATGTATTTAATCCAAATATATTTATATGTAATCTAATATCTTTAAATACATGATCGTTTATTTTGTAAATATGCAGTGACGATGTTTTTTTTTTAATAACAGCAAACAAGAAGTATTAAAATTTACAATTGCTTTATTATACAATATAAAATAAATTATAAATGAATAATACAAATGTATTTAATTATAGAAAATTATATAAAATACTTAATGAATATTAATATTTGTTCTCTAAATCTAAACTAAGCTTGGAATGTGAAAGTATTTAATCATACAGTGTTGGAAAGACACTAACACTCAATCGGAGTAGGTTGCATATTATTTAAACACATCCTCACTTTAAATAATGGAGGATAATAATAATAATAATAATAATAATAATAATAATAATAATAATAATAATAATAATAATAATAATAATAATAATAATAATAATAATAATAATAATAATTAGAATAATAAATTTTTTATGCTGACCTTAACTAGTTTGTTTCAATAACTATTCAATAATTGGTCAACCTCGTGCATAGGAACATTGGAGAAGTTTTTCACTCTCTTAAAAAAAAACAAGTGAAATTATTGCTTAGTATTCTTAAATGATATTTGAAATATATGGCTTATTTATTACATCTCAAGATCATTTACTGGATTCATTTGAAGGCTTATTCGTTAGGAATAACATTCTACTAACAAAAATCTAACTTCTATTATTAGGATGCCTTATTGCATACTATAGCATTTTAAAAATTAATACTAACATGAAAGAATGATGCATAAAATAATTCTTATAGACCTAATTATCTAACTAAGAATGATTGACTCCTTATTTAGGTTGAAACTTAATAATCTACAAAACATATAATAATTTCAATATAACAAAATTTTATATAAGTTTAAAAATAACACTAATATAATCTAGTTCTAATGAAAACATACATTTAATCATATTCAATACCATAAACAATAAAATTAATAAAAGTACTATCTGTACATTCATATAACTAAATAAGAAACAATTATAATAAAGTTCACTAAGTAATCCACCAGTGTAACCTCCAAAGGTTTAAAATGATTTAATTATTTCAATGTTTTTGAAAATTCACAGAAACATTATAATAAAAGCATAAAAGATTATATAGAGCACAATCAGTTTCCTTTTTGTAATTTAATCCTTACTGGGATGCAATATAAAGATGAATAAAATTCCATTAAGCACATTTGTTAATCCAATATGAGTTATATTTAACTCATTAATCCAGTTTAAGGTTTAGTGATAAATTCAACTTTTATTATGGTATTTTGCATTTTATAATAATTCATAATCCATTAGTAATATTAAATTTTTGGCATTTATAATTCATAAGTGATTTTAAAATATTTAGCATTTAGAATTCATTTCTTAAAACAGTGGAGCCAAATTGTAGTTTACTATATGAAACAATTTAATTCATTTGTAAAGTCATTAAAACTTAAAGGGTTGACATCCAGCACTTTTTTTATTTGAAATATTTATTACTTCATTAGTTTATATATATTTTATCCACATTATCAAATAATCCAGGTTATATATATATTATATATGTCCAAGTTTATAAATATTTAATCCATGTTGCTAAAGAATCCAGGTTATAAATATTATATGTGTCCAAGCAAATAGGCTATAATTCATAAACAGATTGATTGCATTGATTTTTAATTAAAGTTCAGCATTCTTCCAAGAAACAAGTTTACAATGGTATATTTGAGTTGAAAATTATTACATAAAGTTCTTCTTTCAATAATTTATGATGAGATAATCCATCACATTGAGATAAAATATTCACACTTTTTGAAATGAAGATAAAAGTTTTTTCACCATTATTTCATTAGATAAAAATGACTTGATTGAAGTTGATAGAGATATATTTTATAAATATATTAGCTATTTACCATTACTTTAAAATGAAAAGACCAGAAATTTAATTGAAGTTGTTAAACAATATTTCATGAATAAATTTATTGAATTTCCATTATCAGTTGACTGCAATAAATGAGATAGTCTTGAAATAATAATCAATGATAGTTTTTATCTATATGTTGTTGTCTGCCTAGTTTGATGAGAAGATAATTTTGTCAAAGCTAAGGCAAAATACCTGGTTAGTCTACTTGACTATCATAGATGAAGGCAAACAAAATGGCTATTTGAAAGTTTTAACCTGCTTAGGTTTTGAATGCAATAAAATTTTGTACAAAGTGGCTGAGTTTTTCTAAGTTTCAGTATTCCTGTGAATTAACTGATGTTTGGATTATGCCATATTTCTAATTATCCAGGAAAATTTGGATAAATTGTCAAGATTACTAAAAATGCAGATGATAGATACTGTCTGGTTTTGAATTAATGTACTAATTTTTATGGCAACAGTTCAAAATGAGGAGAAATAAAATATTAATAATAATTTAAAACTTTTCAATCACTTCATTTTGTTTCCAGAATTAAAATAATTTTACAATCTTTTATTTAAAACAAATAAATTATAAAACCTGTATGTTTTCAGATATATATTTTGATTAACTTTAAATTGGCCTTTTTAATAAATTATACTATTAAATAAATATTCTTTTGAAAATCAAGCAAACTAAATTAATTTTACTAAATCTAAATGCATAAAGTTTCATGCACGCACACAAAATATAAGAACTGCTTGTTTTATTCTTTAGTTAAAAATGCAATCTTAAATGTAATTACTTCCCTTTAAATATTCTGTGATGTAATGTCAGATTTATGATTCTATTTTTTATGAAAACATTTGTTTTATGTGTGTGCTATCTCTATTTGTTTATTCAATTTGATAGCATTTTCCCCTAATAAGAATAATGCTGAAAATGCAAATATACATATTTTTATATAAGTGTTGATTAAAAAATTTGCTTGGAAAGATATTTTTACATCTTTTATAAAATTTTATTTTCTCTTAAGCATTAATGTGAGAGACTTTTGGACTTAATATTGATTACTTTGATTATTATTTAACCAAATGATAGTGATTCATATATTGCTTAACTATATGAATAAAGCTAATAAAATGTTTACTGTTTTTTAGGTATATTAGATAATTACAGTCATAACTATAAGGTTACAATTTATATTGCAGTCATATCAGAATTGGTGCGTGAAGAACTTTCTACATTTAAGAAGCAAGACAAGGGATTTTAATTATCTACTATGCATGTGTAGAAATTGAGAAGCAGAAGCTTATTTATAGACCTTAGAGATTTCTAATACTCTTTATTCCTTTTTCCTATTTTGTTATTTAATATTGAATAAATTTGTTCTATTATTTCAAATTGTACTTGAGTTTATTTAAAGTAATCAATCCTCTCCTGAGTGATATGGAGATAATAATACCCTTGGGATATAAGAATGGCACAATAGATAATTGATAAAAATCCTGTGAAACATAGCAAAGTAGCATTAAAACAAATCTCAGTGGGATAGGTAGAAGGTAAAATAGTGTTAATAAGCAGCAACATTCATGAATTTGATATGGCTAAGTCACAACTTGGAAGAGTTATGTGAACAATATTAAAAGAAATATGTTCATAAATACAATTGAGACTGATAAAATAAAAGTGTCTACATTTATATCATTTATAGGAAAAGATGTATTAAAACTGGAAAATTAATTCCAACCTAAGACCACCAAAAATTTCTACATCAAGAGTTGAAGAAAAAGCTAAATGTTTATTTCACACTTACAATAACTAAATAGGTGGCATGACTGAGATTGAGTAATAGAAAACAACTAAGTCATGAAGAATTTTGTTTATGATATAGTACTGATGATATTGGCAACAGGTTGTGATTATGGCCTCAAGTTAAATGATACATTATTTGACCAACTATTGTGGAATAATGGATGATAACTGCAGAAAAGTATTATTAAGTGAACCATACCTTAATTATAAATACAGAATAGAAAAATGTATCACTATGTAACTATATTGGATAATGTTTCAGAATTTCTACTCTCTAAACAGATAAATATCCAGTTTTAGTAAAGAAAACAGATATAGATAGACTGAATTGCAAGAGTGCAAGAAGTGTTTTAACATGTTGCTGAAAAATAGCCACTTCAAGATGGAACTGCTGATTTAGAAGTGAAAATGTAATATTTGTATTAGAGAGTGTCTGCCACAATACAGACAGCAATCTTAAAGCAAAAAATAATTTTGGACTATAAATCTGGGATATAGGAGTATGAAACAATGTAGTATAAAGAAATTAAACAACATGAATAATGATCATATTCTGATAGATGTGAGTATATTGGAGCAGAAAATTACCATGGAAGTTGACAGTGGGACAGATTTGTCATTATTATCATATAAAGACTGGATGAAAATTAGTAATATATATAAAAAGAAAACATGATCCACAAAAATTGATGTTACTGCTGCAGATGTAAATGGCAAGATATATATGACCTAAAAAAGTAACTGTAAATTCTAAGGCTAGATTTTTACTACTATATATTATCAAAAAGAATTTTAGTCTGTTAATGAAGAGAAATTGGTTTCATCCTTTGGAAACCTATCCCAAACATTATCAAGAGAATACAATTAGAAGCAGTAGTTAGGAAAAAGTACCCTTCATTTTTCATATCAGGACCCTGTCTGATATTGAACTAATAAAGAATTCTTAACTAATTTTACACAACTCATAGAGTTCTAGTCACATTAAAAGAGAAAGTGAAAAAACTATCATTGGGATAGTTAATAAAGTCACATTAACACTGGTAGAAGATCTTCTTATGCTACTCCAGCAGTAGTTATTATGAAGACAAATGGAAATCTTCTTTTATGTGAAAACAATATGTTATGATAAGTAAGTTTATTTAAAAAGGAGTCTACCCTGTCCCTAGTTTATCATCATTACAAAAATTCTCATTTTTTGCAAAAATAAGTTTAAGGTCCACTTTCCATCAAATCCCTGTCACTAATAGAATGGCAGGATTACTAAGTCTCACTACTCACTTGGAATTTTACAAATGCAATAAGTTACTTATTGGTATTATAGTTGCACCTAATATCTTTCAAGCTAATGGATAATTTATTTCATAGTCTGGAAGATATCTCATATTTAGATGACATACTTGTTACTGCTGAATCTGAGTGTGAACTGGTGATATATGTAGATAAATTCGGTTCCAACTTATAGAAAATAGGAGTGAATCTAAATACTGCCAAATATATATGGCTGGTATTGAAGATAAAGTTTATAGGACAAATAATTAATAAAAATGGAAAATATCCTAAGCTAGGTAAATGAGAGGAGATTTGAATTCAGATTTTAAGATCCTTTTAGTCAACCATTCTATCTTATACAACTGATAGAAGTGATCACATACATGTGGAAAAAATAAATGATCTCTAATGTACATATTTCATGCTAAACCAGCACTCAAGTCCAGATCATCTCCTACATATATATATATATATATGTGTGTGTGTGTGTGTGTAATATACAAATCAAAATATATATCAAAATACAGTACAATTTATATCAAACTTTATTTATTATATATATATATATATATATGTCATATGACATCTGATTTTTTATATTACTATTATATATATATATATTTATAACGATCCAAACGAAGTGGGAGATCGCATCGCACCGCACTGCACTACCAAAGGGCGCCATCTAGGCATTTGAGCCTAGAAAAATTTATAAAGTAGGCAGATACGCGCTGTTAGGATTCCACTTTATTTACATATTTAGATCGTTAGCCCATTGTCACTAGCTCAGTGGAGACGCAGAGATAATAAAATATATAACCTTAGATATAAATATAAAAAAATAATAAGCCACTGCCAGAAATTAACACATAAAATATTTATTTACGCACATATAAAATAATATTTAAATTTTGAGGAATAAATTTAATGTTTATAATTTTATATTAATTTTTAATTTTACATTTAAAATAGCTTGCTATAATGTTTAATATTTTATTTAGAGGGTCGAGTATGAATGGACTACAGAGGTCTGCATTTGAAAGGAAAATATTCTTCCCTGATTTAACCTTAGGCAACAAATTTCGCAATCAACTGGCGCCAATCCATCTGATACATTCATGTATTCAATGTAGCATGATACGACAACACAAAATACTATATTGTCAGGAATGTACATCTGAACAATAAGTAGAAATAGAGAAGACATTGACTCTCCACCAACAGGAATGTGACATCTGTGGGCAAGTAGATCAATAAACTAAAAACTCCATAGGAATGGACTGCGGTCTTCTGCCGACTTACAAACCCATCCATAGACAAACAGAGGGTATGTGGCGTATATCTATAATCCTGCCCATAGCGGATCTCATACTACATCTACTAATTACACAAATATATCCAATCCATTGAACCAATTCAACTACGAAATGAATAACCTAAGATTACCCTCCCTTAATACAACTTTACAAAACTATATAGCCATTCGCGCCCGACTTAATTTTAACATTTATATACGTTCGCACAGATTTATTTAAAAATGTTGGGTATAGATCGATTACACAGATTCCACGGTCAAAAACATTTCAAAATAAACATAAACGATCAAAATACAAAATTATTGATACCGACAATCGCAGAGGGAAACTTATAAGTAACCCAATAGTATTCACCATAAGATACTTGCGTTGTCACCAATAACTTAAAAGACATCCGAATAAATACATTTTAGATACTCACCGTAAGGTATCATTATTTATCGAATGTCTATATATTTTGATCAAATATGAAAACCAAAATCTAATTAACCGCAAACGAATCCATGCAAGCGTCTATAGACAACTTAAATGTAATGCATTTAATAATTTCTACAATAAAATATTACTACACATAAAAATATTAAAAGGGAAATGATTCTTTTAACAATCAGGAAAGATATAAAATTAACCATTATTAATTTGATTTAAAGCTTACAAAAGTCAGATAAGAGTCCATTTTAAATAAGTCGGCTTGTTTATTAATTTGTTCAACTTGACGAAAGTTCTTGATTGATTTTAAGAATTGTTCATTTCCTATAGCTTACGGTAGCAGAACTCTCGGTTCCTGGTGTCAATGTCCACAGAGTCTTTAATTGAAAGATTGATCTAATGTTCAAGAGGTGGCATTTGCTGGTTCATGGTATCAGTCATTCCATTTCAGAGATAAGTGAGAGAGAATGATAAAGCGCGTCTTTATCGCTCGTCTCACCCAACCAAGTTGAAAAAGCTTCTTGAACTCAATATTTTTTTCTTTTTATATCATCCACAAGGATTCACTGAACAAAACGTCACTGCTCTGTTTTTTCGCCATGGTCCGAGCCAAGGCTTAGTGCTTCCATTGGTCAAGCTAAAATTTCTTTCTTCTCTTATCTAACTTTCCATCTGACTTTTTAATTAAACAGCTTTTAGATAATTAATAAACAACCATTTCCTTTTATAGATTACAGGAATTAATTAATACCTGTTTTTATTTTAACTTACGTTATTTTTTTATTAAAATATTTTTATATTTCAATCTTGTATTTTTTTATTTAAAAAAAATACATTCAAATACTTTTTTTTTTTTTGTTATGAAAAAAAAATATTTTTAAAGTTTAACATCTGTGCGAATATATATATTTAACAATGTTTTAATTTTAGCGTTTAGTTTTTTACTTTTATTTGCGAACTTTTAAGTTTTTATTTTAAATTAATGTAACGACATATTTATATATCGTTACAATATATATATAATCAGTGCTCAGTTTATATTAAGATAAAAAATCTTCAAGCTTAAATGGACAGGCTTCAGTTATCTCCACTGTCTAACTCTTTAGCCATCTATATCATTGAAAATCTGATGATTTTCATGAAGAGTGGGGATGATCAAAGCCTGACAATTAAAGTTTGAAGATTTGCCATCTTAATATAAACTGAGCACATGTTATAAAAATGTGTGGGAGATGATAATCTGGACCAACTGGTAAGTGCTGTTTCAGCATGAAATACATATATTAGAAATCATTTACCTTTTTTACATGTATGTGGTCACTTGTATTGGTTGTGTAAGATGGAGTGGATGACTAAATATAGCTTGACAGTCTGAGTTCAAATCCCCCTCTAATTACATATAGCTTAAAATATACATACTATAGTTGTATTTAAATAAGCCTAGATATAAAATACTAGTTTTCTACTTCACCTTTAAGTAGTAAGTCATTTACCGGTGCTTTATGCAAAAAAAGTGAAGCTTGCAAAGTATTATTAAAAGTTATATGGCTAAGCGCTTTCAGAGAACTTAAGTCTCCATATTCATAGCCTACATTACTTGAAGTTTAGCAGTGATTTATGCAAAATTTATTCAAATTTTCTTTCATAATGACCATTTTCTGTAGATTGCAAAGCACGATTCCTTCCGGTTTATTGCAAAGTTGTCATCTGCAATAAAGCCTAGATATAGTAAAAGCAATAAAATATGTGAAGCAACTTAAGAATGTAAAAGATCTGTGGACATTTTTAGATATATTGAACTTTTTTGAGAGATTTCTAAAAGTTTTATGTGTCATCACTTTTATATGAACAGAGCAAAACTCTCCATACAGTATTGCCACCTGTGCTAAACAGAGTAATCAATGGATGCCAGAAGGCTTGTGCATAAAATCCCTATCTAATGCCTTCTGGCATCCATTGATTACTCTGTTTAGCACAGGTGGCAATACTGTATGGAGAGTTTTGCTCTGTTTATCAACAATTAATGTGCTAGTATAGGAAATGTGATCATGTGATGCTTATGGTTTAACACTTTTATATAAATTATTAAAAAAGCAGTGACAATGGAAATAGTCAGAATACAAAATATTGTCTTCCAGAAAACTAAAGACCTACTTAAGCCCAAACATCTCCTATAATATCGTAGTGATGTTGATGTAATAGTTACAATGGATATATGAGAATGTGGAATTAGCACCATGGTTACCCTCTATTGCTACAGAGGAGAAAGTTGTATAAGTTATACCTTGAAAACATTGTCAGTAGCTGAAAAAAAAATTAATCAGCTCAACAAGAAGTTCCATTTATATATTTACAGAATGAAATTTTAAATTTGTATTAATCATCATCCACTGCTGGTAATATTTGGCAATGATAAAAAATTCCCAGAACAAACAAGCCAATATATATTATGCTGGATAAAGTTATCAGTTATGGAAACATCTTTATATAGATCATGCTATACCAATGAATTGTTAATATTCTTAATAATCATCAAAAACATCAGTGCAGAGATTACCATAGTCTGCAAAGAAACCTTTGCAGACTATGGTTATGCTGAGACTATTGTGATAAACAACACAACCGGCTTTTCATCTTAGCAATTTAAGGAAGGCAGTTCAACAATTAAAATCTACATTGAATAAAACTTGCAATATGGATAATACAGAAGCTTTATTAGGTGCAATGTTTTTTCACCACTTTATTTCATATACAGCAACTAATAATAAAACTGACTGAATTATTAAGATGTAGAAAATTCCATACTTATCTTTCTAAATTATTGCCAACTACAAATGAAATTTAAATGACTCCATAGATTGTGAGCATTTTAAAGTTGGAGAAAACATTTAGATATGTAACACTTTAAAAAATTCATGGCTACAAGAAGAAATACTGAAAATCTTATCTAGGTAAATGATTAACACAATCAAATAAGGAAAAAAGTTTAAGAACATATAAATCATTTACTGCATAGTGAAAATAAGACTCCAGAGGTAGATAGTATTAATCAAATCAGAAAATGATGAAAATTTTGTGATGAAGGAAGAGAAGTAAACTATGGATATAAATCAAGCCAGAACAAATGATGATCCAACTAGAGATCAAATTATTAAATAAGTTGAAGATCGTGTTACATCAATTGAGCTCCAAAAAGAAAGGATTATAACTTCACAAGAAGAGGAAGAAAGACTTTTCCTAGAAAAGCACGATATGCAAAAAAAAAAAAGCCTACATAATTATATGATTGTGTGAATATGAGCATTATTTCTAGAGAGTAGGGTGGGGGGGTGGATTGTCTGTACGTATATGATATATGCAAATGTAAATAAAGTTTATTGCTTAAACATGCAAATTCATGCAGACAATATATGAAATATATTTCCTATTATTATACTACTTTAAATCTACATACATGAATAACACATTTAAGTGCATATTAAAAATCAATTTTGCTAATGATAAATAATTATGCAAAAATGGTCTCTTATAAAAAAAATTATAAGACCTATTCTTGTATGGGTAAGGAACGGCCAAGAGTTGCGTGTATGCCTCGCATATTACAATAGCAGCCTACTTACTGTTGATATGATAATTGCCATAGATTAGGTTCATCGTTCATAATGTATATAGTCATATCTGAATTAGCGTGTGAAGACGTCCCGGCCGATGCTGTGACATATGAAAAAAAAAAAAAAAGCAATAATTATCTACTGTATGTAAGAATTTATCGCACTAGCTTTATTTACTGATTTTAGAGATTTCTAATACTCTATACTTTTTATTTTATTTTGTTATTTTAATATTAAATAAATTTGTTTTGTTACGTCAAACTGTACTTGAGTTTATTTTAAGTTACCAATGCTGTCCCAACTAGTATTGAGATGATAATACTTTCGGGATATAGCATGTGTCAATATTATTTTATCATCCCAAAATGATATGAAATAAAGTGGTGAACACGATTACAAATTGATGACGATAAATGTGGAAAATTCTCACACAAAGAATCCTCGTATGAATATATATATATATGTCATCATTAGCAGCCATTAATAAATAAATGTGGTTATTTCAACTCCACAAAAATCAGAGACAAAATTTAAAAAGTTAAAAAATGAACTTTATAATATCCATCCAAAGCAAACTACTGGTTTTCAAATTTTTTATTACAGATTGTACATGGATAAATGAGCTGCCAAACTCATAACTATATTGTTTTATAAAAAGAATGACTGATATTTAAAATATAAATGGACACACTTTTTGTTGATTTTTTGTCTTATTATAGGGCAATAATTAAATTTTCGCTGTTATTATTTTTATTTGATATTTTTATCGCTGACAGTATTATTTTTAATAATATTAGTATGAAGACGTTTATAAAATAACAGTGAAATAGATTATATAAAAATTTAAATAATAATCTTTATTAGTTAAATATTGATTTGCTTTTAGATAGAAGTTTGTGTAGATTTTTTTAAAGTTAATTGAAATTAGCCTAGAGAATAAATAGAGGAACTGTAGAAGCATCTGGTGCTAGGAAACAGCAGGTTTAGACTTGTTTTCATAGAATGTGAATTACACGAAATGAATAGACTCAAGGGGGGAATAAAAACAAAACAAAAAGATCATTTTGTCACAGAACGTATAATAACTACTATAAATTGATTTACTAAAGGCAAATTTAGCCTTTCATTACACTTAGCCTCAGCTTTTTTTTCTATTACAAATTTATTTAGTGTTACTTTTAATATATGACATTTATATGTTGTTGTTCTTAATATACGTCGGATTATATTTAGTTATACATATGTAAAATAATAGATAGTAAATATATTTTATTTTAAAATAATAGATAATAATATTTTATTTTAAAATAATAACAAAACTTGGTCTGAATCTTGAGCAAGCATTTAATTGTATTTGACAAAATTTAATGGTGAATTTGTTTTGTTTAGTTAATAGCTGCATTTATATTTTTTCAACATTAGTTAATCTTCAAAGTTGGCTTGAACGATTTATGCTAATTTGAAAATTAAACGTTTTGGTGTAGAAGCTCTCCTCTTCGCTAATAATGCTTGAATATTATGTGTCTCCTGAATGACTAACCATCCAACTATAGTGAATTTGCCTTCTAACTTTTAATTGTTTTTTGAATAATTGTAGCTTCTTCCATTACTACAGTCATTTAGTTCAATTTTCAAGAACATTTATTATATCGTTGAAATTATTTCATTTAAATTTTATACTTTTATTAATCACTTCTAGTTACTTCATCTTTGCCTGTCCATTTCATTTTTATTTAATAATATTTTTATTTTCTATTTTACTATTTATATATAGATAAACAAATAAATAAAATATTTTTAAATATCTACTACAGTGTAAAACTTTTTTTAATAATCATTCATAAAACAACGGTGAAAAAATAGCTAAATATTCTTTTATTAACAAATATTGAATGGTAAGGCTATCTGAATTAAAAATAATAATAATTGACAAAAATTATAATTGATAAAATTGTCAATTATATATATTATAACCTTTAGTTTTTTCCAGTAAAGCTAAACACTCCTTTGTTCAATTTACCTAAGTGTAAAAAAAAAAATAATAATAATCACTTTATTTTATTACCAGTTAATTTTATTATGTCTTTAGAATTAAATGCCAACTTAATTTACAACTTATTTATTCTAAGCATTTTTATAAATCTTAATTATTATTAAGAATCATTTTAATAATTTTGTTATAAGTTGATTTGAACTTATTTGTAGTTGGAATTAATTTTTAATTGTTTAAATAGGAATATTGTTTTTTCTGTCTAATAATAAAGTATTGCTATAAGCTATTAAAAGCTATAATTACTTTCATATAATCTCTAATGTTTTAAAATTTAGTGTTTAGATTAAACTGTATTAATCTAATACTTAAGTCTAAATCTTTAATATTAGATATTATTATTTAATTTGCCTGCTTATAATAAAGCTTTTCTGTCTACATTATTTATTAGTAAAAGTTTATTTGCTCATGCTAATATCTGAAAGATTAAATTAGTATAAAGAGAGTTAAGCTATTGAACTTAGAAGATAAAGAGTTAAACCACCAAACATCACATGATCATCATTTCCTATGCTTTCTCATAATTGTTATTAAAATAGTCACTACTATATGGAGAGTTTTGCTTGTTTTAAGATAAAGTGTTAATTTACTACAATTTTAAAAGTTGTTAGTTTTTAATTAGAATCAACTTTAGACAATGTGCATACCATCTTTATATTTATTCATTCTAACTCTCAATTCCTTGTTTATGATATTTAAATATTCTTAAAATATCTTTAATTTAAAATAATAAAACTATTCTGGTGAACTTCTAACTTATTTGACATCATTTAGAATTATTATAAAGACTAATCTATGTAATATTTTATTTTTTATTTCATTGTAATAATTCTAATTTTATAAATAATTATTTTAAGATGTTATATTTTTAATTACCATCTAGATAATATGCAAATAGTTTTTATTTTTAGTTTAATTCCCAGATACCAAATTAACTTTTTAACTTTAGTATAGGAGGTCAAGAGGCAGTGATTTAAAAGTGTCAATTTTCAATCAATCACATGATTGGGGGTATAAAAAGGTGCACTAGAAGAGTTGCACACAAGTAAAAAAGGAGAACTTATCTACTGTTTTTCTCTAATTAATTGAAGAATTAATCATAAATTTAATTATTTTTAAGGAATTTTATTTTTTGCTCACTAATATGTGTCCTTAAAGAAGTTCTAATTCAAGTACTAAAACTTTAAGCTAAAGTCTACAAGTCAACAGGTTTAAAAAGAAAACAATTGAAAATTTAAACAATTATTTCTATACAATTGTTGAATTGTATTTATTTAATATTACCAATTTCTGGGAATTTATATAGTTTGCATCTCTTGCATAAAATTTTTTTGCAATTTTCAATTTTATATTTGCAGTAAACTTTATTCTAAATTTAGTATTTCTCATATATTAAGGATAAGGCTGTTAAAAACTTATGTTTTACAATATTCTTTAAGATTTTTTAAGTGCTTTACTTTAATATTTTTTAAAAAAGCTGAAAAAATACAAGATTTATTCAAAGACTTTTAAATGTTTTGTCTTCCATAATGTTTTTAGAATATATCATTCCAATATTATATTTAAATAATGGTTTTCTCTGGGATAAATTCATTTTTCTTTTAATGAATGAACAATTTTAATCCTAGATAAAGAACCTCTGTATTAATTTAAAAATGGCATTTTAATTACTGATCATAGTGAATTATTTATTATCATTGCTGCTCACATGAAAGGCAGTCACTCATGTATATTTCAACTTCTTCTTATGTAAGCTCAAAAAGAGAAAGTATATCTCAAGTATTTAAAATAAATATATATTGGAAAATCATTATGTACACAGTCATGTTAAAGAAAATATAATATACTTTTATCATTAACTTATTGTTTAAAATTTCATTATTATAATTATTCAAGTATATCTGGATAAAATAATGGAAAGCTATATTTTGTGTTATAAAAGAAACTTGAAATATATTTAATGAATTATAATGGAAGTTATATACAATTAACTTTTAATGAAACTTGTTCTATTATATACTTCATTATTATTATTATTATTATTATTATTATTATTATTATTATTATTATTATTATTATTATTATTATTATTATTATTATTATTATTATTATTATTATTATTATTATTATTATTATAATATGAATTTAAACTTTGCTCTCTCTATATTTTCAAAGAATATTTGCTCCTATACCTCAGTATTGAAATATATTTTCTTGCAATGAATGAATAAAAGTTAATTTAGTGCTATAATATGATTTGTCTGCTCCTTCATTATTTTTTTTAATTATTTTATGAAACAGAATGGGTGTTATGCTTGTGTGCTTATTTTTAAGGATGTCTCTTATATAAAAATATTTCTGAATACTGCATACCTGATATTTTAATTTGCTATATTGAACAAATGGAGAAAAAATTATGTTTGCAGAACCGTATACTGATAACTACTGAAACTCCAGGATAAAGGACTTTTAATAATTTAAATTTTAGTAAACTGGGTATAATGTTAAATGATAATTTTATGCTTTTTGTAATTTATTATGCATTTGTTTAGTTACATTAAGCATTCTTAACTTATATATTTTATGCATTAGTTGTCAGTTATAATATCCAGAACTTCACAGAGTATTTACTATTTTATTAATATTATATTCTTTTAATATTATATTTTAAAAGTATTGTTTTTTCATCTGCTGTGAATAATTTATCTATCTGAATGAAGATATTTATGCAAAACCAATGAAGATGTTAGATATTTTTATTTTATTGTTTATTAAGCCAGGTTTGGCAAATAAATTTGTTATTGGTTTTATATATCAGTTAATAATTATTATATTTGTTAGGAGATTGTGGAATTATCTCTCTCTCTCTCTTGTTTATTGTATGTGCTTATCATGTCATTATATTTTCCAAGAGATGTAGCTGTGTTTCTCTTGATGATATTATTTTATTAGTACATGTATTTTATAAATACATTCCATGAGTAGTATATTCTTTTCAAGTTTCATATTTTGCATAAATGCTTTGATTGTGGTAATCCCTATTGTTCCTAATATTTATGGTGGTTCATTTATATTTTTCATACATGTTCAAAGACAATGGTATTAGCATATTGATTTGCCCTCAGAATGTAGGTGCTTCTTTTAAATTCATGCCATAATTAGGCTTATTACCTTATTTATATTTTCCTTTCAGATGTCATATTTTGTATGTAGCCTTGTGTAGGGTACTACATGACTTTATTACTATTATGGAAATTGATATTGGTATTTGTTTATGAAGAATAACATCTTTTCTTCAGTTGCATTTTTACCACTTTTATTGTAGATTATAGATGGTTCTGGTGTATAGATATGTTTTGCTGTGCTTTGCCAGCATCACAGAAAATGAAACCAATAGTCCTTTTATTTAAATTTTAAATATAGGCCAAAATAAGTTGTACACATCATCTTAAGCATCAAGTCATTGCTGGACTGGTAAGATATGATTGATATTAACCCATAAACCACCTCTTACGAGGCTTCTTGTCGACATCTGATGTCACTCTAACTCTGCTAGTTCTTATGCTAAAGTATTTGTTTGACAGGTATTGATTAGGTTTTTAAAATTCTGTAAGATGGTGCCCTCTTCCGAATTATTTTACAAGTAAAAAATCAAAAAAACTGCATTTTAAACTAAACAAAGTAAGAACCTTGTCAGTGATTCGCTATCAGCCGAAAAAGACATTTTGATTGGCTGGAAAGAACAAAGAAACCGCCTGATCAAAGAAAATAAAGAAAAACGCTGAGATTTTCATTTCGAATGCAATTTAAGTATTAAAAAATATAATTTGAGAAATTAAACTAGTTTTTTAAAAAATATACCAAAAAAACAAAATTATTTTCGAAAAATATTGAAGATTTTAGTAAAAATATTTAAGATTTAGCAAAAAGAAATCTTTACTTTTCCAGAATGTAAAATTGAAAAAAAGCTTTGCGTCAGCACTTTTTTGTTTAGACATTCACTTTATATTTGCCGAAATTGAATATATTTTATAATAAATAAATAGCAATTTATTTTTGAAAGAACTTTCATTCTCTTTCATAACCTGAAAAATTAGTAATATACTTTTTATAAACGTATCTGAGTTGAATTTAATATTATAGGCGAATATGTTTTAACAATAGGCTTTGTCTTCAGTTTGTGAGTTGGCCAATTAAAATATTTGATTTTTACCTCATACAACCAATACTATAATTAGCGGTTTAAGGGTTAAGATGTATTTATTATTGGGATAATATGATAGGGTGATTGATATGTAAAAATGTTGAACTTCTTTTAATAATGCTTAAGTTAATAAAAGCTTTTACCAATCAGGAAAAATGCATTGTTTATTTTAATAATATCAGTCAGATAAGTTAAAATAGTTAATTATAGTTTAATTCATAAATTTATTTGTTTATTACAATAAACTGCAAACTTGTAAAATTGTACTTCTTCAATGCAATAAGTTTGTATAGCATTGTATTTAAACAACTCATTTTAAGCCTATGGATTTTTTAGTGTCATTTATTTATTGTTCTTATTATCTAAATAAATGTTACATTTTATCATTAAATTTTTGCACTCAATTTTAATATCATCTTAATCACATATCAATTACTCAAAAATCTTAACATTTTATGATTTATCCAGAAATCTTAACATTATATAATTAATGATGCAATGATTATAGTTGTTTAGAATACATGCATATAATCATTTTGTTATAATAGTCTATAGTTGTG
Organism: Epiperipatus broadwayi; assembly: GCA_028023455.1. Lineage (NCBI taxonomy): Eukaryota > Metazoa > Onychophora > Udeonychophora > Euonychophora > Peripatidae > Epiperipatus > Epiperipatus broadwayi. The sequence goes on along the minus strand of JAQFVV010012396.1, from coordinate 2,717,273 downwards.
AAGTATACATCTAATGAATAAAATATTTATTCATTTTCTTAACCATAAATTATCATTATAATTCAATTGCAATTATTAAAAGAAGACTGCTTTTGTAATAAAATTATTATCTGCTTATTCATTATCCATCAAAAATTTAATGCTTAACTTTTTTATTTCAACTTTATAAGAAAAAGTTTGTATGAGTTGTTGATAGAATATTCTGGGTGGTCATAAAATTCCTTATCCATTCTTGGTATTCAAATGCTATCTTAGGAGATTATTATTTAATTCTAAATTAAGAGTTTCTATATATTTTATTTTAATTAAAATTTTTTTTTTAAAAAATTTGTGATTATTATTGTAAATTAGGTAGATATTATCTTAGGGATCTCCTCATATTTTCACTAGGATGCCATTCATTGTTTAATAACTCACAAATAAATATAAGAATGAAAATTCTAATATTAAAAATATCTAATAAAGAACCCTGAGATCTTATTATTGTAATTAATGACCATAAATAAATTGTTTTTAGTAAAAGAAATTATTTTGAAAAGTAAAGTGGTATAAATAAAACTTAAGAAACATTGTTATCCTTTATCAAGAGTTTTGAATTGTGAATCATATCATTGCAATGAAATGGTGACAATAGTGGTGGTGAGATATGTTATTATATTAGAGAGGGATATAAAAAATATATTATGAGAAAAAATATGTTAAAACCTAACTACTTTTTGGTATGTGCTTTCAAAATTTGTCAGAATGAGTAGAGAGTTCTTCTCTTAAAAGTCATTAACTGTGAATTAACATATTTATAATGTTTAATCATTATTATCCTTACTCCTGCAGCTCTTTTTATTATTGGCATATATCATATATAGAAGAACCTTGGGCTAAGCCTTTGTTATTAATATAATATTGTATTTTATGGATAATATTATGATTACCGATTGATAATCATCATCCTTTGGAAAAAAAATGCTTTTAGTTCATTTCATTTTCTTTCTCTATTTATATTGGTTATAATATATATATATATATATATCTTCAAGGTCATAGACATGGCACATAAATATGCTACTATTGGACCATGAGAATCTTTTATGTATATATGTAATATATAATTTTTTTGCAAAACAATGCTCAGCACAACCAGTTCTCTATTGTAGAATCTTCAAAATCTGTGCATGTGCTTAAGTAATCTAGATTAATGTTTTCAAGAAATCTTATGTAATAGACCATTCAAATAAAGCATTGGATTCTTAATCATCATCAGTGATAGATTTTTATTCCTCCCACTTTAATCCAAAGAATATTATTACAAGATACTTCAAATTTTTATGATTATGAGATTATTATTTTAGTAGTAATTGTGATTTATTCTAGCAACATTTTTCAGTGAATCCATCACACCTATGTTATTGTTTCCAAGGCTCATTAGTTTGCTACAAACCTACAGAAAGTATCAAATGCTGTATAATATAAGGATTCAATAGCCACACAACATTTGCTTATATATTATAATATTATTTTATTTCTTATAGTATTTTTTAGTAAATTACATGATCATAAGATTGTCAAAAAAAATTGTAAATTAGTCACGTGATAAATTTGAAAAATGGTGTCTTGAGAAGTTTTCTATTTACAACGAAAATTGGTTTGATGATAATAATAATATTAAATTAAGTTTTATATTAAATTTAAGTTGACTGTTATTTTGACTTAGTTATGATTTATTGATTGATTATGAGTTTATAATATTATGTATACTGACTAACTCTAACTATGTAATACAAACTGCCTCAGTAATATAATTTCAAAATAGTAGTTATAAATATTCCTGAATAAAATTAAAAATTTTGAGAATAAAGGAAAAAAAATACTGTAATAACTCTCAATTGATCTCCTACATTTATATGTATAAGTTAAATTTCTATGTGGATAATTAGATAATTATAATAAAATGTTTGTTTACAGAGATTGGCAAAATTTGTAAAACTTTGCATATTTTTAATATTCCTAATATGTTAAGTTATAAAATAAAATTACATATTTTATAACCTTGATTAATAATTTAATTAAGGTTGCAATCTATTTAAGAAATAGAAAAAGAAAAACTACAAAAAAATAATTAAGTTGTTTTGATAACTTAATTGTGGATAAATTTAATGAGAATTGTAGTTAAATGTAATTAAAAGAATTTTTTAAAAAGCTAAAACCAGAGTTTAAATGTAAGAATAACCATGTGTAATCTTTCTATATAGGTTTACTCTGGCTTAACAAAAAATTATAAAAGAGAAAGAAGAGAAAATCATATTCAACATCAAGGGAAAGCATAGGGTACCCATTGATAACAGTATATAAACTTAAAAAAAGAAATTTTAATTTTAGTTGCAGAATCATTTTAGCTTGTTTAAAATTGCTGTTATAGTACTTCTCAATACTGACATGTAACCAGTTAACTAAAATATCTAAGTTTTTTTAAAAAAGAATAAATATAAATTGCTAAGTGCATCTGAAGTATGTCTGTCAGAACACTCAGTGTGGCCTTTTCAACTTCAGAAAATCACTAAGAAGCAGCCCAGAAACAGAGAATATAATAAAATGTAATTTTTTTTTACTTACTAATCTGTTTTTCCAATTACTTCCTCTTATTTTGCCTGCATATGCACCCTAAAATAACTCAACAGAGATTTTATAGGAGTTATAATCGAAATCGTTCTGATAGTAAGCTTACTAAAAAATTTTTGAACCAACTGTTAATAAAAAATTATTGATTTATATATATATAGAAGGCTTTATTAAAATAGTAATATAACTTATGTATGTTAATAATTGGCATTTTAATTGGATTTTTTTTATTTGAATGTATATTATTTAAATTGTTTAAATTGTTTTAATGGTACTTGGGTATTATTCCTGCAACGTAGGAAAGATAGGACAACTTTTCACATTCGTATCAATACACTGCTAACTTTTTAATGTTGTTATTTTGGCAACATCAAACATTAGAAAAACATTAGAAAGTTAGCAATGCTTTGATACAAATGTGAAAAGCCATGCTATTTTTCCTTGGTTGCAGAAATAATACTCAATACAGTTTTACAAAGACAAAAAAAGATGAAAAATATTACATGAGATAAACATGTATTTATGAATTCTACACGGACGCAAGCTAACTTTTGACACTTACTTAATTTGATCAATTTCAACAAAAAAAAAATGTGGTCCATGTTGCAGGAGGAAAAAAAAAGCCAACATAAATATATATTTTTATAAAAGTAAATATATTCTATGAAATGTCTACTTATGCAGATGATTCTTGCATACAAAATGGTGATGGTCAGTAGTACACCCCCCCCAACGTCCTTCCTCCTTCTCCAAAAAAGTTGTCGAACAAGTGATTGACTAGTACATGCTCTAAATGGAATACTGCCAGGCAATCTAATTTTTCGAATAAACAAATAAGTCCTTCTATCTTTCCTTGATTGCAAAAATAATACTCAATATAGTTTTACAAAAACAACAAAAAATATTTTTTATGAGATATACATGTACTTTTACAAATTGTACATGGACACAAACTAACTTTTGATGTTTACTTAATTCGATCAATTTTTTAAAAAAATGTGGTCCGTAAAAAAAAAGGCCAACATAAATATATTTTTACAAAAGTAAAAAAGAAAAAATGTGGTTCTTGGGTATTATTCCTGCAACCTAGGAAAGATAGGATGACTTTTTACATACGCGATAAAGGCAAAATGTTGCGAACATTAAATAAACCCTTGCGATTTGAGCTGTGAAATGTGTCAACCGAAACTATTATACAAGTGCTTTTTTTTGGACATTTTGGTATTTTTTTTTCTGATTAAAAAGTTTGTTGTTTGTACATTTTAAACTTACTATTTGTTATTATTGTGAATTTGGTTTAACATTTTTAATTTCAACTGCATTATTTACTACTGTGCTTTTTTCACCAATTTCAACTTGGTTATTGACTGACTTCTGCGTTTTTGAATCTTTAAATTAAAAGTTTATTATTTAATTGTAATTGAATGAAGACATTGACTTTGTTATTTGTTTATTCCAAAAATTAGATTGCCTGGCAGAATTCCATTTAGAACATGTACTGGGCAATCATTTGTTACACAAATCTTTCAGAGAAGGAGGAAGGATGGTGAGAGGGGGGTACTACTGATAATCACCATTTTGTATGCAAGAATCATCTGCATAAGTGTATATTTCATAGAATATTTTTGGTACTTGGGTATTATTCCTGCAACCTAGGAAAGATAGGATGACTTTTCACATTCATATCAATACACTGCTAACTTTTTAATGTTGTTATTTTGGCAACATCAAACATTAGAAAGTTAGCAATGCTTTGATACAAATGTGAAAAGTCATGCTATTTTTCCTTGGTTGCAAAAATAACACTAAGTTTAAAATGTACAAACAACAAACTTTTTAATCAGAAAAAAATACCAAAATGTCCAAAAAAAAGCACCTGTATAATAGTTTCGGTTGACACGTTTCACAGCACGTTTTGTGCACATTCAAAAACACGTTTTTTGACGAGGAAAAAAACTCAAATCGCAAGGGTTTATTTAATGTTCGCAACATTTTGCCTTTATTGCGTATGTAAAAAGTCATCCTATCTTTCCTAGGTTGCAGGAATAATACCCAAGAACCACAATATTTTTAATATATCATAAGATATAGATTATTTCATCATCATCATCAACCATTATCAATCCACTGCAGGATGAAGGTCTCTCCAAGTTTAATCCATTTTCTCCGATCTTTAGCTTCTCTTCTCCACAACACCCTTGCACATTTTCTTATTTCATCCATCCATCTCACATGTGGTCTCATTCTGGGTCTTTTACAATCTCTTGTAATCCAGTTTAAAATTTCAATTGTCCATCTATTATCATCTCTTCTAGCAATATGTCCAGCCCAACTCCATTTCAATCTTTTAATTTTTTCAATAAGGTCAGTAACACCTGTTTGTTGTCTTACCCATACATTGTGTTTTCGATCTCTTCTTGTTACTCCCAACATACATCTCTCCATATTCCTTTGAGTGGTCTGAAGTCTCTGTATTGCTCTTCTATTAAGTGTCTAAGTCTCAGATCCATAAGTAAGAACTGGTAAAACACATTTGTTAAAAACCATCCTTTTCAAACACATAGGCATATTTCCTTTTAGTATCAAGTTATTTCTACCAAAAGCACTCCAACCAAGTTTAATTCTATGATTAATTTCCTCCATTATGTTTCCATCTGTATTAATAATCTGACCAAGGTATTTGTAACTGTTAACTTCTTCTAATTCTTCATAATCAATCTTTATTTTTATATTTTGAGCAAATCGATTAAACATTACTTTCGTCTTTTTAACATTTATCTTTAGTCCTACTTTTCTACTTTCATCTGCTAACTCCTGCAACATTTCCTGCAGCTCTGAAGCATTATTTGCAAAAACAACTACATCATCTGCAAAATCTAAATGACTTAAATACTCTCCATTTACTTTCACTCCTTTAGTTTCCCATTTTAATCCACAAAATACTTCTTGCAGCACTGCTGTAAAGAGTTTTGGAGATATGGAGTCACCTTGTCTTACACCTTTCTCAATGTTGATTTTTCTAGTATCATTATGTAATCTAATTGTTGCTGTTGCATTTTTATAAATATTCTTTAAAATATGACAATATCCTGGATCTATACCTTGATGATCCAATGCTTTAATCACTGAAGAAATGTGTATAGAATCGAATGCCTTTTCATAATCTACAAATCCAAAACATAATGACAACTCATATTCATTTGTCCTTTCTATGACTTCTCTCAATACCTGGATATGATCTATTGTACTAAAACCACTTTTAAATCCAGCTTGTTCTCTTGGTTGGTGGAAATCCAAAGTTCTCTGTAGACGAGTTGTAATTATCTTGGTAAAAATTTTATATAAAACTGATAAAAGGCTGATAGGTCTGTAATTTCTAATATCTTCTTTATCACCTTTTTTAAAAATTAATATTATTACTGCATTCTTCCAATCTTCTGGTACATCTTTATCATTTAGACATTTGGTATATAACTTTGCTAAAATTGTTTCTATTTCTTCACCTGCTTTTTTTAATATATCAATTATAATTCCATCATTTCCTGGAGCCTTTCCTTTCTTCATACACTTAATTGCATGTCTCACTTCTTCATTTAAAATTCTGGGCAATTTGGAAGATGTAATAGATATTGGAGGTACTTGTTCTTTATTACTATATAATTCTTGATAAAAATCTTCTACCAATTTCATGATGTCATCTCTCTTTTTAGTAATAATTTCATCTTTTTTTCTTATTGCAGATATAAATTTCCTACCAATACCAAAATGTTGTTTAACATTTTTGAGACTTTTATTTTCTTCTGCAGCTTTCCTTGCTATTTCACAGTTATACTTTCTTATATCATTTTCAACTCTTTTCCGTACCATTTTACAAAATTCGAGATATTCAATTCTTTTTAATACATCATTTTTGTATATCTTCATATTCCTTCTTTTCTTCATAAATTCTCTAGTCTCCATAGAAATTTTATTAGTCAATTGCTGATTTTTTCTACCAGCTATGTTTGTTGCAGTTTTTAAAAGTGTATCAGTTATTTTCATATTAATTTCATTCAAATCTGAATCATGTTCAAAATTTCCTAACACTTGAAACCTATTTGTAAGTTCTAATTTAAATTCATTAGAATGTTTCTGAAGATTAGGAATATCAACTGTAAATATTGTTTTTCTTAATAATTTTTGTCTCTCTAGTTTTACATTAACACGTAACTTACACCTTACTAATCGATGATCACTTCCTGTGTTAAATTTATTAAGGACATTACAATCTTGAAATATGTATTTTCTGTTAGTCAAAATATAATCCAATTTTGCTGTACCTTCATTTGGATGCTTCCATGTCCATTTCCTTTTAACATTTTTCTCAAAAAATGAATTCATAATATAAAGTTTTTCTTTTTCTGCAAACTCCACAAGTCTATGTCCTCTCTCATTTCTATTACCATAACCAAAATTACCTACAGCAATTTCATCTTTCATTTGTCTACCAATTCTAGCATTAAAGTCTCCCATAACAATTTTAAAATGTTGTTTACTCTGATCAAAAGCCTTTTGTACATCCATATAAAAATCTTCTACTACTTCATCACTATGAGAACTTGTTGGGGCATAAACCTGAATTATCTGCATTTGGTATCTGCTATTAAGTTGTATAACTAATCTTGCCACTCTGTCCGATACACCATCAATCTCCACAATATTGTTCTTCCACTTTTTATTTATAATGAATCCTACTCCACTTGTATTTCCAATATGTGTGCCTTTATAATAGAGTATATGTCCACTTTTTAAATCAATTGTTTCTTCTCCTTTTCTTCTAACTTCACAAAGTCCAATAATGTCCCATTTAATATAAGACAGTTCTTCTTCTAATTCTTGCAATCTTCCTTCACTTGAAAGTGATCTGCAGTTGTAAGTACCTAAATAAAAAGTCATCATCAAATGGCAGCCTGGGTCCGCAATCAGGGGATTCTTAGCACCCTCCACCTTCGGCCACCAACCGCTGCCTTGGTTGGTGACTTTACAGCCTCCTGGGAATAAGGGCCATGCTTTATTTTTGTCTGTCATAATTGTATATATTTATTGGAAAAATATTTATCTATATTGTAAATGACATAGATTATTTAGATGTGCTTATATACTTTTAATTAATATTTATTTTTAATATGTATTATGTTCAGTAAATTTATTACAACAATTAAAAAAAATCATATAAAACAACCAATATATTAATTATATATAAAAAGCCTTTATCAGCATACGGTTTAGTGTTCTTTTTATTTATCAATAATCTATTATTACGTTAACGAATTATTACATATATAACACCAGCACGTGTTTCATAATAAAAATAAAACAACAACAAAAATAACAAAAATAAAATAAGACTTTCATATAGAGAGCCAATATAATTTCAAAAAAAAATTGACTATATAACATAACAATTAGTGAAGAGAAAAATAATTTATAACATAACAATATACAAAACAATTAATATGTGTATTGTACAACTTTATATATATTGTCTTACATAATTTTTCATTCATTTGTATTACTATTTTATTAAAGTTTTATTTTTGTTATTGTGGTTGTTTTACTTCTATTAGGAACACTAGATGGTATTACATATGTAATAATTTGTTAATTTATTGTTTAAGGCTCAAACAGGATCTTTAGCAACAAGGAAATATACATGTAAATGGAAAAATATGGGTGATTTTGTCTTCAAATTGTATAAGGAAGGCATAGGAAATATTAGGCATCTGTTAATTCAATGTAAATTCTTGGAAGCAGAAAGGGTTATGGAAGAATAAATATGAATAAAGTGATTATACAGAAAGTGGGTTATTGGTTTTTATGTTGGATTTGGGAAAAGATAAGGTGGATTTAGATATGAAGACCATGGAGTTGACAAAGATTATGTTGTGGAAATGGGATAGAGCAGATTATAGAAAAACATAGGGTGGGGAATGGAAATGGGAAGGTAAAGTGGCTAACAGGTTTCTCTGGACATAGTTGCTGAGAGATTTCTGACTTTGTTTAAGGAGAAGTCATAGTGCATCACATCACATAACATAATAATAGATTATTAACATTTGAAAAGATTAAACTATGAGACAAAAAATGTTTTTTATGTATGATTAAAATTTATTTATATTAGCTGTTTCATATGATTTTTTGTGGTTGTAATTTATATGTAGTAATAGCAAATTGGAATTCACTATTTACATTTTTGATAATATTTGTCAATTTATTTATTTTTTTAAACTTATTTCATAATTAAGCATCACTTTCTCAATAATCTCAAGTACAATGTGTACATATTGATTTTTTATTAAGTTTAAGAACTGATATTCTGAGCTGAGAAAAGTGGAATTGTTACTAAATGTACTGCAATGATGACATCATGAGATAAAGTATTTATAAAGAATATTTTCTTAAATGAAAGTGGCGTCTTGAATCCAAGTAATTAAATTTAAAGGCTGTACATTCTCAGGAAACCCTTATGAATGAATGTTAAATGAGATAATCTGAGATAGGACTTGGAGTATTGTGATTAGGAAATATAAGCTGAATGCCTTATATAATATTTATATAAGAAGCAGAAAGTTTGATTATCATTATCATATCTGAGATTGTTAATCTGCAAAATACATACTGTTGTAGAATAATGTATATGTACATCACAAGTATTATCTGTGTGTATAGATGTAGGAATAGTCAGTCTAGCTAAATCATCATCAGTAGTAGATTCTTTTTTGAATATATATATATATATATATATATATATATATATATATATATATATATATATAACTATTCAAAACAATACAATAATTAATACAGTAACAATATTTTAAACAAATATATACCAATTTAATAGAAGTACTTTCAACTATCTATGTAGTCGTTGTCAACTAGACTCAAATTGTATTAGAAAAAACTGTTACAAATGTAAACAAAAGCAATACGTCATACATCAATTTTCCCACAATTCATTAATTTTTATATTGGCTGTCTGTCTATTTATCAACTGTTGCTTTTCACTTTTTATTAACATAGCTTCTTTAATTTTGCGTTTATTATTATTTCTTTCAATACACAGAATTTTAACTTTATTAAAATCAAAATCAAAACCATAATTACATGTTACATTATGATCAAAAAATACTGATGGTGATATATCATCATTTCTAACATTCTCTTGTCTTGATTTTTGCACTCGTTTATATAATAACAAATGCTCCCTTGATCTTTTCTCCAATGTACATCGAGATTCCCCAATATAAGCCTTTCCACAAAAACATAGCCATTTATATATTGCACAACTTTGATTTAAAATACCACACCTATTTTTTGAATTATTTATTAATCTATTTAAATTAGGAGTAGTATAAAATGCAACTCGACATATATTTTTATATATCTGTTTTATAAATTTAACCTGTTCATTACAAATAAATGGTATTGATATCCAAGTATATTTTATTTTATCAATATCTATAGCATCTAAAATATTTCTATTATTATTAAATTTAGTAACAATATTATAAATTAATTTATGATCATATCCAACATTTAATAAATCCATAATAAATACATTTATGTTACTTATTTTATCAGAACTATATTTACATAATTTATTATTCCTAAATAAAAATGATTTTAAACTGGATAATTTATGTGCAATTGGCACATTTGAATACCAAGGAATATATCCTCTTTTTTCAATATCTTTTATTATAATTTATTTTTATTACGTGTAACTTTAATATCTAAATACTGAATTGACTTTTTTTCTTCAAAAGATTTACTCCATTATAAATGTATTATTCAATGAATTAAATAGTTTAGAAGGTTTAAAATGGAGTAAATCTTTTGAAGAAAAAAAGTCAATTCAGTATTTAGATATTAAAGTTACACGTAATAAAAATAAATTAGATTATTGTATGGTAATAAAAGATATTGAAAAAAGAGGATATATTCCTTGGTATTCAAATGTGCCAATTGCACATAAATTATCCAGTTTAAAATCATTTTTATTTAGGAATAATAAATTATGTAAATATAGTTCTGATAAAATAAGTAACATAAATGTATTTATTATGGATTTATTAAATGTTGGATATGATCATAAATTAATTTATAATATTGTTACTAAATTTAATAATAATAGAAATATTTTAGATGCTATAGATATTGATAAAATAAAATATACTTGGATATCAATACCATTTATTTGTAATGAACAGGTTAAATTTATAAAACAGATATATAAAAATATATGTCGAGTTGCATTTTATACTACTCCTAATTTAAATAGATTAATAAATAATTCAAAAAATAGGTGTGGTATTTTAAATCAAAGTTGTGCAATATATAAATGGCTATGTTTTTGTGGAAAGGCTTATATTGGGGAATCTCGATGTACATTGGAGAAAAGATCAAGGGAGCATTTGTTATTATATAAACGAGTGCAAAAATCAAGACAAGAGAATGTTAGAAATGATGATATATCACCATCAGTATTTTTTGATCATAATGTAACATGTAATTATGGTTTTGATTTTGATTTTAATAAAGTTAAAATTCTGTGTATTGAAAGAAATAATAATAAACGCAAAATTAAAGAAGCTATGTTAATAAAAAGTGAAAAGCAACAGTTGATAAATAGACAGACAGCCAATATAAAAATTAATGAATTGTGGGAAAATTGATGTATGACGTATTGCTTTTGTTTACATTTGTAACAGTTTTTTCTAATACAATTTGAGTCTAGTTGACAACGACTACATAGATAGTTGAAAGTACTTCTATTAAATTGGTATATATTTGTTTAAAATATTGTTACTGTATTAATTATTGTATTGTTTTGAATAGTTATATATATTTTATTATAATTGGAATACAGACATTGATTAATAATTATATATATATATATATATATATATATATATATATATATATATATATATATATATATATATATATATATATATATATATATATATATATATATATATATATATATATAACACAGAAACTTTTAACAAATTTAAACTGTATAGAAGTATTTAATATTTATTAAACAATTAAAAATATAAATATTTTACAGCATATTCATTAAGGTTTCAGCAAAAAATATTTGTTGAGAAAATAAGATATCCTACAGTACAAAAGACATACCATTCATAATATTTATAAAGAAAAGAAGTTAAGATTAATAAATACATTTAAATTATTTCTTAGTAGATCTGAATTTTATTATAAATTAAAGTTTTAGTAAAAAAATGTTTGAAATTTAATGTATAAAGTATGAAAACTGAATCAAATTTTAAAAGTAAATACCATAAATAAAATAATATAAAATTATAAGAATAGTTTTAACATTATTATTGTTTAAATATTAATATATCAACAAAAATAATTAATATAAAATAAAATGCTGGTCTTTATCTTTATTCTTTTTGTGATGAAAATTGGTGTAACCTACCATGTCTACATAGAATTAAGCTATTGCTTTTAATATGATTACTTTGCAGTAAAATATCATTATCTTATAATGGAATTTCACAATTTCAATAGCAAAAAATAATGCATAGTAGTTTTATAATTTTATTTTTTTTATTAATTTTAATTTTACTTTTTTAGAAAACCTTTATTAATAAGTAAATAATTGTGCTTAAGACTATAAATATTAAGTTTCCATTGTATATTTTAAAACAAAATTTAAATATAAATAAACATGTTATAATAAATAAATTACACATTTGATGATTTCTCTCTTTTTTTAGTTTATTTCTATGAATCACTAGAGAAAATTATCCTATGCAGTAATGATTTGTGATTTTCATTTTTTTCTAGAGTGCTGCATAATAAATGAAAAACAAATAACAACAATAATCACTCAAGTTTTTAATGTATATATATTAAATATTAATTAATACTATATTAATAATAATAAAATAAAATAGAATATCATATAATATTAAAATACTATAAAATAACCAACTTATTTTAAAATTGTGTCATGACCATGATAAAGCAATAGATGGAACTATGGTCACGACAGAATTTTATCAAAAATTTATCTTATTAATATTTTAATATTACGTGAATTTTTATTTTATTATATAGTTGATAAAGACTACAAAATGTATAGTCAAAAGTACTTCTAAAATAATATAATGTATGTAAATTGTACTGTATTTTGATATATATATATATATATATATATATATATATATATATATTGTGCCCTTGTCTGTAGATCATAGGTAGGGTAGAAAGGTCAATTATGAAAAAAATTTTAAATTTTAAGTTATATTTAAGTGATATAAAAGTACTAATAGATTTGTAATACAATTTTAAGCTAGAATACCTAGTATATCATAGTATAATAAAGTATTTTAAAAAAAAAAAAAAGTAAACAGTTAAATAAAGTTTTAATATCATTGCTTATGGTTGTGAAAGCTGGCCATACAAAATAACACAGCTATAGACAGTTAAAATTATAGTAATGATTAGAATATAATATTTTCAGAATTAATAGTTTAAATAAATGAAAGATAATATTATAATTAGTCAAAATTAATAGGGTATATTTTTATTAATAAACTTCGGGATGGTGAGAATTATATTTAGTCCTATAAGTTTCAATTTATTTTTCAAAAATTAGAAAATACATTAGTTTTGGTAATTTAAACCGAGACATAAATAAAAGATTATTTTTGTAAAGTGAATAGACACGTGATCGTATATTACATGCTTTCACGCACACACACACTTGGTAAATAATAATAAAGTTTGTGAATTTAAAACTAGATATAATTGTCATCTATCATAAAAATTAAAGTTTAAAATATTATAGATTGTCTTAATAATTATTTTAAAGATCAAATAATAATTTTATCAAACTATGATTAAATTTAATAATATTAAGTTAAAGTAATATTCCAGACATTACGTCATAAATATTTATTTAAAAAGTACAATTTATCATCCAAAATAGAATGACTAATATTGTTCGCGCTAAAAACAAATATTGACCAATCAACGGATTTAAATTGGCAAGAAAAAAATCTAAGATAGACAGAAGCGGGAGATGGAATGTGAAAGTTGAAGAGGAAGGTAACCTTTTTGAATTGCTTGTAACATCGAAGCTGAAAAAAGTAATATAAATTTATAAATTAATAATTATTCTAAAGTTAGTCTTGAACAGATAATATAATTTTGTATCTAGAAAGATGATTTGCTAATTTCTACGTGATCTTACCAGTGGATTTAATCAAATTTGACCATTCAGCCTACAATAAAATGGAAATACCAAGAATAATAATTGAAATAATTATTGAAAGAAAAATGAGTGAAAATTGTATAAGTTTTGTGTTATTTGTGCTCAACCAGAAATTAAATCCTATAACTTGGAAAAATACAAAGGAAAAGCTGTGTGAAAATATAAGAAAGCAACTATTTGCTATCGAGAGAATCTTATGACGAACATTTGTTTTATAAGTATTTAAAACTAAGTCATATTTCTCTATGAGAAAAATCATAATAAGCGTTCAAGTATATAGAAAAAGAATGAGGAAGAAAAGTATGTTATATTAAAGGAAAAACATTATTTAAAATATAGTTTCTAAATTAAAAATAGAAGAAAAGCCATAGTCCTGTATAAAGTGCTATATGAACTTACTAAGAGGAACCTAACATTTTTATCTCATCATAGAAAAAAGGAAAAGATATTGAATGGAAAGAATATTATTTTAAACAGATATAATTAATCACTAAAATGAGGAAAATGGATCCAGGGAAATAAAGAAAAATTTATTGAATTTTTAAAATAAAATTACAAGATGCATCGAGGAAAACCAAGCGCGCGGGGGGAAAAAGCTAGCAGACTATGTAAAGGAGATCTCAAGAATAAGTGGAAAAAGATGAAGAAAATTAAGGATCATCGTCCAAGAAGAATTAATAAACAGAATTAAAAGTTTAAATTAGAACATTAAGTGACTGAAGAAAATAAAATATAATTTTTTTATTTAGCTTTGCAATGAACGATTTTCCAAGCGAGTCCAACAAAGCTGTATCGTAAATATAGTTTTAATTATTTTTTTTATTGTATTTAAAGTATAAAATTTGAATTAGCTTAGGGAAACATATAAACATAAATTTTATAATAATTATATTTAAATATACGAGCTAATGGAATGAGAGAAATATTAGTATAAATAAAAATGTGTGTATGGAAAATTTTAAATACCTACTAGAAGTCCTGGAATGGAGAAGTTTACAAATACGATCCAGAGGATAGAGATCGTTGGTAATTTTAATATTATTGGTAATATGTAATATATTTTTTTTATAGGTCATCTATTAATGAATGAAGTATGAAAGATGTTAAAAGTTATAAGTACACATTTATCCAACATCAAACATATATTTAAGAGAGTAGTAAAATTTTAAAATGTGCATGCAATAAATAATCTAAAAATGATTAATAATAAGTAGCATATTAATTATGTGATTCTTTTGAGTTTTATATTGAAAATATTCAAATAGTTTAGAACAGTAGAGATAGAAATATACGAGAAGTATAGTAAAGAATTTTCTTAAGAATAGCTGTATAGTTGAATAAAAATGAATTTTATTATTATTAGCAAGGTAGACAGAGAATTTGTCGATGTAATGAAGAGATGAATCTGAAGAAATCAATCAGATAGTGACTTGGGAGTACTGATGTCAAAGGAAACCAAGAGGATGTTTTATTAAACTATAAGGAATGAAATATGTGGATCATAATTATTTGTGTGACTTCAGTATAGATAACTTCGCCCTATAACTGAGCACATATATTCTGGACAGTGTTTTTACATATCTTTGAAACTTTCTGATGTGATGAAGCTGAAGAAATAGCTTTAGCATCCTTCCAATACTAGAGGCAGATAGACAGATAAAAGTCACTCCTCTATGGCGTCCTTAAATTCACTGTGCCATGATTGTCAAAGTTTTATAAAGGATAATATCTTGTTTATTTTGATCCAACGCATCTATATCTTCGCTATCTTGATTTCATGAAAATACATCGTCAGGGAGATAATTTTATAGAAATGATACATAAGATAGAAAGGAAGTTAGATAGTAGTTATGTAAGAATAGTTATTTACTAGAGTAAAGTAGAATTGTATAAGTCCAAAGTGAAAGTATAAGTATTATAAAAGATGAAGAATCATATGATATAATTTTAAAACCAATTGCTAAACTGATATAATTTTAAAAGAAAAAAAAACCTTAGAATTAAGTTTTAAAACAATAATAAGATTTTAAAATATTGTACGTGAGATTTAGTAAAAGAGATTGCATGTTTATTTGGAAAATGAGTTAAAGAAATGTATAACAAAAATGTGTATTTGTACATAGTGTGTGGATAATGTTAATTGCTATATAAAGTTAAGGATGGGATCAAAATTTTATCAGTAATTATATTATGATTGATAATAAAAGGAACATGAAAATATCATAAGGATTAAATTCTGTAGGATTCCATACTAACAAGAATATAAGTATAATTTTGTAATTTTTGTATAATTTTACATAAAAGTAAAGATCTTATAGAAATATAATTTTGAAATTATAAGGACATAATGTCAATAGAAAAGTTTAATGGATAGAAATTTTGTGTATTCAGCTAAGCTCAAAACATGTATCCAATAATAATAATATTGTAAAATACTTTTGTAATTATTAATGGTAAAAGGGTAAAATAAAATTCGATAATAATAATGTTAAGACATCAACGGGTATAAATAAAAGTTTGTGATAAGTAAATAGGGATATCCGCTGTAAATAATGTACAAAGTGTTATTTGTTATAATGTTAATAAAATGTTATAAAATTTTATTAGTAAGCTTTGTGTCTTGGTTGTTGTTTTTCCTACACATGAAATGCATGAAATCACAACGCACGTTTATAATTAAACATGTTTATGATTTTGCACAGGATAATAAATATTAGAAATTTTAATAATTTATTTTGTTTTATTTACATAATAAAATGAAAGAAGTATAAGTAGAACAGGTATTGGTCATGGGTTAATTGCCACAATATTTAAGTAAAATATATGCGAACGTTACCACATAATTTTTGATTATCGGATTAATAAATGTTACCACGAAAGTATTTAATACATCTAGAAAGAAAAGAAGATTATATTATTCTATTATTGTCATTGTTCTTATTAATTAGTTATTCGTTACGTAGTGAATTATGACATAAAATTCCCTTATCATAGTTTACTATGGCAATATGAAATCAGTTTTAATTACAATTTATGAACCTGAGATTTAATTATTTATTTACTTATTGATTTATCTATTTGATTTGATATGATTTGATTAATTTAACTCTATTTTATTTAATTAATTTATTTTATGTGAGCTAGATTTTGTTTTAAAAATATTAAGATATGATAAAAGTTTTAAAAGTCGTAGGAATGCTATTAGTCAATTATTTAGGATAGTGTTCTTATGCCATTGGGATAGTATCTCAATGATCTCTCGTCTTGTTCCTTTGTCATTGCTCCAGGTCTCATGGGAATAATAAAAGATGTTTATGTTGATTCATTTCACAGACACGACTAGATTTTATAAAATACTGAGCTAGTGATTGTTTTATTTAAATCATAATAATATAGTTGATAGACTGAGTTAGAGAACCCGGAATTATTATTAATGTTAATTATTATTGACCGGAAATAAATAAGTAAAGAAAATCCGGAATAGTTAGTATATTCTTAGCATGTTGTTATTATTATGGAGCGGGGGGAAAGGTTACAATATATATATATATTGATTTGTATATTATATTATATATATATATTTTTGCAAATAATGCTTCAGAGCTGCAGGAAATGTTGCAGGAGTTAGCAGATGAAAGTAGAAAAGTAGGAATAAAGATAAATGTTAAAAAGACTAAAGTAATGTTTAATCGATTTGCTCAAAATATGAAAATAAAGATTGATTATGAAGAATTAGAAGAAGTTAACAGTTACAAATATCTAGGTCAGATTATTAATACAGATGGAAACATAATGGAGGAAATTAATCATAGAATTAAACTTGGTTGGAGTGCTTTTGGTAGAAATAACTTAATACTAAAAGGAAATATGCCTATGTGTTTGAAAAGAATGGTTTTTAACAAATGTGTTTTACCAGTTCTTACTTATGGATCTGAGACTTGGACACTTAATAGAAGAGCAATACAGAGACTTCAGACCACTCAAAGGAGTATGGAGAGATGTATGTTGGGAGTAACAAGAAGAGATCAAAAACACAATGTATGGGTAAGACAACAAACAGGTATTACTGACCTTACTGAAAAAATTAAAAGATTGAAATGGAGTTGGGCTGGACATATTGCTAGAAGAAATGATAATAGATGGGCAATTGAAATTTTAAACTGGATTCCAAGAGATTGTAAAAGACCCAGAAAGAGACCACATGTGAGATGAATGGATGAAATAAGAAAATGTGCAGGGGTGTTGTGGAAAAGAGAAGCTAAAGATCGGAGAAGATGGATTAAACTTGGAGAGACCTTCATCCTGCAGTGGATTGATAATGGTTGATGATATATATATATATATATATATATATATATATATATATATATATATATATATATATATATAACCAAAACTGTCTAACATTATACTAGCAAAAATAAAAATGCAAAACCATAAAACAATACAATACCAGATTAAATCCAAAATTTTACCAAAATCCTTACACAACCATGGTCTCATCTACTATAAATAGACCTTCTCAAGTGAAAATCAAACTAAAGAAAACATATATATATATATATATATATATATATATATATATATATATATATAAACAAACCTTCCCATAATTCATTTCAAACCCCACCTTCCCTTAATATCAAAAGAAGTCTTCATAAGATTGATAGCCTCAGAATCAAGACGTTTTATCATCAAAGTCTCCTTTATTCTTCTTTTTAACTCATTTTTTCATAAAAAATAACTGAAGCATTGTTAAACAATATTCTATGACCTGTATTCAATTCATGAATATATAAAGCTGAGTTAAGATACCTATGTTTAACTTTACTTATATGAACCTTAACCCTTTCATTAAGGCTAAATTTACTCTGGCCTACATAAAATTTACCACAACTACATGGAATTTTATAAACAATACCAGGAGTAGACCTACTATCAAGAGACTGCTTTGAACCATTAAGTAATGAATTCAAATCAGAACCTTTCCTCCATGCAACCTTCATTCCACCTAACAAATGACTATTCCTATAAACCAAATTATATATTGATGATTTAAATGGTAAAGACATATAATCATCATCCTTACCAACAAAATTCTTATCATCCAAATCACAACTATAAACATTATTATTAAATACCACTTTTTTAATAAAATCATGACTATAACCCAATTCTACATATTCAGCAGCAAATTGACTTCTTTGAATATCAGCATCATTATTAAAATTATTAAGCCTTCTATTCCGACAACAAAAATTCAACAAAGACATTTTCTTATGTATAAAAGACTGATAACTATCAGGCCTAATCATATTTCTCAATTTTTTAGGTTTTATAAAATGACTACAAAACAAAACATCATTAACCTTCTCAATACTTAAATCTAAAAACTTTAATTTTACAAAATCAAAACCACCCCTCTCAATTGTAAACTTAATATTAGAATCAAGTCCATTCAATCCACATAAAAACTCTTCTAATTTCTCTTTCTGAATAACAAACAAACAATCATCAACATACCTAACAAATAATTTAATAGAACATGAAAACATATTAATAACACTACACTCCAAATAATCAATATATACAGCACACCACATCAATGGAGAAATGACATAACCAATAACCCAACCTTCTCTAATCTTATAAAACACATCATTAGACATAAAATACATTCCTCTAACAGCAGAAGCCAATCATGAAAAACCTTAATCTTATCTGCAGAAAAACATTCTAATTTTTTTAAAATTGAAAGAAAAGCATCAATACTTTTTAATCTATTAACCGATTGGTACATATTTTCAATGTCTAAACTACCAAAAACACAATCATCATCCAAAACAAAAACATTTATTTTCTTAAAAGCTTCAAAAGAAGAAGAAACACAAAATTGACCCAATTTTTATAATCCTTAAATATCTTATAATAAATTTTGATATTTAATCAACAATTCCTCCTGTAAAATCAAAAATACATCTCAAAGGAAAATTATCTTTATGAGACTTCAAATTAAAGAAAACCTTTGGAGCCACATAATCACTAGGGTAACAATTTAAATAAGTAGCTCTATCAAAAATCTTTTTATTTTCCATAACTTTCATAATCTTAATTAATTTAGATTTTATTTTTTTACCAGGATCAGAATCTAAAATAGCATATTTACCATTATTTAATTCCAAAGAAACTTTACTTTTAAAATCAATATTATTTAACAATACAAACCGGCCACCTTTATCTTCTTTTAACAATACCACATCATTGGCTTTCAATCTTTTTTTAACAAAACTAATTTCCTTAGGGGCAAAAACAAATTTTTCTCTTTTAAGTAATTGACTTTTCAAAATAACCTGTAAAGACATTTTCATCAGAAATATTACTATTACTTTCAATAGCAGAAACAAAATCAAAAACAAAACTTTTATTAGCAAACGGAACAAAGCCAGGACCCTTAGCTAAAATAGCCAAATCAGATTTATTCAAAACATAATTTGACAAATTTAAAACAGATGAAGCATCAGGCCTATTTATATAACACCCAAATCTAAACTCTTTTCCTTTCACGAAACATTTATTTTCACCCTTTCCAATCAACCATTTAAATTTCTTGAAATACTTATTATTATAAGTGATTTCACACTTACTCCTAAACCACTTTAAAAAAGAATTTAAAACAGAATAATTAAAATTCCTTCTAAAATCCAACTTTTTTCTAAACATTTTATAACTATCAATTAAATTAGATAAACTACTCATAATCTGCATAATAAATTGTTTAAGAATAAATCTTTTAAAATTTAGAATAAAATCACAATCAGAAAATAAAACCAATTTCCTATCCAATTTAATATTACATGAATTAGGAAACACATTGCAAAACCTACAAGACTTAAGAAAATTAACCTGAGCCTTTAAAGATTCAATTCTATTAGACATGTTAATTAACATTTTTATTTCTAAAATTTCTACACAAGAAAAATTATCATACAAAATCTGCTACATACTGAAAGAAAATTAATAACTATACAAATACATTTGAATAAATAATAATAAACAAATAATACAAAATAATACAAATTAATAATATAAATACATAAAACAAAGCAAATAAAATATGAAATTCACAAAACCATATATCACTATTCAAAAATATTAAATAGTATACCTAAATAGAAAACCAAAACTGTCTAACACTATACTAGCAAAAATAAAATTGCAAAACCATAAAACAATACAATACTAGATTAAATCCAAAATTTTACCAAAATCATTACACAACCATGGTTTCATCTACTACAAATAGACCTTCTCAAGTGAAAATCTAACTAAAGAAAACATATATATATTTTACAGCTTGCTATTATTGAGATATAGAACTTTAAACAGAGGGCGTTACTGGATATTTGTAATTGTATAATGGTTTGTATATTTTTTATAATTATTTCAGTTAGTATTAACAGTAACTTACTTTTCATTTATAGTTTGGGAGGAGTTTAAAGATTAAAATCTAATGTTTAGTTTGTATTTAATAACTTTGTAAACTTGTTAGTTTATTAGCAAAATTTAAGATCATTTGCTTATTTAAAATTTCATGCTCTGTGTTTGAGTAGGTCTGTATTTCAATATTTAACGTCGTTTAGCATACAACTGTAAAGTGGTATCATTTTATGGTTTGCTATTATTGAGATATAGAACTTTAAACAGAGGGCGTTACTGGATATTTGTAATTGTATAATGGTATATATATATATACAAACAAACAAACCTTCCCATAATTCATTTCAAACCCCACCTTCCATTAATATCAAAAGAAGTCTTCATAAGATTGATAGCCTCAGAATCAAGGAGTTTTATCATCAAAGTCTCCTTTATTCTTCTTTTTAACTCATTTTTTTCATAAAAAATAACTGAAGCATTGTTAAACAATAGTCTACGACCTCTATTCAATTCATGAAAATATAAAGCTGAGTGAAGATACCTATGTTTAACTCTACTTTTATGAACCTTAACCCTTTCATTAAGGCTAAATTTACTATGGCCTACATAAAATTTACCACAACTACATGGAATTTTATAAACAATACCAGGAATAGACCTACTATCAATAGATTGCTTTGAATCATTAAGTAATGAATTCAAATCAGAACCTTTCCTCCATGCAACCTTCATTCCACCTAACAAATGACTATTCCTATAAACCAAATTATATATTGATGCTTTAAATGGTAAATACATATAATTATCATTCTTACCAACAAAATTCTTATCATCCAAATCACGACTATAAACATTATTATTATATACCACTTTTTTAATAAAATCATGACTATAACCCAATTCTACATATTCAGCAGCAAATTGACTTCTTTGAATATCAGCATCATTATTAAAATTATTAAGCCTTCTATTCCGACAACAAAAATTCAACAAAGACATTTTTTTATGTATAAAAGGCTGATAACTATCAGGCCTAATCATATTTGTCAAATTTTTAGGTTTTATAAAATGACTACAAAACAAAACATCATTAATCTTCTCAACATTTAAATCTAAAAACTTTAATTTTACAAAATCAAAACCACTCCCCTCAATTGTAAACTTAATACTAGAATCAAAACCATTCATGAATTGAATACAGGTCATAGAATATTGTTTAACAATGCTTCGTTTATTTTTTATGAAAAAAATGAGTTAAAAAGAAGAATAAAGGAGACTTTGATGATAAAACTCCTTGATTCTGAGGTTATCAATCTTATGAAGACTTCTTTTGATATTAAGGGAAGGTGGGGTTTGAAATGAATTATGGAAAGGTTTGTTTGTTTGTATATATATATATATATATATATTCCTGTCTTTCACTGACGATAGCAAATAGCTTGAAATCATGATCTGAAAGTGGAATTATAGTTAGAGATAGTGAATACTAACTACTCTGACATTTATGTAAACAAAACATACGCTTGATTGGCAGTCTTGGTAGGACGCCATCTGTGGACATAAATACAAGCGTTAGCAAGTTTTTTAACTTGCATTTTTGTTTATCATATATATATATATGTTTTCTTTATTTTGATTTCACTTGAGAAGATCTATTTGTAGTAGATGAAACATGGTTGTGTAAGGATTTTGGTAAAATTTTGGATTTAATCTAGTATTGTATTGTTTTATGGTTTTGCATTTTTATTTTTGCTAGTATAGTGTTAGACAGTTTTGGTTTTCTATTTAGGTATACTATTTAATATTTTTGAATAGTGATATATGGTTTTGTGGATTTCATATTTTATTTGCTTTGTTTTGTGTATTTGTATTACTAATTTGTATTATTTTTTGTTTTTGTTTATTATTAATTATTTGTTTGTATTTGTATAGTTATTAATTTTCTTTCAGTATGTGGCAGTTTTTATAAGATAATTATAGTGTTAGGCAGTTTTGGTTTTCTAATTAGGTATATTATTTAATATTTTGAATAGTGTTTTATAGTTTAGTGAATTTCATATTTCATTTGCTTTGTTTTGTGTATTTGTATTATTAATTTGTATTATTTTGTATTATTTGTTTATTATTATTTATTCGTTTGTATTTGTATAGTTATTAATTTTCTTTCAGTATGTGGCAGATTTTGTATGATAATTTTTCTTGTGTAGAAATTTTAGAAATAAAAAAGTTAATTAACATGTCTAATAGAATTGAATCTTTAAAGGCTCAGCTTAATTTTCTTAAGTCTTGTAGGTTTTGCAATGTGTTTCCTAATTCATGTAATATTAAATTGGATAGGAAATTGGTTTTATTTTCTGATTGTGATTTTATTCGAAATTTTAAAAGATTTATTCTTAAACAATTTATTATGCAGATTATGAGTAGTTTATCTAATTTAATTGATAGTTATAAAATGTTTAGAAGAAAGTTGGATTTTAGAAGGAATTTTGATTATTCTGTTTTAAATTCTTTTTTAAAGTGGTTTAGGAGTAAGTGTGAAATCACTTATAATAATAAGTATTTCAAGAAATTTAAATGGTTGATTGGAACGGCTAAAAATAAAAGTTTTGTGAAAGGAAAAAAGTTTAGATTTGGGTGTTATAAAAATAGGCCTGATGCTTCATCTGTTTTAAATTTGTCAAATTATGTTTTGAATGAATCTGATTTGGCTATTTTAGCTTTGTTCCGTTTGCTAATAAAAGTTTAGTTTTTGATTTTGTTTCTGCTATTGAAAGTAAGAGTAATATTTCTGATGAAAATAAAATGTCTTTACAGGTTATTTTGAATAGTCAATTACTTAAAAGAGAAAAATTTGTTTTTGCCCCTAAAAAAATTTGTTTTGTTAAAAAAAGATTAAAAGCCAATGATGGAGTAATGTTAAAAGAAGATAAAGGTGGCCGGTTTGTATTGTTAAATAATATTGATTTTAAAAGTAAAGTTTCTTTGGAATTAAATAATGGAAAATATGCTATTTTAGATTCTGATCCTGGTAAAAAAATAAAATTTAAATTAATTAAGATTATGAAAGTTATGGAAAATAAAAAGATTTTTGATAGAGCTACTTATTTAAATTGTTACCCTAGTGATTATGTGGCTCCAAAGGTTTTCTTTAATTTGAAGTCTCATAAAGATAATTTTCCTTTGAGATGTATTTTTGATTTTACAGGAGGAATTGTTAATAAAATATCAAAATTTATTATAAGATATTTTAAGGATTATATAAAATTGGGTCAATTTTGTGTATCTTCTTCTTTTGAAGCTTTTAAGAAAATAAATGTTTTTGTTTTGGATGATGATTGTGTTTTTGATAGTTTAGACATTGAAAATATGTACCAATTGGTTAATAGATTAAAAAGTATTGATGTTTTTCTTTCAATTTTAAAAAAATTAGAATGTTTTTCTGCAGATAAGATTAAGGTTTTTTATGACTTGCTTTTGCTGTTAGAGGATTCAATGTATTTTATGTCTAATGATGTGTTTTATAAGATTAGAGAAGGTTGGGTTATTGGTTATGTCATTTCTCCATTGATGTGTGCTGTATATATTGATTATTTGGAGTGTAGGTTTATCAATATGTTTTCATGTTCTATTAAATTATTTGTTAGGTATGTTGATGATTGTTTGATTGTTATTCAGAAAGAAAAATTAGAAGAGTTTTTATGTGGATTGAATGGTTTTGATTCTAGTATTAAGTTTACAATTGAGGGGGGTGGTTTTGATTTTGTAAAATTAAAGTTTTTAGATTTAAATGTTGAGAAGGTTAATGATGTTTTGTTTTGTAGTCATTTTATAAAACCTAAAAATTTGAGAAATATGATTAGGCCTGATAGTTATTAGCCTTTTATACATAAGAAAATGTCTTTGTTGATTTTTTGTTGTCAGAATAGAAGGCTTAATAATTTTAATAATGATGCTGATATTCAAAGAAATCAATTTGCTGCTGAATATGTAGAATTGGGTTATAGTCATGATTTTATTAAAAAAGTGGTATTTAGTAATAATATTTATAGTCATGATTTGGATAAAAATTTTGTTGGTAAGGATGATGATTATATGTCTTTACCATTTAAATCATCAATATATAATTTGGTTTATAGGAATAGTCATTTGTTAGGTGGAATGAAGGTTGCATGGAGGAAAGGTTCTGATTTGAATTCATTACTTAATGGTTCAAAGCAGTCTATTGATAGTAGTTCTATTTCTGGTATTGTTTATAAAATTCCAGGTAGTTGTGGTAAATTTTATGTAGGCCAAATTAAATTTAACCTTAATGAAAGGGTTAAGGTTCATATAAGTAGAGTTAAACATAGGTATCTTAACTCAGCTTTATATATTCATGTATTGAATACAGGTCATAGAATATTGTTTAACAATGCTTCAGTTATTTTTTATGGAAAAAAATGAGTTAAAAAGAAAAATAAAGGAGACTTTGATGATAAAACTCCTAGATTCTGAGGCTATCAATCTTATGAAGACTTCTTTTGATATTAAGGGAAGGTGGGGTTTGAAATGAATTATGGAAAGGTTTGTTTGTTTGTATATATTGTATCGGTAAAAATCACCATGCCTATTCACACACAGTAATCCGAATTCGAACCCAGTCCACGTCTAGGAATAAATTCCAAAATGCAAACTAAATTCAAACCCAAAACCCTGGCATGACCCACCGATGACAACATTACAATGGTACGGGGTTCTCCCTTTACTAGCTCATCGAAAAACACAGACTAAATTACCTACAATCAGCTATTTCATAGATATCTTATAGTCGGGATATTGGTACGGCTAATAATTTAATGTATATATTTAAGTTGTCGATACAGACAGCAGGTGATTGGCTAGATTTCGAGAGTAATAATGCAAGAGAGACAAAATTAGGTTAGACAAATTTTTAATAAATTATTGAAAGCATTGAATAATATTATTTACAGGTACGGTAACTCTCATATGTATTTATAATAAATTGCTGCTAGTCATCAATAATCGGTTTGTACTGATTAACAAACTCATGCCAATATTTATATGTTTAAATGGTTGTACAGGTTGATATGAGAATCAGAGTAATTGGAGCACTTAAAATATTTATCTACTAGTTTTTTATTAAGTTGTTTTATTTTAATAGTTTCAAACCATTGCGCATACGGATAAATGGGAGGCGATTTTATATAAAAATATGATATATAATACTGATGTACTGATGGTTGCAGGGATTAATGTATACTACAAATAATAACTTGCGGTGCATTGACGGAATACCGGGCGGCTTGTACTTTGACAAGTCTTAATGCCCCCAAGTAGATCCGGGACACTACAACCAGCCGGGCTCATTTTCGAACCCCGGTGATCCAAGAGATTACCTGGAGAAGAATTTCTTTCTCTCCATGTGGTAGTAAAACGAGACGCCAACTTAAGCGAAGGTAAAGGCATTGCCACAGTAACATCGAGGAAGAGTGACCGGAAGTGGATTTTAAAACGAAATTATATAAAACCCTTTCTCTCCGTAACATTTTCTACGCAACAGTCCGATATAACTATTCAATAAAACATGGCGAAATCAAACGATCGCAAAAGTAATAATTAATTAAATTTACTCTGAAACCCATAACTCCCCAGATTGTTCGGAAGGTAATAATAAATTATTATTCTTACTCCGTAATAATATATAACAAAAGATTATAATAAAATTTTAGACTATTTTAAGTATTTGAGATTTGGAGTATAGATTAAAATATCATGACAAAGTAAAAGAAACAATAAAAATACTTGAATATTTCTCAACTCAACATAAATGACGATTTTTAATTCGATACAAGAAAATTACTTTTAAAATGAATATAATAAATATTATGAGATAACTTTACTGACTTTAATTAGAGTTGAGAAATATTATTATTGGCATCGTTTTGTTTGTAAAATAAGTAATAGTAAAAATATAAATGTATTCACAAATGGATTATTAGTAGGCACAAATATTAATAATTATCATCTAAAGACTAGAGCACACACCGAAATATTAGAGAAGAAATTTACTGACAGGTTTTAGTGTAACATTTTCAAATGGAAAGCAAGAAATTTACATGCAATTACTTTGATTAACAGATTAAATATAAAATTATTACTGAGAGGAAAGTTAAAAAGTTCATGTAACAAAAGTTTCCATTCTTTCTTCATCCGGCTTTTCTTCTTGCGGTGATATGTATGAAGAACGTAGGCGCGCATTTTGAATTTCTTAGAACGGCATGGTTAATTTAAATGTTGGAATTTGGAAGACTGGAAGCACGGAAAACATTACAGATCAGCGGTATGAAAGATTTAAATTGGCAGAACAGGAATCAGCTTCTTGGACTTAGCCCATCATGATTGCAGTTTACCGGGCAACTTCTTAATAACGGTTGAAGTGATTTCTCTGGAACAACTACTTTGCTGTAGCTTGAGACGATCTAAGCACAGCCAAGTCAAAAGTTAGAGTGTCTATCTTATATCTAAGATGGCTACGGTTGACCTTTCTGCCTAGTTTTAGTTCATGACTCCGCCTCCTTTGATTTTCT
The DNA here is from genome assembly GCA_028023455.1 of Epiperipatus broadwayi. Classification (NCBI taxonomy): domain Eukaryota; kingdom Metazoa; phylum Onychophora; class Udeonychophora; order Euonychophora; family Peripatidae; genus Epiperipatus; species Epiperipatus broadwayi. The sequence continues at coordinate 2,689,340 of JAQFVV010012396.1, read as the reverse complement.
GGCCTCCAGCAATATCTAATTTTTGACTATACAATAGCATTTGCCTTTCTTGATAAGAGTTCTACGTTTCTCATTTCCATTGTTCGGTTTTCATTTATTTTTAAATTTAATACATGATTCTAAATTGACAAAACAATTACATCGGAATTCGTGAATACAAAATATAAATTCATTATCTTAATTTATCAAAGTACAAATTAATTATTGTATACATTTTGTACAAGTAAGATTTTGATTACAAATACTGATCAAAGGAATGTGACTTTTGATCAGCATTTTTAAATGACTTTGTATAATTTGCAAAATTAAAATTTAAAGAAAATATCCACGCAATTGAAACTTTTAAATTGAGCTAATATAAATCCACAAACCACACACACACGAATATTATTCATCATGATTTGTGACATTTATACTCATACTCTTTACATTAAATTCTTTTTAAACAAACACAAAATAAATAACTTAAAATTTATGTGGCTTGGAATAGAAAAAGTCTCATTGCGGGTAAATAGTGGTTTAGAATTACCGTTCTTAAATGACAACCATGAAACTAAGATCGATTCTTCGATCTGTCTGTTTCATTTCTTCCTACTTAAAAAAAAATAACAAAAAAAAATGTTTATACATATTTTACTGACTTACATTTCATTACAAAGTTGATCGACTTTGGAGAACAGTCTGGGTGAGAGTTTGAACCTAAACATGGGTGTGGAATGATACATTTTATCAATCATTTGTATATTAATGTCCATTGGTCTTTACTCATCATCTGAAACATTTATAACATAGTGGTCGTTTACCGGGTTATCCCAAAATTACTGTTTGTTTTCTATGTTCTCCCTGGGTCAGGAGGTATATAAGGCTTTAATTGTCTCACGTTGTAATGACTCTGCTCCCATTCCCTTTTTGTTGGAGACAAATCCCCATAATCAATCTGGTTTAAAAGCTCAATAGTTTTTTCAAACGACATGGGGCAGCTTCCCAGCATCATTCTTTGTACCCACGGTGGTAAATTATGCACAATAATCCGGGTAATGTGCTGATCAGTGTACTTAAAAGCAGTAAGAGATTTAAGTATTGTCACTTGGTGAATGAAGAATGCTGCATAACCCTGTCTGTTGTTCTCATTATATTTTTGACTGGAGAGCTTGTGTAAAAGTCCCTCCTGCTTCTCTTCACTCCAATACCTTTTTAAAAGGGCATTTTCATAACCTTGAATTGTAATCGGTGGGTTTTTCAATAATTTCCACCAAGCCTTCGCGGATTCCTTTAGATAATGGCTGGCTACTGTTATTTTCTCCTTCTCGGTCATTTGGTGTAAGCATAAAAATTCCTTGACACTATCCAAATGTACATCTGGATTTTCTCCGGGGTCGCCTTTAAATATTTGAATATGAATGGATGACCCAAAGTATGGTATATTACTCATCCTTATTTGGGGATTTATTGTCTGTTCTACTTTTATTTCTTTTCCTTTGATAGCAGTTTCCCTTGCCACTATTGGTTTTTCAATTTGACCCTGCCTCTCAGTTTGCATCTCCAACTCATCATTACTAACTTCTATCTTCTGGCTTGTTTTCTCTTCACTGACTTCCTCGCTCTGAATTTCCAACTCCTTCGGTATGGTTTGGTCATCTTCTTCCTTCTTTGTATTGCTATTGGATTTCTCTTCCCGATCTGGTTTACCATCAATCCCCATACGTCCTTCTTCAATTCTCAACATCCGCTCCATCATAGCCATCATAAGTTTTCTATCCTCTCTCATCTCCTCGAGAATCGCGTAAAACTTCCCATCATCATCGTGCTCCCTCTGCTTGGCATTCTTCTCTAATCGTCTACAACTTTTTCTTTTATCAGGATATTTTTTAAAAACAATCTCATGATCACTGGATGTGTCTGATGTTTCTGCACCATTTTCAGATGATTTACTGAACCCTTCTATTTCTGCCATTTGGTATTTTTTTTTTTTTTATTAATTATATGTGTGTTTTTTTTTTTTTTTTTAGCAGGTGAATTAGTTATTTGCGAAATATTTTTATTTATGTATATATTCATAAAAGATACTGATCCCTGATCCTATATGCCAAATCCTTCCCCGCTGCTGATACTGTTCCCACCTTTCTCATCCAGTTTGTGTGTCTTCCTTCCTTTCTTTTTTCGCCTACGTTCCGTTTGATTTCTGTTATATAAAACCCCTTTTCACTTTTTTTTTTTATTTTATTATTACATGTATATATATGATATGATAACGTGTATCTAAATTATCAATAAGGAGAGAGAAAAACTTTATTTCACCCAGTTCGAACTATTCTCCTCAGTCCTATAAAACAACATATTAACAATTAGTATATAATACAATAATATTCTTATAATACTGTCAGTAACTCTCTCTATATATATATATCACCATTTCTCTCTTTTATAGACCAAACAAAACTCACCACTGCTGTATGGACAAACATATTTGCTGACAAATTTATTTGAAAGGCGCCAGCCAGCAACATGTGACCAATAGATAATTTAATCCACTGATCCCCAAATATATACTTTTTACGTGACTTAATAAAATCATTTGATTCAAGAACATAATGTTTTATGTAGAACGTTTAATATTAACGCTACTTCTGCGGGGTTATCATACAATTTCAAGTTTCTATAACGTACGTGTATATACCGTTAACACTTTGACGACTGTATTTGGCTGATTGGTTTTATACAAAAAAAACTTAACCTAAACGGTTACTCTACTTAATATCGGATAGCACATATTCCGGCCAAACTTTATTCAACTGATATTTATATTATGCACTGGCTTTGATAAGATTTCTATATTAAACAATATATATACACACATACACGCGTTTATTTGTAAGACATGAAAAGTAATCCTACTTTCTTTGCTTTATTTTTTTTTAAAAAATTTTCAAACAACAAAACAAAATTGACTTGCAAAAAGATTTATGAAATAACATTCGTTTATTTTGAATTAAATAAACGCACAAAATCGATACAGGTTTTCACTTGCTTTGAAACTATTCTCAATATTTTTGTCGTTAAAACAAAACTTCAAAATCGCTTTCACACTTTTTTTTTCAAAAAAAAAATCTCACTATATTATCTTAACAATATTAGAAGGCAATCTATTCAACTGAAACTACTTGCAAGCACGGGTGAAAAAAAAATTTAGTATATTTGGCTTACTCAAAACATCGTTTTAAAACTGCGCATTTTAATAACGCAAAGTATATATCTCAACGGTATGAAAAAAAAATCGAATATTTCTATAATTTAATATTTACTCTTGTTCACTCTGCAGGGTGTGGGAGATTTCTTCATCAGAGCACCACGGAGGGCGTCCAAAATTTTGAACACTGTACCGGTAAAAATCACCATGCCTATTCACACACAGTAATCCGAATTCGAACCCAGTCCACGTCTAGGAATAAATTCCAAAATGCAAACTAAATTCAAACCCAAAACCCTGGCATGACCCACCGATGACAACATTACAACGGTACGGGGTTCTCCCTTTACTAGCTCATCGAAAAACACAGACTAAATTACCTACAATCAGCTATTTCATAGATATCTTATAGTCGGGATATTGGTACGGCTAATAATTTAATGTATATATTTAAGTTGTCGATACAGACAGCAGGTGATTGGCTAGATTTCGAGAGTAATAATGCAAGAGAGACAAAATTAGGTTAGACAAATTTTTAATAAATTATTGAAAGCATTGAATAATATTATTTACAGGTACGGTAACTCTCATATGTATTTATAATAAATTGCTGCTAGTCATCAATAATCGGTTTGTACTGATTAACAAACTCATGCCAATATTTATATGTTTAAATGGTTGTACAGGTTGATATGAGAATCAGAGTAATTGGAGCACTTAAAATATTTATCTACTAGTTTTTTATTAAGTTGTTTTATTTTAATAGTTTCAAACCATTGCGCATACGGATAAATGGGAGGCGATTTTATATAAAAATATGATATATAATACTGATGTACTGATGGTTGCAGGGATTAATGTATACTACAAATAATAACTTGCGGTGCATTGACGGAATACCGGGCGGCTTGTACTTTGACAAGTCTTAATGCCCCCAAGTAGATCCGGGACACTACAACCAGCCGGGCTCATTTTCGAACCCCGGTGATCCAAGAGATTACCTGGAGAAGAATTTCTTTCTCTCCATGTGGTAGTAAAACGAGACGCCAACTTAAGCGAAGGTAAAGGCATTGCCACAGTAACATCGAGGAAGAGTGACCGGAAGTGGATTTTAAAACGAAATTATATAAAACCCTTTCTCTCCGTAACATTTTCTACGCAACAGTCCGATATAACTATTCAATAAAACATGGCGAAATCAAACGATCGCAAAAGTAATAATTAATTAAATTTACTCTGAAACCCATAACTCCCCAGATTGTTCGGAAGGTAATAATAAATTATTATTCTTACTCCGTAATAATATATAACAAAAGATTATAATAAAATTTTAGACTATTTTAAGTATTTGAGATTTGGAGTATAGATTAAAATATCATGACAAAGTAAAAGAAACAATAAAAATACTTGAATATTTCTCAACTCAACATAAATGACGATTTTTAATTCGATACAAGAAAATTACTTTTAAAATGAATATAATAAATATTATGAGATAACTTTACTGACTTTAATTAGAGTTGAGAAATATTATTATTGGCATCGTTTTGTTTGTAAAATAAGTAATAGTAAAAATATAAATGTATTCACAAATGGATTATTAGTAGGCACAAATATTAATAATTATCATCTAAAGACTAGAGCACACACCGAAATATTAGAGAAGAAATTTACTGACAGGTTTTAGTGTAACATTTTCAAATGGAAAGCAAGAAATTTACATGCAATTACTTTGATTAACAGATTAAATATAAAATTATTACTGAGAGGAAAGTTAAAAAGTTCATGTAACAAAAGTTACCATTCTTTCTTCGTCCGGCTTTTCTTCTTGCGGTGATATGTATGAAGAACGTAGGCGCGCATTTTGAATTTCTTAGAACGGCATGGTTAATTTAAATGTTGGAATTTGGAAGACTGGAAGCACGGAAAACATTACAGATCAGCGGTACGAAAGATTTAAATTGGCAGAACAGGAATCAGCTTCTTGGACTTAGCCCATCATGATTGCAGTTTACCGGGCAACTTCTTAATAACGGTTGAAGTGATTTCTCTGGAACAACTACTTTGCTGTAGCTTGAGACGATCTAAGCACAGCCAAGTCAAAAGTTAGAGTGTCTATCTTATATCTAAGATGGCTACGGTTGACCTTTCTGCCTAGTTTTAGTTCATGACTCCGCCTCCTTTGATTTTCCGGCCTCCAGCAATATCTAATTTTTGACTATACAATAGCATTTGCCTTTCTTGATAAGAGATTACGTTTCTCATTTCCATTGTTCGGTTTTCATTTATTTTTAAATTTAATACATGATTCTAAATTGACAAAACAATTACATCGGAATTCGTGAATACAAAATATAAATTCATTATCTTAATTTATCAAAGTACAAATTAATTATTGTATACATTTTGTACAAGTAAGATTTTGATTACAAATACTGATCAAAGGAATGTGACTTTTGATCAGCATTTTTAAATGACTTTGTATAATTTGCAAAATTAAAATTTAAAGAAAATATCCACGCAATTGAAACTTTTAAATTGAGCTAATATAAATCCACAAACCACACACACACGAATATTATTCATCATGATTTGTGACATTTATACTCATACTCTTTACATTAAATTCTTTTTAAACAAACACAAAATAAATAACTTAAAATTTATGTGGCTTGGAATAGAAAAAGTCTCATTGCGGGTAAATAGTGGTTTAGAATTACCGTTCTCAAATGACAATCATGAAACTAAGATCGATTCTTCGATCTGTCTGTTTCAATATATATATATAAGTTTTCTTTAGTTTGATTTTCACTTGAGAAGGTGTATTTGTAGTATATGAATCCATGGTTGTGTAAGGATTTTGGTAAAATTTTGGATTTAATCTAGTATTGTATTGTTTTATGGTTTTGCATTTTTTTATATATATAAAATACATATTTTGCGGGTTCATCCATGTTAAAAACTTTTAATATTAATATACTGATATTTCGACTTGGTCACACAAGCCATCCACAGAGTTATAAAAGGTAGAAAGACGGTTGTAGAGGTGCTACAATCACTGATTTGAATAAAATGTTAAAATTCCACCAATAACAAAAAATGTTAAATTTAGGAATGTTTTTTAAAAAAATCTTTCCAAATAGGAGGAAGTTTGCATATATCATCTCGCTTATTGATACAATCTGGCCTTTTAAGTATCTCAATGGCTTCTCTAATTTTGCATTGGTAGAGATTATCACATCTGGATATGATCCTGGTACTAGAAAAATCAATTTTATGATCTGAATCTATAGTATGGAGTGAGAGAGCTGATGATGATGAGTGTTGTTTAACTGCATTAGCATGCTCATCTCTCCTAACACTGATGCGATGATTACTCATACCTATGTAGGAAGCTTTACAATTTTTACATGAGATTTGATAGACACCATGAGATTCAAGAGGGATTGAATCCTTAGGCTTGGTTATTATATTGCTGATCTTTTGATGAGCAGAAAATGCTGTATCTAGTTCCTTTTACATATGGAACACAAATCCTAATAGCTGATTTATCATCTTTTTGTTTCCTATTTTGTCTATGTTGGGCTTGAAATAAGGCTTTTTTTATAAATTTGTAATTATAACTATTTGCTAATAAAACACTATTAATATGATTTATTTCTTCTTTCAGATGTGTCTCATCTGTAAGGTTAATTGCTCTATTTAAAAAAGTTTTGGCTACAGAAACAATCTGAGTTGAGTGATGATGAGAATGGAAATGCAAATATCTGTCTGTGTGTGTATCCTTTCTGTAAATAGAAAAAGATAAACTATTTGGTATTCTGGTGACTAGACCATCAAGAAAAGGGAGTTTTCCATCAGACTCTGTCTCTATTGTAAATTTAATATGAGGATGCATATTAATTAAATGTAAGAAAAAAGCATCTAATTTAGTTTTTCCATGTTGCCATATGACAAAAGTGTCATCTATGTATCTGAGCCAGATGAGAGGTTTTAAAGATGATGATTCTAAAGCACGAGTTTCTATATATTCCATGAATAAATCAGCTATTACTCCTGAGATATAGGTGAGCCCATAGGAGTACCAAAAACTTGTCTGTAATGATGTCCATTGTATACAAAATATGTATTTAATAGACAATGTTTAATTAAAGCAATAATATGGTCTGGTAAATTGCAACGTTGTGAGATTATATTTAAAGCTTCATCAATTGGAATGTTTGTAAACAAAGACACGACATCAAAACTGACCAGAAATGTCATTAGCATTAATTTTTAAACTTTTTAAAACAGAAATAAAATGAAGAGAGTTTTTAATATATGATTTAATAGATGGGATTGTAGGTTTAATGAAATCCGATAAGTATCTGGCTAAAATATGAGTTGGAGAACCTATTGCACTTACTATTGGACGAAGGGGGGTATCTTGTTTGTGAATTTTTGGAAGTCCATAAAATTTTGGACAGACACAAGATTTTTCATGAGGGATTATTTTATTTTTTATCTCTGTTTTAATAGGTGATTTATTAATAATAGCTTTTGTTGTTTTTTCCAAATACATAGTATGATCTCTTTTTGATAGTTTATAAGTTTTATCATTAAGCAGATCTAAAATTTTATTATGGTAAATGTCACGATCCATTACAACTGTGGCATTACATTTATCAGCTGGAAGTACAACAATTGATTTGTCCGATTTTATATTATTTAATGCTTGTCTTTCTTTCTTTGAAATATTATTTTTAGGAAGCATAGCTTTTTTAAAAATATTACAAATCTCAGCTTTAGCCAAATCAGCTGATGTAGAATCAATTTTATCGAGAGCTGATTCAACATTACAAACAATTTTCTCAAAAGGTATCCGGGAAGGTGTTAAAGCAAAATTGAAAACCTTTTTCTAAAACAGAAATTTCATCTGTAGAGAGGGCTTTCCTAGATAAATTATAAAGTTTTTTGATTTGGATATGGACTTCCAAAAATTCACAAACCAGACACCCCCCCTTCGTCCAATAGTAAGTGCAATAGGTTCTCCAACTCATATTTTAGCCAAATACTTATCGGATTTCATTAAACCTACAATCCTATCTATTAAATCATATATTAAAAACTCTCATTTTATTTCTGTTTTAAAAAGTTTAAAAATTAATGCTAATGACATTCTGGTCAGTTTTGATGTCGTGTCTTTGTTTACAAACATTCCAATTGATGAAGCTTTAAATATAATCTCACAATGTGGCAATTTACCAGAACATATTATTGCTTTAATTAAACATTGTCTCTTAAATACATATTTTGTATACAATGGACAGCATTACAGACAAGTTTTTGGTACTCCTATGGGCTCACCTATCTCAGGAGTAATAGCTGATTTATTCATGGAATATATAGAAACTCGTGCTTTAGAATCATCATCTTTAAAACCTCTCATCTGGCTCAGATACATAGATGAAACTTTTGTCATATGGCAACATGGAAAAAATAAATTAGATGATTTTTTCTTACATTTAAATAATATGCATCCTCATATTAAATTTACAATGGAGACAGAGTCTGATGGAAAACTCCCTTTTCTTGATGTTCTAGTCACCAGAACACCAAATAGTTTATCTTTTTCTATTTACAGAAAGGATACACACATAGACAGATATTTGCATTTCCATTCTCATCATCATCCAACTCAGATAGTTTCTGTAGCCAAAACTCTTTTAAATAGAGCAATTAACCTTTCAGATGAGACACATCTGAAAGAAGAAATAAATCATATTAATAGTGTTTTATTAGCAAATAGTTATAATTACAAATTTATAAAAAAAAGCCTTATTTCAAGCCCAAAATAGGAAACAAAAAGATGATAAATCAGCTATTAGGATTTGTGTTCCATATGTAAAAGAAACTACAGACAGTATCGGATGTATATTAAAATGCTACAATATAGATACAGCATTTTCTGCTCATCAAAAGATCAGCAATATAATAACCAAATCTAAGAATTCAATCCCTCTTGAATCTCATGGTGTCTATCAAATCTCATGTAAAAATTGTAAAGCTTTTTACATAGGTATGAGTAATTGTTGCATCGGTGTTAGGAGAGATGAGCATGCTAATGCAGTTAAACAACACTCATCATCATCAGCACTCTCACTCCATACTATAGATGCAGGTCATAAAATTGATTTTTCTAGTACCAGGATCATATCCAGATGTGATGATCTCTACCAATGCAAAATTAGAGAAGCCATTGAGATACTTAAAAGGCCAGATTGTATCAATAAGCGAGATGATACATGCAAACTTCCTCCTATTTGGAAAGATTTTTTTAAAAAACATTCCTAAATTTAACATTTTTTGCTATTGGTGGAATTTTAACATTTTATTTAAATCAGTGATTGTATAGCACCTCTACAAACATCTTTCTACCTTTTATAATTCTGTGGATGGCTTGTGTGACCAAGTCAAAACGTCAGTATATTAATATTAAAAGTTTTTAACATGGATGAACCCACAAAATATGTATTTTATATATTTAACCCATGCAAATCTTCGTTTTAACATATATATATATGTTAAAATGAAGATATGTATTTTATATATTTAACCCGTGCAAATCTTCGTTTTAGCATATATATATATATATATATATATATGATTGTTTAGTAATTATGTTATTGAAATGGAAATAAGAATTCCATCACATGAAAATACAAGAAAAATAACTTTATTCCTGAATTCTCACTTCTCTTGGTTTAATCTAGTTAATTTCATTAGATATTCAGTATATAATTTATATATGTTGAAGTGGTATAATAGAATATTAGATATTTTTATTTATATCTATTTTATCATAATATAAATATTATGTTTGTATATAAAATTTATGCAATTAATAAATAAATTAATCCAAAAGCAAAAAAAAAGTGATATTTTTTCATTCAGGAGATTAAAAGCTGGATCATGCTGAATTTAATAAAAAGTATTTCACACTCAATGCTGTAAGAGATAACACTTTGTCAGGGTAATGTTTGTACTCTTTTCTTGGACACAAAATGGATCATTTACATTTTACCACATCACAGAAATGTTTCTGAACTTGCAGATAATAGTATTGACTGTTACAAATTAATCTAAGAAAAATGCTACTTGTATAATAAAAATAAGCATTGTTTGGACTTTTAACCTTACTTGCCATGCTTTTTAGAGTTGTGGTCAATTTAACATTTCAATTAAAGCATTCATAAACTTATATTTTTATGAGATCATCTTTCTTGGAATCTGTTTCAAGCATTACAGCAGTTTCCCTAACATTTTCTATAAACAAAAACTGAATTTTGCAGTGTTTGAATTTTTCAGACATTATAAAAATTGACAAATACATGAAATGCACTTTATAAAAATGTGCTATGTCAACCATGATTTTTTATGGTTATGTCACTTCGCAGATTAATGGATAAGAATTCCTGAAAGAAGTATATAATAGCAGAAGCATATACTACAACAGGCATACAAACCAAAGAATGATTCCAGTTATTTTGGGGTTCCTGCTTTTATATGTTATTTTTTATATTGATTGGTTTTCCAGATTAAATATAAAATTCTTCAACAAATCTTTCTTACATTGTCATCAATTTTTAATTGTACCTTTTAAAAATAATCTAAAGAATAATCTCTATTGTACCAGTCAAAAACGTCTGCTCACAAAACACGACTCAAATCCTAAGCAAAAGTACCTCGAATCCAATCATGCTCGAGATACACAGGTCTGGAGCAATCCTGAATTTTAACCTATTTGTCTATTCTTTGAATCTCTGACCCAGTGAACAACAATCCTGATGATACAGCACAATTATTTTAATTCCAGGCCCATAAACACAGCAGTAAAGCATAAGATTAAAATGATGATAATGATTGAGATAAGATTAGCCCAGGAATTACATTTATTAAAGTTATATTTATTAATGCTAAGTTATTAGCTAAAGAAAATAATTCTAAATATTAATTAGAAAATAATAATTCAAAACAAACCAGGATTTACATGAAAATATATATTTAATAAAATATTTAAAAAATGCATATATGTGTTACAACATGTTTCATGCTTGGGATGACATTGTCTATTCACAAAACTTTGAATTTGTTTTTATAAAATCCCCTTTACATTAATTATTTAATAGATATGATTTTATGGAGTGTGTTCTAGCTTGTGCAGACTTAATATGCCAATTTACAAAGATTTATAAATAAAATGCTGTGGATGTATAAAACAAGTATTAAAGATCATGTCAGGTTTAGATGATTAATGATATAGAAGATAGTTTGTGATTTAATAGTAAATGATTTTATAAGTAAGCAAAAATATAAAATCTTAATCATTTATCTACCTTATGGAAATCATTATATATGTTTTTATTGACATTGTTTGGAAAAGACATCCTTGGAACATATACATAAGAAACAAATAATGTGCTACATTTATGAAAATAAATTATACAATCATTAATACAAATTGATTTATGTCTATGGGCAGTTTTAAAATCAACATGCTGACTAATTAGCATGTTGGCACATTTCATGAATGAGTCATTATTTCCAACACCTAACAAAAGGTCAAACAGGCATAAATCCATTAAAGAAAACAATAACAATGCTAGCATGTTATTAAAGAAATATGGATCTTATAGTAGTTTGAATACTTCATCATATTAAGACATTTGATAATGAATGAGGGTTGATACATCTGCCATTGATGATATGGTATCGAATGGAGAGATTTGGTTTAAATGCCCAGAGCCAGCTATATGGAACTTCCACAGCATAATCAAAAACCCTATAAACCTCATGTTTCACAGGGAGTAGTGATACCCTTGATTATGAACGATTTTGAGAAAGTAGAACAGGAGCTTCAGACTTCTGAAGTCCCCAATGACAAAGCAATAAATAAAATATATGTGTAAGTACCATAAGAGAAAGGAAAGGTATTCCAGCAGCATTATACATGTGTGATAAACTTAATATATTATATTCTAGAGCCTGAAAATGGTTTGACTCCTGTGCAATGATATATTTAAATAAAGAATCATTCAGCAAATTTTAACGAAGAATAACTCTTTAACTATGACATTAAACTAACAAAATTTATATTTAATTTTGATTCCCATATACATATTAACTAATAGAATTAGCCCTCCAGGCAATAGTAAGAAGGGGTGGACTAATTATATTAAGGTTCACGATCTTTTAAAAATGAAAATTTAAAGACAAATTCAAATAATAAAGTAAAATATGCATCCACAATAAAATATTTTAGATTTAAAAAATGTGAATAAAAGATTTAAATATAAAACCAACCTAATGAGCAATTTTTGTTAAAAATAAATAAAACTTTATTAATAAATTTAACTGAAGCCTCTGCTTCTTATCCCATTAAACGAAGAAAATAAACCCTTATTAGACTCGTGAAGTTGAATGATATTGGCATATTAATTAAATAGCATAAATTGTTTACATATATAATATGATTAAGTTAGAAATATTTAATGGAGCCACACAAAGTTATATATATATATATGAGTTCAAGCATGAAAAGTAAGTTAAAAATGCATTATATTAGTATGGGATTACAGAGAGGGAGCATAATTAATAGAAACATAAATTAATACCCAAATAAAATGTAAGATTTTCATTATATCTTAGATACACAGATTACCTAAGAACTTTATATTAAAAGCAACTCCACATTGAATGAGATTACCTAAGAATAGCAGGCAGATGCATTATAAGCAGTTAGCCATTTGGGTCAGCAGTCAGACAGTCATCTGGTGCAGCTGGTCAGATGGATGAAACATGGCAGCATCAGGCAGTATCAGAGAAAAGGAGAAAGGCACTGGATTTCTTCTACTCAAATATCATGATGTGAAACTTTTCCTGACTTCTTAAAATGAAATGATGAATCAATTTTTCTGGAAAATTACTTTCTGAAATAATTTACTAACTAATTCAAAGTTTAATTATTAACTGACTTCTTTTATTCTATGGGCCCTTTTTATATACCTTTTAATCCCCCCAAGAATGCAATTTCAGTTGCCCACAGCTATCCCTGTAATCTCTTCATTAAAAAAAATATTTAATTAATAAAATATTTAATTAACAAAAAAATTTTAAAACAGATAAGGCTCGAAATATCATTTTAGATATTTATAAAGATTTGCAAATGAACTAACAAAAGAATTCCTTACGATTCTAATTTTAACTAAGATTTATAATTTTAATTAAAATATTAATTTTAATTAATGAAAACAATCTGACTATAGATAAAGATCATTTAAGTATTTCGAGACTTCCACATTTTACTTTGTTTTTACATTCCAACACTTTTATTAAAATACATATTTATAAAAAAATTTACAATTATATAAAGAAAACGACTAATTGTCAGCAATAAATATTAATAGAATTATTGCTTTGTTCATCATATATATATGCATCACGCACACTTCTATTTTACTTTACTAAATATTTTTAATTTTATTAATTTTTTGGTTCATTATGCTTACAGTGAATGGCATATATCTACGGCAAGGTCTGAATTGCGGGGCCCTGCAGGAGCTTAGTATAGATGGTAAAGCATAAAGCTCAATGATGATTAGATATCAACTGCTTCACTATTATTGATCTTTATAATGTGTTCACTTGTAAGATCAACAACTGCAACTTTCTATTAATCTCAAAAATAAAGTCGAATCTTTCGTTTAGATTTGTAGATATCTCTCTTGTAATAAATTAAGCATTCAAGCACATGTACTAAGGTTTTAGCCTTATTTAAGTATTCCGTGCTGACATTGCGCTTAATAAGAATTAATATTCAAACTTATTTTGCTATGTTTCTTTGAATTGTCACTTATCCTTGCTATGTTTTTACTTTTGAGTTTTGTATTGAGTTTTTTCAAAAGATTTTTATTTATTTTTTTCTTTGAAAATATTAATATGTTTTTGATATTTATTTTGAAATTTTAAAATTATTATTATTTTCTCAATCAAATTATATATATATAATTAGTTTACTTTTGACTACAGTTTATAGATACAATGCTTCGTCAATTTTTGAAGTTATTTTTTTTACAATAATAATTACGTTTACTATGTTATAGCTAAAATTATGGACACATTTGTGGACCTTCTTAGTTTTATTTAAAAGTTAAACTTGAATAATTTGTAATTTTTTGACAATCTGTACCTCATTATATTTGGAAGACTTTTAAAACTACATTTACAAGCATAATCTATTAAACTTTCTGTAAATTCTGACAAATAAAATTTATCTACATGTATAATGTTTTGGTTGCTAAAAATTATTGGCAGTAAAGTTTAATAATCACTTTATAAAGTCTTTTAGTAAATTATTTTAAAATTAAATTTTATATATGTATAATTTTTTTTGTTAAAATTTTTGCCTTTTTATTTCTGTGTGATATAAAAATCATACTCATTGATAAGGTTCCATTTTAAAAAGAAAATTTAACTCACATCTGTGTCATTTGCAGTAAAGTCAGAAAGGAAGTCAAAAGGCAAATTAGGTCAGAGTGAATAGAAGAGTGAGAAGATAATAAAAGAGATTTTCAGATAGACATCATATGGTTTTGAATTTTCTTTTTAAAAAATAGTGCTTAGATTTAAAAGTAGCTTTTGAAATTTAAGTATATTATATAATTTATTAAATCTTATTCTTATTTTACATTAAAAAGTGATTATCTAAGTTTCTTGAAATATAAAATATTAATATAGAAATATTATTTGTGTTAGTAATAAAAATATAAATGATCTTAAAAAGCACGTTTCATGCTTGTAAAGATTTTTCTGTAATTTAAGCAAAAATGTTAATAGTAATTGTTTGTCCTCCAGTCCATAACAAAAGAGGTTATATCATCTAGTGTCTAATATTCAATGTAAAGTACTGATATTATCATTATATATCATATAAAGTTCTATATATATTTTAAATTGATATATCATATTACTATAACCAGTATATATTTTTGAATTAATATCTGAAGTTTAAAATTATTAAAAAAATGTAATAGTTCTTCATTTCTCTCTCTCCCTCCCTCCCCCCTCTCTCTCTCTCCCTCTCTTCCTCTCTCCCTTCCTTCCTCCCTCCCTCTTTCTCTTCCTCTCTCTCTATCTCTCTCTATCTCTCTCCCCCTCTTTCTCTCTCTCCCCCTCCCCCTCTCTCTCCCTCCTCTCTCTCTCTCTCTCTCTCTCAAAAAACATTATATGAAATACCAAAGTTATTTTATATTTTATTATTATTAGTTTTATATTACTGTCGTCAGATTAACTTTAATTTACTTAAGAATATATCAAATGTTTTTTTCCAAAGGATTGAATTGCTATTTTTGATACATATGATATTTAAAAGTGCTTGGCAGTATTTCATTAATTTTATAATTATATGTTTAAGCTCAGTGATAACTAGTTTTCAAAAAAGATTTTAAAGTAAGTAAATCTATTAATATTATTAATACATATCCAATATTTCTTCTTTAGAAACAGATTACTACTGCCTTAAATTAAGTGACTGTAGTGAGGTCAATAAGCAGTCTTAGGTATCATGAATATAATAATAATCATGATTCTTTCCAGAATTGTCTACTTACTGATTTTTCTTTATATGAGTGAGCTCTTATATAATTTTGTGCATGGAAAAGCTTAGAAATCATTTAACATTTTGCATGTGAAATTACATCAACAATAAAAATTTTGTTATACTTGGTATCAAAATAGTACTCATTGCGGTTTTGATCACCAACATTTACAAATACCTGATATTAATTTATAAAAAAGTATTTGCAAAACAAATACAAAATTATTTTATTAAAGTTGATGCACTGCATTTATTTATAACAATCACATTAATAGTTATTTAAGATAATATATAAAAATTCTAGCCATTCTTGATATATATTTTTATTAAAAATACATATTTATAAATAATATATAGAGTTAAATATTTGAAATACAGACGCTCTTTACATACCTGGAGCCTAATTGTAAATAAAAGGGATTTGAACTGACTTTCAAGTACCCATCAACTATCCACACTACCTCATACCATCGATACACATGACCACATACATGTAGAAAACGTAAGTAATCACTAATAAAGGTATTTCATGCTAAACCAGCATTCATCAGTTAGTCCAGATTATCATCTCTCATATATATATAATCAGTGTTCAGTTTATATTAAGATAGCAAATCTTCATACTTTAATAAATAGGTTTCAATCTACTCCAACCTCCAACTCTTCAGCCATCTATACCACTGAAAATCTGATAATAAAACGCCCAAATATAGAGCTGTAAATTTAATATGCTTCAAATAATATTCTCTCTTTTCTGTCATACAATACTGTGCATTTTAAGCACAATCATTTTATCACAAATCTTTGTTAAATTTGGAAAGGGGGAAGATATTTATGATGATTAAAAAAAAACGATCAAAACTTTTATTAACTTTGTACACATTTTCTTATTAATTATACAATTACTTTTTAAATAAAAATGATTTCAAGATGCAGATATAAGCTCTTCGGTAGAATTTTTAAGTCATTTATAAGTAAAAGCAAGTTTATCTTTTTGACTTTTATATATAAAGTACATTGATGATTATGCTATTGATAATTTTAAAAAATGTTTTTATTTATTGAAAGTATCCTATAAAGATTGGTGTAGTAATTAATCTCCACCCTCCATCCACTCACCCCCACGTCCGATGATTTATCACCAAGTGATGAAAAACAATATTCAGCAACTTTAAATTTGGATAATTATTAACATCAGAATGTGAATCAATTTAAGTATTTACAACTTATTCAATAGATAGATTAGAAAATTGAGGTGTAACACAGTCCCCAATGTGCTGCTGTTGCACCTAAAAAGTTTTAGGGAATTAAAAAGTAAAATATTTTATTATAGTGTTTTAACTTTTTCAACTATAAAATATAATAAAATATATTGTACAAAAGTATGTAGATAATTATCAACTATTATGATAATATATTTTCGATATAAAACATGTATTACTTTGCTGAGACAGACTTTCGATACATTGTATCTTGGTCAAAGCATGACTATAGTTAATATTAGCAAATACATTACCATATCCACATGCATATAAACATACACTAAACTAGTTACTGATTATCATAGATTTACATGTATCAAGAGACAGCAGTTGTCTATGTAATTAGATTAAGCAACCAGCACATGCTGAGAGAAATGCTATTGATGGTTGTATTTCTGGAGTTCTTAGAATTAATTATGTGCTAGGCATCTTGTATTTTTCATTTTTTATTATTAAATTCTAAGCAAATAATTTTAACATTAGCAGGTTAAAAGAATGACCTGATTTTTTTTCATGGTTTACATATACTGAGCTATAAATGCTGTTGCATTTAGCTCTGTTACATAAATGAGCATGAAGAGTGATTTTCGATTTTAAGTTTGCATCTATCTCTTCATAGTATATGACATTGTAAAATTTACAATCCAGGGTATATATTAATTGAGATTTATCATCATCTTTAATCTTATCTTTAGAATTGGAATGTTTATTTAGTGATAAGGGACATTTAAAATCACTATTAAAATCCTTGTGCATAATTGATATTATTTTTCAATATATATTACGGCTAAAAGGCATATCAGTCCATGGTTTATAATTAGATGTTCTATCAAATGTATGTCTATTATTAAATTTCCTTATCTGTTTGTCAAGGATGGCAAAGATATACTGTATCAAAAGGCTAACTCAACCAAGTAATAAATATTGTTTTATACCAAAAGCTTATTAAATATAATAGTTGATAATTAGTCTACACACTCTTGTAGAATATATTTTATTATATATTATTTATGATATATACATATATTACAGTTTATTCTTATATATATTATAACAATTTAAAAAATCTCATACGGCACATCTTTTGAAATCTATAACTTACAATTTCTTGCAAGCCCAACTTTTGAAAAAGCTAATTTCTAATTATAAAGCTATAACGAAAGATTCTCAAGATTTTATGATCAACAAGAACAAAAGAAAAATGGTTGAGACAAATGTTTTAGATAGAAGTGCATTTACCAGAGTAACCTGCAATACATATATGTTTTATTTCCACTTGAAATAAATAATAATATTATTTTATACTCTAATAATATAAAAAATTTGAAATAAATAAATTTTAAGGGTATTTCTGTATATATGTGCTATTATTCTTAATATATTTTAAGTAAATATTTTCTAATATAATATTTCTTACTCAAAAAATTAATTAAGTATAAATTAATCTGTTTTAATTTAAGGCTAGCAATTTTAAAAAATAATGTTGGCTAATGATTTATCTCAGGGTTATGAATCAATTGTAATCATTTACATAAACTAAGAAATAAATATATGTAAAATGTATTTATTAACTCTGGGTATGATGGAAATAAAAGGGAATTTTATGTATATCATCTTACCTTATAAGTTTGTATTTCAGATAGAAACAGTAACAATAATGATGTAACAATAATGATGTATCCAATCCAAATAGATGTATGTGTAATCTAATATCTTAAAATATGACCCTTATTTCATAAATATGCAGCGATAATGGTTTTAATGATGACAACACAAAAGTAGTAAAATTAATAATTGCTTTATTATAAAAATAATAAATAAATTATAAACGAATAATAATTTATTATAAAAATTCTATAAAACAACAATAAATATTAATATTTGTTCTCTAAGCCTAATCTAAGCTTGGGATATGAAAGTATGCAATCATACAGCATTGCAAAGACCTTAACACTCCTTTGGAGTAGGTTGTATATTATTTAAACTAATACTCATTTTAGATATTATAGGATATTGGTAATAGTCATGATAATAAATGTTTTATGCTGTCCTTAATTAGTTTGTGTCCAATAATTAATCAATCTTGTTTAATAACAGTGGATAAGTTTTTCACTGTTTTAAAAATAAATGAAATTACTTGCTTAGCATTCCTAAATGATATTCAAAATATATGACTTATTTAATGACAAAACATCACATGATCACCATTTATTATGCTTGCTCATAACTGTACAGACAAAACTCTCCATACAGTAGTGCCACTCAGTGCAAAGCCAGAATAATCAATGGATGCCAGAAGGCTTGTGCATAAAATCCCTCTAATGCCTACTCATCCAATATCCCCAGACTAGTTTCTGGCTTGTGGCCTTCATCAGTGAGAAGCCTTGAATCTGAGAGCATTGCATCTAGGTTTTAAGATCTAATGCAACTCTCCAGCAGCCACCTTTTATCTCTACTTAACTACAAAACTATGAGAATAAAATTGAAAACACAATAATATTTTCAATCTAAGCTCATTAGCTTATATAGTCATATAGGTCTTAATTCAGTTCAGTATTATTAAACCATTGAATATCACATGATCACCATTTCTTATGATTGCTCATAACTGTAGTTATAAGCAAGCATAAGAAATGGTGATCATGAGTTGTTTGGTGATTCAATACCAATCCTGCCTAGTAGGGTTAGTGGTGGCTATGGTTATTAAAGAACCAAAGACACCAAAATGTATGGGTACTGAACTGAGTTCAGAACTATATGACTGTATAATCTAATGAGCTTAGATTGAAAATATTGTGCTTTCAATTTTATTCTCATAGTTTTGTAGTTAAGAAAGATGGCTTTTGGAGGGTTGCATTAGATCCTAAGACCTAGATGCAGTGCTCTCAGATCCAAGCCTTCTCGCTGATGAAGGCCATAAGCTAGAAACCAGTCTGGGCATATTGGATGAATAGACACTAGATGGGGATTTTATGCACAAGCCTTCTGGTATCCATTGATTACTCTGGCTTGCACTGAGTGGCACTACTGTATGGAGAGTTTTGCCTGTTTTAATAACAGTTATAAGCAAGCATAAGAAATTGTAATCATGTGATGTTTGGTGGTTTAATACCAATCATGTCTAGTAGGATAGTGATGTCTATGGTTATTAAAGAACCAACAACACCAAAATGTATGGGTACTGGACTGAGTTCAGATCTATATGACTATATATTCTAATGAGCTTAGATTGAAAATATTATGTTTTTAATTTGATTCTCATAGTTTTGTAGTTAAGTAGAGATAAAAAATGACTGCTGGAGGTTTGCATTAGACACTAAGATCTAGGTGCAATGCTATCATATCCAAGGCTTCTCACTGACAAAGGCCACAAGCCAGAAACTAGGCTGGGGATATTGGATGAGTAGGCATTAGATAGGGATTTTATAAAAAAACTGAACTTCATAATGTTAAATTAATCTTCAATTAATAGATGTAAATATAACTTGAATAGTCCAAAATAGATGAAATAACATGAAAGCATTTAAAACCTCCAGTGATCTATATGTACACTAACCATGAGTAAATGTAAATGTAGATTGAATCCATCTACACTTTGATTTTGATAATATATAAGCATACCATTTACTGACATATATGCAGAGTGTATTTTATATATACTAACATATATACAAATTAATAAAAATACATGTTATTTCAATTGTAAAAGACCCAGTAAGAGACCAAATGTGATATGGATGGATGAAATATGAATGTGTGCAGGGTTGTTGTGGAGAAGGGAGGTTAAGGGTCAGAGAAAATGAATTGAACTTGAAAAGACCTTCATGTTGCAGTGGATTGATACTGGATGACAATGATGGTGATGATGACATGTTATTTATGACTATATATGCACACAGATTTATATAAAATTGTGTTTATTCATGTCAGAGGCTTACAGTAAAGTTAGAGATAGATATAGAAATTCACTTTTTTTTAATTATTTATTTATTTATTAAGTAGTGTTTATAAATTAGTTTCTTTAGAAAGTATGTCAAATATTTTTTGTCTTACAAAATCTTTATTTTTTTTTTAATGATGTTTTGTTATTGGGATTATTAAGCACATTTCCTTGGTAGAAACTTTTCTTTTGATACCCTTGCCCAGAAGCATTTCAGGCATAATTTTTAATTCTATTCATCACTGAAAAACATTTTAGATACACTGGTAGAAAGCATTAAGATGAAATAAACTGACTGTAAAAAAGTAGAATTTAAATCTATATTATTTATAAATATTTAAGAAATTATTTGAATTATAAATAATTAGTGACCTCAAAAAGTTTAAATATCTACCATAAATGTATATTAAATTTTCAAAAACATCTTCAGACTTTCAAGCTTGTTTCAGGTATCCACTCGATCTTATATAATTGATAAGTTCAGTATATACATTATATTAGTATTTGAAATATTGAATTATTAAAAATTCATTTTTATTCATTATTTATTTTCAATTCTGAATAAATATAAAATCAAAATGTTCCAAAATTCTATGTTCAAAATGTAATTGGAAAAACAATTTTTGTAAAATGATAATTTTTATATTATATCAATCAATCTTTAAAAAAGTGTACAAATAAGCTTCAATTTTTATTGTGAATTTTTTACAACAAAGTAATAAAAAAATTTAAGTAAATGCAAGTTGATAATGGATTTAAATAGGTTGTTTTTTGCTTAATTAATTTAAAAGCAATTCACATAATTACTAATAAATTATATTTTTTAAAATATTTCTCTTTTTATTATTATTTTTGTGATTTACAAAAATAACATATCTTTTATCACAAAACAGTAATCCAATTTTTGCATTTATTTTTGCAAAATTTCTTAATGTCCCAACTCCTCATTGAAAAGACCCATATGTTGAAACTGGTCTGGGAATGGGGACAATCCAAGATAAAAATAATTTGAATGCCTTCTCTTGTAGTAGCATTTATTATTTAAAAAAAGCTTGTTTAGAGCTATTAGCATGCTCTTAATTTTACATATTTATAATCAAGTAAATATAAGAAATGAATTTAAATTTATTTTACTTTTTATTAAATTATTTTTTAAAAAATATTTTGTAATAAATTACATTTAAGTTATGCTAATATATACTTTTTTATTTTTAAATATTTTTATATTATCATACAATTATAGAAATATGTATTTGAGTCATTTTATATTCTTCTGAAAATATTCTAATAACTTGAATTTGAGCTCAGGTTTTCGGATTAATGGTAATCTACTAATAACATTTAAAAACTTTGGAAATTTACTAATGTCTAATTCACCTTCAATAAAGTATAATTATTTACCCAGAAAACACTTTATTTGGTTGTTTGTTTGTTTTTTTAGAAAATAGTTGTTTTTATTTTTATTTTAAAAAATACTCACCTAAGTTTATAATATTTTAAACTAAAATGATCCTAAAATTTTCTAAACAATGGTGTGTGGTTTTCAAATTAAATCTTTAAATTAATATAATCAAAATAATGACTTATACAGTAATTATTTTGTAGATTTATTTATTTAAAATCAGTAATATTATACTGAAATAGTATGCACTTCTTTTTTTGTGAACTCAATTTTTTGGTATATAATTGTCATCATAAACATAATTTATTATTGTAAATTTATAAATACATTATAATAATTTATCTTTTCATTTTTAAATAAGTAAATAACTCAGATTATATGTAACTGAATATGAAGTAACTAAACTTTCCAATGAGTTATATCATGTTTGCAATCCTATCACAACCTTTCTTCAGACCAGAAGTCAGACCAATCTCTCAGATCATAATACATTAGAAATATACACTTTTTCACATAAGTCATTTAGCACATGTGACTATTCAACTTTATATACACATTATTTCTAGAGAAATATTTTTTTGTTTTCTTTATATATATATATATATATATATATATTATAATGGTTGGGGGAAATGTTGAATCTTACCCTATCTGCCATACAAGGGTGCCACCAGGCCATTTGAACCTGAAAAATTTACATAGTAGGCAGATACTTAAGTTAAGATCCAATTTTACTTTATTATAGACCATTAGCCCCAGTCACTAGCTCATGGAACAGCAAAGATAATGTATACTTTATTTTTAAAGAAAGAAAGATAATAAAAATAAGAATAAGTCACTTCCAGATTAACAATACACTGAAACATTTATTTTACAGATATATAAATTTCAGCATTATTTATTTTAGTATAATGTTTTACTTTAGGTCTTAATTTAATTTACATTTTAACCTTTTATTTTAGAAGTTCACCCCGATGAATTTATTAATATTTTATTAGATTGTTGAATATGGATAGATTACATAGGTTGCACTCAAAAAAAAAAATTCTATAACCCTTATTTAACCCTAGGCCAAAAGTTTGCAGTCAAACTAATGCCACTCTATCTGATATATCGATGTATTCAATGCAGCATGAATATGACAGCACAATACCATACTGTCAGAAATATACATCTAAACAGCATGATTATTAAGAAGAAATGTCTCTCATCCAGTACAGGAATACTTCATCTGTCTGACGAGAAGAACAATAAAAAAAGAAAACTCCATAGGCAGGGATTGTGATCCTTTTTGCCATCTTACTATTCCATTCCATAGGCTAATGAGGTGATCCAAGGAGCAGGGAATACCATCTGCTTTTGATGGTCAGTAAGAAATGGGACTTATTTTGCCCAAGTGCAGTGTATCATGTGATCCTGCATATAGCGGATCTTCATGCTACATTTATTAATTACACCAGTACATCCATTCCATTGACCCAATCTAACTGCAAAACAAATAACCTAAAATTTACCCTTCCTTAAACTAATATAACTTTATGAATCTATGCAGCCATTCACGCCCGACTTAAATTTAACATGATTTAAAAGTTTAGTTTAACAGAATAAAAAAATCATAATAAACATTTAAAAAAACAAAAAAAATAAATGGAAATGATTTTAAATAAAATACATTCAGTAAAAATAATTATTAATAAATGATTTAGTTTGGTCAGATAGAAATTTATATTTCTATTTAAATATTGGAAATATTTATACTTAATGTTCATGAATTATATATATATAGTTCTTACAGTTTAAAAGTTCATCCTTAATAATTGCTTGTAATTTGGATCCAGTGTTAATTCCCTTGATGTCCTGGGGAAGACCGGTATGCTGTTTGCCATTCTATTGGTATTCATTCAGAGGTCCTTTGCTGTAGCTGGTATAGTTCTTTACAGGCTTTTATTGCAGGACCCTGATGCTCAGAGGTCCACAATCTAGGAAAACAATATTTCATTTCTTTTAGAAAAACTAAAGAGATTGAAAGTGCATATTTTCAATCCCTTCTCCTACAACTCTCCCAGACTCAACCCATATAGCACACATACTGAAAAACTCAAAAGTATTTTTGTTTTTTATATCAAACCTCAAGATTAACTGAACATGATGTCATGATGATGATGATCGTTTTGCTGTAGTCCATTTCCTGAGGGATATTTTTATTGGTTATTCTGTTCTTATTGTTTTTCTCTCCTATTTGACTTTAATTATAAATTTTGAGATGCCCAAGGGTTACTTTACTTAAGACTAATTAAAAATAACCATTTCCATTTTTTAGCCTTTTTACACAATAGAATTAATTATTTTACATTTTTAAAGATATATTTTTAATCTTTAAATCTTTAAGTTTTTTCTTAAAATTTAATTTTAAAATACTTTTTTCTTTTTTAATATTTTTCTTTTAATAATTTTCCATCTGTGTGATTTTATATATACACGAGTTTAAATGATTTTTAATTTTCAATTTTTAATTCTGGAAAATGAATTTTTATTAGTGAATTTTTATTTTAAATGTCTAATTTTATTTAAAATAATGTAACAGCATGTGTGCCCATTACAATATATATTAATTACAATTCTATCACATATTACTGAAGCATATGGCCAAAGACATATGAAAAAAATGATTCCTAAGATGCACATTTAATGATGAACCAGCATTCATCAGTTGGCCCAGATCACAGTCTCTTACACATATCTTCATCAGTTGTTCTGTATATATCTAGATGGCAAATTACTATTGTTTAAATGACAGGTTTCAAATTTTCTGCAGTACATCATTAATATACACTACTGTAATGGAAATACGTCAATAACTGTTACTAATCATTTATCAACCCAGACATTATTCCTAGCTCAAATAAGTTATTTTTTTAAGTCTTATTTAATGAATAATGCATCAACAGTGGCATGTTATAAACAAACTTCTAATTCACAAAATCATGATGAGACTTATAAAATCAGTTTTACAGCAAAATCTCTAAACTATTTTTTTGTTTTAATCCTGAAAATTGCATTTATATCTTTTATGAATGGAAGTTTATTTTAGTATATGTCTGTATTATTCAAGTTATATATATATATATATATATATATATATTGTAATGGAACGTACTTGCTGCATTCCATTTAAATTGAAGAAAGAAGGCCCCAAACATTGGGAAAGCCAAATATAATGGAATGTATCTTTATATATGATCTCAAATGAAAATAAACATTTGAACTTTTGTAACAATAATTATTAGTTAACCAAGCCCCTAACTTTGATACACCAAATGTAATGAATAATTAAACAAACATATTATGCTGACTACGTTATGGCGTCCAAATGTAATGGAACATACTTTTACTCCATTATACAATCATCAGTTAACTGGGACCAACAGTTTATGGTGCCAAATGTAATGGACAATATATCATATAGACATATTATATCTCAAATGTAATGGAACATCAATATATGAAAAGAAAATAATGCTTCAAACATTGGATGATAAACGTAATGGAATATATATAATCTAAATGAATCCAATTGTTGAGAAAGCCTAATATAATAAATTGTATGATTTAAATGAAGAAAGACAAAATTATCCCAGTTATATTTAAATAAATTGTTTATATGCCCTTCCAACTAGCTATACATGAAATAAATCTAAAATCATACAGAGCAATGAGATCTATCATTATAATTTATTTTCAAGGTTGATGTGACTAACTAATCAAATATATATCAGAAACAAAGGGAATTCTATTAAATCCAATATACACATCTATTATGTAAATTTATGTATATCTAAACATATCAATGAATAATAATATGTGTAAGTGGCCTAAAGACTAAACAATAAGTGAAATATGAAGTTATCCTCTATTAAATTGTGAATTCAATTAATTTCATAATGACTCTAGCATTAAAAGAAAAATAAGAATAATATATTATTGCTCTTTCAAATAAATTACAAAGACATTACTTATAAAACAAATAGTACATCCTTTATTTTATATTATGGTTTAATTTTATGTAATATCAATGTTTTAAATACAAACCCAAATAATAAATATACATATATACTTGCAATAAGTATATATATTAAATATACAAAGACATATCTGTGCTTAACAAGTAGATATCAATATAAATACAAATCCATATTTATATTTTTCAGATATTTAAAATAATAAAAAAAAATATTATATACAGCAAATATATATAAATTATTGTTTTGGTATGCATAAGAATCATTATATAAAGTTAAAAAAAAAAATGGAAATAAATTAATAATAAAACAATTTTTTTTATAATAAACATTTGCGAATAGAAATTTACTTATTAAAATATACGTAACAACTCATATGCAACCCAAACTTATAAGCCATACTTTAAGATTTTAAATTACTTAAGTGTTAATTTTGACACCTGTTAAACGTTTATTGCTGTTAGAAAACAAGACGCTTGAATTGAATATTTATAAAACGTTATATTTTTATAATGAAAAATAAAAATAAACAAAAATATCGATCTCAAAATATATTTATATATCATTTATACATATAAAATTATTACTACCTTTCAAAATTCACATGTCCAGTTTTCCTTCAAAAGTCAACTTATTCCATTGTTTTATTTCTTTATCCGTTTAATATTAGAATGCATTCTAGTGAAGGTGAGGAAACTATCACGTTAGAGAAAATTGTCAATTCTTGGATATATGTATATTTTTATCCTTCTAAAATTTCTTTCCTTGAAAAATAAATAAATAAATTGAAATGTTAAATCCAATATATTAATTCTAGTTACCTCCAGATTATTATTAGATTGACCATTATAGATTCCAGATAGCTATGTCAAATTTCGGCTCCAGACGCGATGAAATATATGTATTGAAATTTTCTTAGTTTTTTCCTTTTAAACTGCCTTGGAATAAATGAAAGAAAATGGTGCAGCCTCTTGGCTGCGATATATCTCTATTAGCCTGTCATGATTTATGTATTTACCATAGAAATCTATCTTATTCCAATATTCTGAAGAATGGTAATTTCAAAGAAACAAAGTACAACAAAATTTTATCCTTCAGTTGGTTTTATTACTCTCTTAATAATAATGGCTTCCTCTTTTTATTGTTGTTGCTGTTGTTCCACGTGCTAGCAAATGCTGTTTTGAAAACCCTTGTTACACATGTTTTCTTTTAAAACAATTAACATTAAAAAAATAAAATAAAATATCAAGCATATATATATAAAAAATATTAAATTGAAAATTTATTTGATAGCTTCAAAAATATACATAAATAATAATATTGCATTTTTTTAATAATCACTGCAAATAAAATAATTTTTTTATATAATCAACAATTTATATGTCTTTATTTATTTATAATAATTAAATATTCATAACGATGTACCATCAACATATAAATAAAATAATAAGTTCAAACAATAACTATACCTAATAACCATAAACAATAATACTTCATGTATAAACATCAACTCAAAGAGGTTTTTTTTTTTATATAACAAATGATAATTTTTAAAATATAGATAGACTTATCGATATTTACAATACCCTCTAATCCACCGAAAAAAAAAAAATGTCTTTGCAGATAACTAATGAATTATGAAATATCGAAAAACTTCTCAAATTTGTAATCTTTCTAAGGACTAACATGGTTTAAAGAATATTATTTTTCATATTAATAACCATACTCATTTATTTATATCTATCTTTCAGATTATCTAGATATTTGTCCAAGTTTTCTTTTAAAAAAAAATAATAATAATAATCAAAAGTGCCTTTTTAATTCTTCTTGTAAAGAATTTCCAGTATGTTGAACTTTGTGAAGAAGTTTGCTTTGATTTACAAGATTTTCATATAGCATTTTGGTATAATTCAATTGTTTTTTAATAATTTTGAGATAAGTATCTAAAGATTTTGCTATGAACTCCTTAGATTCTGCATCTATATCCTTTACATAAATAGTAACTTGATCATAAGCATTAACACCATTTTTAACTTTATCAATAACAGTTGCTATTTTATCAGATAATCTATTACTTTTCCTTTGACTATCTTGATAAACATCATCGACTTGAGTAAGTCTTTATTTTACTTCACTTGTTCTATGTTCAATTGAAAACAATACTTTTGGCAATTTTGAATGGTATTCATTCAAATTTTGTAAATAATCCTTTAAAAATTGCAAATCAGATTGATGTAATACAACTTCAGCATTAAAAAAAAATTTCTGAAAATCATTTTGAAAATCATTCTGTTCTATATTAATTCTTTTCAGTTTAACTTTAGGTTTATTTAAATCTCTTTCCTTAGCTATATTTTCTCAAAGAAAATCTTTATTAATCACATCCTCACTTCTTATTTTTAGTTTAATTTTGGATTTTCCAATTTCTTTTTCCTCATCAATCCTCTTTCTACCAAGATTCAAATCAAATATCTTTTTATTCATTCTTTTAAATTTTACCTTTGCTTTCCCTACATCTCTTTCCTTGTCAATATTCTTTCTAAGAAAATCAATATTATTTATCATTCCTTCTACAACTTTAAGTTTAACTTTTGCTTTGCCTACTTTCATCCTTCTATTACAATTTTCATAAAGAAAATTCTCTTTAGATTTCTTTACCTTTTTATTTCTCTCAAATTTCAATAAGATATATCTTACTAACTTTCTCCTACTGGGATACTTGTAAAATAAGTCATTTCTATTGCAACAATGGTACAAATTATCACTCAAATATTTATATTGTAATATATCTAAAAATACGCTTTCTTTGTACTACACAAAATTACTATGATACTGTTCTTTATATTGACTTTGATAAACACATTCTGTTCTTTCTAGCAATTTTTGAGAGTTAATTTTAATCTTTTCTGGTGAACTTAATTCAACTTCTAAAGTTTGAACACCTTCATTCATTTTATTATCACGCATTTTTATTTCTCTTAACTCTAGAGTACTATTGTCTAACCATTGAAAACCTAACTGTCCAATTTCTAAATTGTCAACAGTGTCCTTTAATCTTTCACAACTTAATTCTACTTCTTCTGATTGCTTTTGTGAATTTAATTTTATTTCTAAGGATTTATCAACTATTTTAACACACTCTTCATTTTCATTTATATTTTCACTAGTCACATCTATGGGTTTTTTATATTCTTCCATTTCTTCATCAACTTTTGTGTCTAATCTTATAAAATTATTATCTACCAGAGTTTTTGATGCAACTTTTAATTCTCTAGAAAGATCATCAGAGTTGGTTTTCAACCCAGCTTTAAATTCATCAGAGTTTCTTGTTAATGCAGTCATTAGTTTCTCATGATTGGTATTTAATCTAGACTCTAGTCTCTCATAATTTGTTTTTATCTCAGCTCTAAGATCTTTTAATTCATTAGAGTTGGTTTTCATCTCAACTCTAAGATCTTTTAATTCATTAGAGTTGGTTTTCATCATAGCCTCCAGTTTCTCTATTAAACTCCCCAAATCAAAATTACCACTAACTTGCATTTCGTTACTATTATCCATTATTACTAATACTGTAATATTATACAAAAAAAAATATCTAAGATATATATATATATATATATATTTCTATGTAGTAATTACCACAGATCAAGGGCCCACCATCTCCAATCATTATTCCAACAAGCAGTTACTCAACTAAGCAAAGTACAAGCCTTTTTAATTTTATGATACATAATAGCTATCCGACAATCTAAATTTCAGTTGTTAGAACTCATAAACTTATTGGCTTATAAAAAGTCTCTTCTATCACTATAACAATAATAAATTCCTCTAATAATATATATATATATATATATATATATAGAGAGAGAGAGAGAGAGAGAGAGAGAGAGAGAGAAAAAGAAAGTAACAACTGAGATCACTAACTAACATTTATTTATAGATAATGATAATAAATATTCCACACTTATACAATATTGAAATGTGGAAATTTCATATCAAATTCAATATAACCTTGAAATATTTAAAATACAATAAAATGTTTGCATGCCTTGAAAAATAACTAATTCAATAATATTGTGAGACAACTTTCTCACTCAAGATAATGGTAGTTAAGCATAAACTTATTAAATTGATACCTATAAATTTTCTGGACCTTAAAACTTAATAACATTTTATATACATAAAAAAAAAAATCAACTTCACTAATTATTTACTTTTGTGCCCGAAATATTTTACTAAAATTGTACTAATGCAGTTTATTATCAACAAACATTCACTAATTGAACTTCATGTTTAAAAGTCACTTATAATGGAAAA
The DNA here is from genome assembly GCA_028023455.1 of Epiperipatus broadwayi. NCBI lineage: Eukaryota > Metazoa > Onychophora > Udeonychophora > Euonychophora > Peripatidae > Epiperipatus > Epiperipatus broadwayi. Next base: position 2,658,579 of record JAQFVV010012396.1, on the reverse strand, counting down.
TAAAACATTGATATGTTTGTTTTCAAACCCTAATTGATAATCAATGTAATAGATTATTTGTTACCAACAATAATCAATTAACCAAGCCCTTAAGTTTGGTGTTATATATTTAAGTTATATACTTATCTATTCCTCCAAAGATCCGACAGATACTGACAGCCAAAAGATTGATTAGCACTTCACAATTTTGATATAGATAAAAGAATTCAATCATTACTCCTAAAGCATACAATGTTTCATGAACACTTAGATGACTATCACATTTCATTCTATCCAAGCTACTACAACCCATAATAATTTTCTGAAAACACTATTACACTGCCCTGCTTACATCCAAGTCTTAGGGGCTATTATTTATAAAATATTTCCTTGCTCATCTTTGGGAGACTTAGAGGCAAATATTATACATATATCAAAATAATTATACCTTACTCTCTCTGGAGTCTTAAAGGTAAAATCATGGCAGGACTACTGTTAACTGCTTCATGATAAATAATAATAAACATCAAAATTTGGGTTGGAGCAGTAAATGAGATCAATCAATCACAAGTGACATGAATGCATCACATCCTCAAGACAATGACAAAAATTCCCCATCCAACATCAATTCTTGCAACAGAACCAACCAAACTCCAACAATCAAATATCCAATCCAACCTTCAAAATTATAGATTTTCTACAACATAAACTTTCCAAATATGGACAAAATTATTATGCTATAATTTAACACCATCAATATAATTTTTAAATTGAAATTAAACTGCTTCATGACTATATTTATCTTTCATCATTAAAAAAAATACAATAACAGTAACCATCACCATCTAAACATAAGGCCAAAATATTTCCATTTATATAAAAAAAATTAAACACACAAAAATGCTTCTCTTTCTTTAAACTATACATCTCATATCAATATATATACTACACATCTCTCAGGTATGTGGGGTATTTCAAGCCCTAATTAGCTTATTTCGAGCCCTAGTTGTTGCGCCAAATGTAATGGAACGTACTTGCTGCATTCCATTTAAATTGAAGAAAGAAGGCCCCAAACATTGGGAAAGCCAAATATAATGGAATGTATCTTTATATATGATCTCAAATGAAAATAAACATATGAACTTTTGTAACAATAATTATTAGTTAACCAAGCCCCTAACTTTGATACACCAAATGTAATGAATAATTAAACAAACATATTATGCTGACTACGTTATGGCGTCCAAATGTAATGGAACATACTTTTACTCCATTATACAATCATCAGTTAACTGGGACCAACAGTTTATGGTGCCAAATGTAATGGACAATATATCATATAGACATATTATATCTCAAATGTAATGGAACATCAATATATGAAAAGAAAATAATGCTTCAAACATTGGATGATAAACGTAATGGAATATATATAATCTAAATGAATCCAATTGTTGAGAAAGCCTAATATAATAAATTGTATGATTTAAATGAAGAAAGACAAAATTATCCCAGTTATATTTAAATAAATTGTTTATATGCCCTTCCAACTAGCTATACATGAAATAAATCTAAAATCATACAGAGCAATGAGATCTATCATTATAATTTATTTTCAAGGTTGATATGACTAACTAATCAAATATATATCAGAAACAAAGGGAATTCTATTAAATCCAATATACACATCTATTATGTAAATTTATGTATATCTAAACATATCAATGAATAATAATATGTGTAAGTGGCCTAAAGACTAAACAATAAGTGAATATGAAGTTATCCTCTATTAAATTGTGAATTCAATTAATTTCATAATGACTCTAGCATTAAAAGAAAAATAAGAATAATATATTATCGCTCTTTCAAATAAATTACAAAGACATTACTTATAAAACAAATAGTACATCCTTTATTTTATATTATGGTTTAATTTTATGTAATATCAATGTTTTAAATACAAACCCAAATAATAAATATACATATATACTTGCAATAAGTATATATATTAAATATACAAAGACATATCTGTGCTTAACAAGTAGATATCAATATAAATACAAATCCATATTTATATTTTTCAGATATTTAAAATAATAAAAAAAAAAATATTATATACAGCAAATATATATATAAATTATTGTTTTGGTATGCATAAGAATCATTATATAAAGTTAAAAAAAAAAATGGAAATAAATTAATAATAAAACAATTTTTATAATAAACATTTGCGAATAGAAATTTACTTATTAAAATATACGTAACAACTCATATGCAACCCAAACTTATAAGCCATACTTTAAGATTTTAAATTACTTAAGTGTTAATTTTGACACCTGTTAAACGTTTATTGCTGTTAGAAAACAAGACGCTTGAATTGAATATTTATAAAACGTTATATTTTTATAATGAAAAATAAAAATAAACAAAAATATCGATCTCAAAAATATATTTATATATCATTTATACATATAAAATTATTACTACCTTTCAAAATTCACATGTCCAGTTTTCCTTCAAAAGTCAACTTATTCCATTGTTTTATTTCTTTATCCGTTTAATATTAGAATGCATTCTAGTGAAGGTGAGGAAACTATCACGTTAGAGAAAATTGTCAATTCTTGGATATATGTATATTTTTATCCTTCTAAAATTTCTTTCCTTGAAAAATAAATAAATAAATTGAAATGTTAAATCCAATATATTAATTCTAGTTACCTCCAGATTATTATTAGATTGACCATTATAGATTCCAGATAGCTATGTCAAATTTTGGCTTCAGACGCGATGAAATATATGTATTGAAATTTTCTTAGTTTTTTCTTTTTAAACTGCCTTGGAATAAATGAAAGAAAATGGTGCAGCCTCTTGGCTGCGATATATCTCTATTAGCCTGTCATGATTTATGTATTTACCATAGAAATCTATCTTATTCCAATATTCTGAAAAATGGTAATTTCAAAGAAAAAAAAAAATACAACAAATTTTTATCCTTCAGTTGGTTTTATTACTATCTTAATAATAATGGCTTCCTCTTTTTATTGTTGTTGCTGTTGTTCCACGTGCTAGCAAATGCTGTTTTGAAAACCCTTGTTACACATGTTTTCTTTTAAAACAATTAACATTAAAAAAAAAAAAATATATCAAGCATATATATATAAAAAATATTAAATTGAAAATTTATTTGATAGCTTTAAAAATATACATAAATAATAATATTGCATTTTTTTAATAATCACTGCAAATAAAATAATTTTTTTATATAATCAACAATTTATATGTCTTTATTTATTTATAATAATTAAATATTCATAACGATGTACCATCAACATATAAATAAAATAATAAGTTCAAACAATAACTATACCTAATAACCATAAACAATAATACTTCATGTATAAACATCAACTCAAAGAGGTTTTTTTTTTTTATATAACAAATGATAATTTTTAAAATATAGATAGACTTATCGATATTTACAATATATATATATATATATATATACACACCCAACTCCCATTTGAACAGGATAAAATTTACTGTTTATCAACATGTGCAATTTTTGAGATAGATATTCCATTGCCAAACCATATGGCCAATAATGTGATATATATATATATATATATTAAATCAAATAATCAGTAATCTCACCAATAATTATCAAAGCTTTCTATCTTAGAAAATGCTTAGACTATGATTGGGGTTATTTAATTTGAGATTGTATATTCTGTTTGGTGAAAGGATGATTTTATTTTAAAATATATAGCAATTAAAAAAATGTGTGATAATTTAAGCATGAAAATATTACATAACAATATAATAATATTTATATTTTAAAAGTTATTGTTTAAAGAATAATATGTTCACCTAATCTTCATATATATTAAAGAAGAAAAAATTATATAGATAAATTTTGAAAGAATGGCAAAATAAGTTGTATAAATTACAGATCAAATAAAGACTTGAAAGGCTAATAGAATGTATAAGGTTCTAGTTAAATTACTGAAGATTACAGAGAAAAAAGTTAGAAAAAATTAACTGAAATCTGTAATGTAATTTATGACTTATAAAAATAATATTTTTTTTTTAAGTTATAAATTCTATCAGGACAAAAGCTATAATGATTTGATGTAATTATAAAAGTTACTTTAGATAGTTGCCACGATAAAAATGAACCTGACATAGATATATTTCTAATAATTTAGAAGATATATTTTCATCAGAAAAATAATCTAAATTAAAGACTAATATAACAAAATATTTAATGGATTATTATTTTCAAAGATATGTAAAAAAGGAAAGTCGTTTTTGTTGATCATGAAAGATATTTAGTTAAAGATATTCAAAACAATAAACTAGTCCGAGAGTGAAAATATATAATAGAAAGACACAGAATCACAATATTTGTAGATGCGGCAGGATAAAAATAAAATATTTAGTAATATGTGATAAAAGAGAAGCATTTTGAATATTCATATTTAATAAAGGAAAAAATATATAAAATGTATAACTATATTATATATTTCCTTATTTTATAACCTTTATAATGCTGTTTCTTTTTTTAAGTTTTATCATTTCATCTATTAAGAGTTAACAATTTCAATTCCTTTTTTTTTTTCATTTGTTTACTTATATAAATGTTATCTATTAATTTAATCAATCTGATTTTCAACTAAATGTTAAACTAACATAACATTTATTAGGTAAGTTAATAATGATGTGCTAATACCAGACATTCAAAGTTATCAAAACATTCAGTTATTTTTATAATGTAAAAAAAAAAAAAATGAAGCCATTTATTTTAATATTATAAGTAGCAATTTGTACTGAATATATAAAATTCTTTATATTCCTAAATTATTGGAAAGAATTGGTAGATCCTGATTTTTCCAATGGATGTGATAAATTCATATCCTTTATCTAATTTGATCAGAATAAAAATTTTAATATTCACATAAGAGCTGTTTAAGTATAGATGGCACTTGGAAGAAAGCAACATTAAGAGCTGATAATGTGATATTTATAATTTAGTTTGTATTTAAAGTCTTTAATCTACTAATAGATAGATTGCATGTGATGAAATATAATAAAATATGCAATCATATACTGGTTGTCACTCTGACTCTTTATGTATAGATTCTTCAATATGTCCATTTAAATATATCGAATCGGCAAAATATAGGCTGAGTATGAAATATTTAAATACAAGTATATTGTCTATACTGAACAATGTAATTAGAAGGGATTTGAACTTAAACATTCAAGTTCCCAACAACTATCTAATGCATCTTATAACTGATAGACATGATCACGTGCATGTAAAAAAGATAAATGATCTACAATATATGATGGAGTGGATAGCTATGGGGAGCTTGAAAGTTTGAATTCAAATCTTTTAATTACATTAAGTTCAGTGTAGACAATATACATGTATTTAAACATTACATATTCAGCCTATATTCTGCCATCCCTCTTTGTGTAATTAAATTGATGTATTAAGATCCTATACATGTATTAAGATCCTATATGTGATGGGTCAGAAAGATTTAAAGTCAACATGGGTATATTGCCATTAACAAGGGCTTTGAGCTTTCCATTATCAGATTTTTAATGATATGAATGACTGAAGAGTTTGAGAGTGGAGATGATTTAAGTCTATCTATTAAAGTTTGAAGAATTGCTATCTTAATATAAACTGAGCACTGATTATATATATGTGTGTGTGAGACATGATGATTTGAACCAACTGATGAGTGCTTGTTTAGTATGAAATATGTAAATTGGAGAACATTTATCTATTCCACATGTATATAGTTATGAGTATTGGTTGTATAAGATGGAGTGTATAGCTGTGGGGAACTTGGAAGTTTAATATATATATATATAAAATATATGTGGGGAACTTGGAAGTTTAATATATATATATATAAAATAATCCCAGTGCATAACGCTATACTGAAATAAATATACAAATATTAAGCAATTAAATCATCCCACATGATTAAGAAATCCAGTACTGCCCTCTGTGAACTAATATATAAATACATTAGAGTTCGTATTTCAAAATAGCCAGGTCAAAATGGTATACCATTTTGACCTGTTTATATATTAGTTCACAGAGGGCAGTACTGGATTTCTTAATCATGTGGGATGATTTAATTACTTAATATTTATATATATATATATATTGTACCGTCTACAAGGATATTGGCATTTAAAATATTTAAAAGCTAAAAAAAAAAGTAAATTTATAGATCTTTTAAATGGATGCATTTAAAATATTTTTTTACTTTGTGTAATTTTTTTTTAAAAAAACTTATAATGAAAGTTAAATTTTTTGTTCATATATAATTAAAAATAAAAGATAAAAATTGGGGGGGGGGGCATGCAGATTACTAATCCAGATAAGCAAAAGGAATTCCAAAGGCACAAAGATTACCATCAAGAAAATCTTTCTAACTTTAATTAAAGATAGCAGAAATGATTTACTAAAAAAAAAAGAATTTTTTTACAGAAAGTTAAAAATAAATGTATAAGATTATAAACCTGAGTGTCATGATAATAATAACATGTGCAGAAGTTTCAAAACTGGATCGAGGTATAAAAAGAAGAGGACAACTTTGATCTGGGTCTTTTTATTTATCTTTGGGTTACATGGTTTAGAGTTGGAGGTTTCCGCAAGCATAATCTGTGGGAGTAATAAACTTCTGCACAGGTATACCAATTGCTGAATGAAGCTGTCATGCAAAAATAGAAATAAAACCTCATGAACACAGTAACAAAGAGATTACCATGACCAAGTTTTTAGTTCCAGCTATAGCATGAACCGATAATTGAAGATGCTGGCAGGAGAGACCAATTATAATTTGTGTGAGCTCAGAATCCCATAAATCTATACAAGCCAGTAAGCTAAGCTATTCATATCCCAATATTGACCAAATTAAGTTTGCAAGCAATCCTTAATATAAGGGTATAATATAATCCTGATAGAGACATTAAATTTTATTATTCAAGGGACTTTTGTTTACCTAAGAAATCTAAGTGTAATATGAACTGTCCTGTCTTAATTAACTGATTCATGTCTGGATTACCATGCTTGTAGTCTTTTCAACTTATTAGCAATTTGTCTTTAAATATTTTAATTTGTTGGAATAAAATATTTATTTCTAATATCAACTTTTCATTGTGCATTATTAATGTTAGTTATTAAATTTATTAATGCTAGTTTATTAAGATTTGAGTATACAATTTACCTTTGCCAATATTTGTTGACTAAGCTCTGGGAATAATATTCTCTAAAAATATAAATAAAGTTATGGGGAATCATAACCCTGATCTTCTAGTTACATCAAAATTATGGGATATGAAGAAGTTAGGAGTCTAATGACTATGGTGCCCTCTTATAAATTAATACTAACTTTGGCAACAATTCCTGTTGTAATAATTAGTAGGCCAGTTAATCAGGAAATATAGCTATGTTTTTAGAAATACAAATAAGATATTTTCTTAGCCATAGCTTGATTAATTTTCACTTAACAGTGTGTAAAAGACGGTTTACCAGAATCTAGCAAAACATGAAAAACGTTACAATAATATATATATATATGAAAAACAAAAAAAACAAGTTAAAAAACTTGCTAACGCTTGTATTTATGATAACAGATGGCGTTCTACCAAAAACACCGTCAAGCGTAGTTTTCTGTTTACATAAATGTCAGAGCGAGCATTCACTATCTCTAACTGTAATTCCACTTTCAGATCATGATTTCAAGCTATTTGCTATCATCAGTGAAAGACAGGAATAAAAAACTAGATCTAAACACAAACTCTGAGCATTTATGAAACAGTTTCTATTCAGCTTGCAAGCGTGAATCTCTTAGACATGTTAATGTCTTCAAACTCAGCATAGCAAGCCAGATAGCTACATGGGTCTGATCTCAGTTCAGCATCACCACATAGTAGAAGCCTCTGCAATATACATCATTGCAAGAAAGGCCTCAAAGGTACATTTATGAAAAACAAAAAAACACAAGTTAAAAAACTTGCTAATGCTTGTATTTATGATAACAGATGGCATTCTACCAAAAACACCGTCAAGTGTAATTTTCTGTTTACATAAATGTCAGAGCAAGCATTCACTATCTCTAACTGTAATTCCACTTTCAGATCATGATTTCAAGCTATTTGCTATCATCAGTGAAAGACAGGAATGCTCAGAGTTTGTGTTTAGATCTAGTTTCTTATTCCTGTCTTTCACTGATGATAGCAAATAGCTTGAAATCATGATCTGAAAGTGGAATTACAGTTAGAGATTGTGAATGCTTGCTCTGACATTTATGTAAACAGAAAACTATGCTTGACGGTGTTTTTGGTAGAATGCCATCTGTTATCATAAATACAAGCATTAGCAAGTTTTTTAACTTGTTTTTTTGTTTTTCATAAATGTACCTTTGAGGTCTTTCTTGCAATGATGTATATTGCAGAGGCTTCTACTATGTGGTGATGCTGAACTGAGATCAGACCCATGTAGCTATCTGGCTTGCTATGCTGAGTTTGAAGACATTAACATGTCTAAGAGATTCACGCTTGCAAGCTGAATAGAAACTGTTTCATAAATGCTCAGAGTTTGTGTTTAGATCTAGTTTCTTATTCCTGTCTTTCACTGATGATAGCAAATAGCTTGAAATCATGATCTGAAAGTGGAATTACAGTTAGAGATAGTGAATGCTTGCTCTGACATTTATGTAAACAGAAAACTACGCTTGACGGTGTTTTTGGTAGAATGCCATCTGTTATCATAAGTACAAGCATTAGCAAGTTTTTTAACTTGTGTTTTTTTGTTTTTCATAAATGTACCTTTGAGGTCTTTCTTGCAATGATGTATATTGCAGAGGCTTCTACTATGTGGTGATGCTGAACTGAGATCAGACCCATGTAGCTATCTGGCTTGCTATGCTGAGTTTGAAGACATTAACGTGTCTAAGAGATTCATGCTTGCAAGCTGAATAGAAACTGTTTCATAAATGCTCAGAGTTTGTGTTTAGATCTAGTTTCTTATTCCTGTCTTTCACTGATGATAGCAAATAGCTTGAAATCATGATCTGAAAGTGGAATTACTGTTAGAGATAGTGAATGCTCGCTCTGACATTTATGTAAACAGAAAACTACGCTTGATGGTGTTTTTGATAGAACGCCATCTGTTTTCATATACATATATATTGTAAATAGATGTCTAGATGATTATCTTGAAGAAAATCCATGGGTCATATTGCATCAAAACAAATACAAACCTACTGACTCAATAATAGTCTACAATGAGAATACTGAAGAGCATTATTAGTTTAAAGCTTATTGCTGATAATGTTGTCTACACAATAGTAATAATCCCTGTTCATTATATGGATATAATTTATAATGCCTGAAATGATTAAATATTTATTAGTTTGGGTCAGATATACTATTGAAGACCCATAACAATACAACTAGCAACATAGGTTTAAAATTATTCTCTTAGTAGACATCCCATTAGCACCAAATAATAGCTTTGGGATTTATGAAACTCATTTGTAATGTTGCACTACTCAGCTAACTTGGTAAAATATATAAATAAAAAGTGAATAAAGCAAAAAAAATTATAAAAACAACAAGTGATATTTCAAATAATAGTAGCATGTATATTATTTACACATCTCTCCAAACAATGGTTGATACAACCCTTGGCAAGGCATCTGAATCATTAACTATCACCTTTTGTTATTAATTTAGATAAAATGAGAAAAAAAAATACTTTATTACCCAGATGCACAATTAAGGTTTGAATACATACTTGAATAATAATACACAAGATTGACAATACAAATGTTAAACAGATATAATATTTGTATTAGATATATTAGTATAAATAAAAATTGATTCAGACTGATGGTTAATCAATTAAGAAAAGAAATTTATAAATATATAATAATGAAAATAATAATTTATTTTAGTTTTGTTCACTGAAAAAAATAGCTATATCAAATAAATTAACACTTTAATCATTCTGACTGTAATAATCCACAGGTTTATTTTTATTTTCCATTTATCAATGAACTTATATGAATTCAGTCCATTTACTACTCCTATACATTATATTGATTGGATTGCAGATAAACAATTTAACCATGTGATTTGTTGAGTTTAAAGAGTAATAAAATAGAGCACACTTGCTCTATTTTATACATATAATTTGTGGTATTTTTCACTGGTCAGTCCCATGATTGATTTATGAATTAGTTATAATTTGGCTAGGTCACTATCAGGCTTCAATAGATCTTTTCTTCTTTCTTGGATGAGGCATACATAGATAAACACATAAGATAGAACTGGGATGATATGCTTTTTTCTTTATGCTAGGTCATTTTTCACTTAAAGCCTGCCAACATTACTTCTTTCTTCATGAAACATTCATGCTGACCAAGAGATGGATCACTGGTGCTTTAGCAAATCATTCATATAAAATTTAGGTCATATATGTAGGAAGCTGACACACACTTAAATAGTAACATACACTTTATAATATTCTTCTAAATTTTACACATAGATATTCTGTTTGATAATGGCCTTCATGAAAAAATTTTGTAATCTACACTCTCTGCCAGCATATATTCTAGTATAAATTTACAACCATATTCCTTTTTTATATACTATCAAATGTGTTTTGAAAAATAACTTAAATGCCTCGATTCAAACTTTATCTTAATGTTGTGTTTATTGAAAAAGAGCTTAATCAAACTGCTTTCCCTTTACAAACATTATCAATGGCCTGTTTTTAAAAAAACACAGAAAAGAAAATGAATGATAGTGATTTGTAATTGGAAATAAAAAAGGAAATCAGAGAAAATAAGAAAAATACTACCCTTTTTAGTAATATAAATTCATTTCAGAAAACTGCTTCTATACATATGAAATTTAGTTATTTAAAATTTTATTAAACCATCAAACATCACATGTATGAAGAGTTTTGCCTCTTTGAAAAATTTTATTACAGAGTTAAAAATTTTAATAACTTCATTTCAAATCTGTTTTACTTTCTTTTTTTTTTACAATGACTAATTTTATGATTAGTTAACAAAATTATTTTTTATATATATTTTATACGCATAAATATAGAACAACTTAGCATTGTGAAGCCATAAAAATGCCATTACTTTTTGTTAAATTTATTTGATGCTTGTAGCTGGCTACATGCTGATACAATGAATATATAAACTTTTCCATATGTAGTTTTCAAAATTCAAAAAAGTCATCTTAGGAATATCTAACTATTGAGGAATTCAGTTTTAGTAGAGGAAAAACATCAATAGGCAAATATCTCTCGTGTCAACTTTGATTGTAACTGATAAAAAATAAAACTTTGGAAAACAAAATAATATACCTATTACATTTAAGAATTTGAATAAAATTAATACAAAATCATTGAATTATGTATGGGATAAAAGAAATAAAGTGGAATAGATAAATGGATATCAGAAAATACTTCATCAATTCTGAAATAGTACAGCCACAAACAAATTTACTTTTGTTTAGCATGATGGCAAATATTTATTAGGATAAAAGATCACTTACACATATATTTACCCTGCCTTTAATAAAACTCAAATGATATTTCAATTGAAAACTGTCAGATAATTGAAAAGAAAAACTATATCATTTTTTGACCCTAAACTCAAAAGTAAAAAGTCAATAATCCATCAAACTGACTAATATATGTTGTTAAATAGTCCATTGATATTCATTTACTATATGAATAACCCTATAGTAATAAGAGATATAAGAAAAGGATTAGGATTTTTTCTGCTGTTATTAAAGCCTCAAAAAGGAATCAAAAAGTCTTATGTTAGTTAATTGCAAAATTTATTCTGATGTCAAAAAATTCTCATTATTAGACCTCTAAGCAGTAAAATTCTTTCTGCAGCCAAAGAATTATGATAAAAAAGTCAGAGATATTTACATGGATATATAAAATGCTTTTGATCAAACCAAGCAATATTTTTAAACAGTTATGAGAGATTTTAATGCTAGAACTAATAATTTAAATATGAGAGTAGATAAATTTGATTATTATGACAAAAATGAGAGAGGACATAGTATTTGTGGAGTTTACACACAAAAAAAAATTGTATTATGAATTCTTTCTTTTAAATATAAATAATGATAGTGTAACATAAATGAAATTAAAGTGCAAATTACTGCAAATTACCTATTAGTTATGTATAAACTAACACAATTTTGTCAGTAAATGAAAAAGAATAATATATACCCACCTGTTTTCAGATCAGATAGTATTTAAACATTTAATGCTAGAATGCGAAGCATGACTTCTGTACATTTGTTAATATACAGAATTTATGCTCTGCATTGTTATTGTCAAAAAAAAGCAGATGATGAAACAGAAAAATTATTGTTAAAGATATATTTTAAATATCTAAAAGATAATGATATACTAGATGACTGAGAGAATGTTGTCATATTAAAAAATATAGACTTATCAGACTTTTATCAGTTCTATGCAAAATTTAACTAAGGTAATTACAATTCATTTACAGTGAACATTGGATTACAATCAAATAAAATAACAAGCTCATTTTAAAAATAATTTTAGTGCAGTGAGGCATATCCAAGTTTTGAGAGAACTTATAAAAGAAAAGACCAATAAATATGAGTTGCCACTATGCTTTGAATCTATAGATAATTAAAAGGCAATTGATTTTATATTCTTTGGATCATCAATATATTGGTTCTATAGTAGTGTAATATTCTAAAGAATGTTCATAAAAATGCAATAGCAGTGATTAGATTACAAGGTGATACTAAGAAGATTAATATTGAGAAGAATGTCGATGATTCTTCATTCTCCAAAACTTTTTAAAGCAGTTTTAGAAATATTTCATCAATTAAAGTGAGAATTTAAGAGAAAAGAATAATTGGACATTATTTAAATCATTTAAAATTATATGGTAGTTGGGTGTTTTTTTTGTAAATAAAATTTTAGAGCTTCAGAAAATATTGCAAGAATTATCAGCTGAAAGTAAAAAAATAGGACTAAAAACACATGCTAAAAAGAGTTACCTAATGTTGAATTTTTCTCACAAAAATATATTAAAGATTGATAATTATGAATTAGATAAAATTAACACCTCTGAGTGTCTCTGTCAGATTATTAATACATATAAATACATAATAGATGAAAGTAATTATAGAATTAAACTTGGTAAAGAATGATTTTGGAATAAATAACTTAATATTAAAAAGAAAGATACCTATGTGCTTGAAAATAAAGGCTTTTAACCCATGTTTAATATTTTTTACTTATACAATAGTCTAAAACTTGGAGGACCTTAACAGAAGAGTAATATAGAGAATTTATATCATTCAATGACATATAAGAGATATATGTTGGAAGTAACAAGAAGAGATTGAAAATAAAATAAATAGGTGAAAGAACAAATGGATATTACTGACATCATTAAAATGGAGCTTGGCTGGATATCTTGATAGAAGATGATAGTAGATGCATAGTTAAAACTTTGAATTAGATCTGAAAAAGACTACATGTGGCATGGATGGATGAAATAAGGAAGTTTGTTACTGTAATGTGTAAAAGAGAGACTATGTATTGAAGATTAGATTAAACTTGAAAAAATTTCATCCTGCACTGGATTAATAATGGTTTAAGATGAAGTAAGGAAGTTGTTACTGTGATGTGGAAAAGAGAGATTATGGATTGAAGATTGGATTAAACTTGAAGAAACTTTATCGGTTTTAAATGTTGATGTTGATGATTCATTCAAATTATTTGTTTTAGAAAATTAAATTAAAGAATTCCAAACAATTGCCAGTAAAGACAAATTGGAATGTTATAATAACATTTCCTAAGACATTAAAAATATAAACTGAAAAATAAAGACAGTATTTCAGAAGATTCATAAACTCAATAAAGAGAAGAGAAATCAGTCTATAATAAGTTTAATGAAAAATAATAATGGGCAGATTTTAACAGAAATAACCAAAAATTATATTTCAAATCTCAGAAAATATTGGAATAAATATATTTATACACAAAAGAAATAAATCTTAACAGAGTTATCATGCAAAAATATTGAAAATCATTTAGCACAAAATAATGATTTACATTAAAAAAAACTTAGAGAAAATGCAAAAACCAAACTGTTGCACATTCTTGACAATTGAAAAGGCCAAAAATAATAATGGTGCTTTATTTCTTACAATAAAATATTTGATTTAGTTGACCAAGGCTGGATTGTGAAATACTTTTAGATACAAATAGTATGCCAAAAAATTTTAATATTCTTATAGCAAATTTTTATATTGAACTATAACTTATGCTCAAGCATGCTATGGTGTTCTCTTAAAATAAAGTGTTTTCATTCTGGCAAAAAGTTATTTATTTAATTTGGAAAGTGAAGATATTTAGAAGGAAAATCTTTATTAGATGAAAACAAATATTGATTCAGATTGATTGAAGAAGCACTTAATGCCAAAAAATATAAATCTTAATATGACAGGAATTCTAACAAACTGAATAAATGCAAATGGGATTACAACAGAATAAAATAAAATAAAAAACCATAATGATAATAGTGATAAGATTTGAGTTTAAAACTGATGATAAAAATATGTCATTGCTAATATTTGATTTTTGGATTTTTCATTGCTAACAAATCCAATATTTAAGAAATGTATCACAAACTAATACTGTGCACAGTTTTCAATAAAAAGCTGGGAAGTATTTTAAATATTAGCATATATCTGTAGAAATGAAGATCAGTCTTATTCAAGTTATAGGATTTAGAATATCTATTATAAATATAAAATTGTACTATGTTATAAATTGATAAAAACCAAAACTTCTGTTGTTATTCAGCAGAGATAATATTATTAATATATACCATTAAAATAATTACCAAGTGCTTTCAACACTAGTGCATCCTTATCAAAGCAAATACTGTAAAACATGGATTCCTTATAAACTTAAAACTCATTTTAACAACCAGACATCACTAATCAGAAAACTAGTTTGCTTAGTATTGATATATTGATTTATGAGCCACATAACAAGAAATGAAAGATTAAGAATCATATTTAGTTAAGAAGTTCCAATATGCAATTAATGCTAAACAAACTAGTTTTTTGATTAGTGATGTCTGGTTGTTAAAGTGAGTTTTAAGTTTGTAAGGTATCCATATTTTACAGAGTTTGCCTTGATAAGGATATGTTAGTGTTGAAAGTGCTTGTCAATTATTTTAATGGTATATATTAATAGTATTATCTCTGCTAAATAACAACAAAAGTATTGTTTTTTTATCAATTTATAATTTGTAGCAGAAGAAATTTGTATTTTTATTGTACTAAGTTATATTATAATGCTGATGAACACTTTTGAGCATATTATGAATAGAAGAAAAGTAAATATCTAGATACTTTTATAAACCTTGAACTTTCTCCTTAAGCACCAATGACCAAATGTCTAGTCATATAATAAGATGATGTAATTTATCTGAAAAGTATATATAATGCTTGAAAAAGATAATAGGAATGAAGACAACAAGTAACAATATGATTATACTTCATCATTATTAAGATTTAGGTGACTGAAATAAATCAATGAACCTTAAATTTCTTCTTGTGTTTAATGCTTTTAATTACTGATCTGTTTTAGAGCTAATTCTTCCCATAATAAAATTTAATAATTTTATTTAACTATTTTAATCTAACATTCCTTTGCCCTAAGCTCTACAATAAAGACATTTTATGTATGATGGGACTAAGTCAATGTCAACAAATTGGTATCTAGATCAGTCATCATCATATGTGCATATACTCTATTGTAACGAGCACAGACGTTCGTTACATTGTTGTTGTTTTTTAATTTATTAAACATGAAAGTAAATTAAAAAGTTCGCATTTAAAAATTTTCTTTAAGAATTAAAAATTGAAATTAAATATCATCTTAAACTCTTATATATTAATTAAATCGCACAGATAATGAAAAATTATTAAAATAAAACTTTATTAAAGAAAAAGTATTTTAAAACTAAATTTTAAAAAGATTTGGAGATGAAATTATATCTTTAAATTTATCTTTAAATATATTTTTGATTTGGAAAACAGGTTAATTAATCAGAAATGGAAATGATTGTTAATTAGTTAAATGTAAACCAGCCTTCGGCATTTAAATGTAAAAACACCGGTCAGATAAGAAAACAATAAAAACTGTTAGCAAATAAGAAGAAATCCCTATGGAATCGGACCGCAGCGAAAGGACCATCGCATCGGTGACGTAATGTAAATTCAATCCTTCACATTAATATAAAAGGAAAATTTGGAAATTATTAATCAGTGACTGGAAATTGATTATTACGATGTGACTATATGTAGTAGTCCGGAGTTGGAGGAATTGACAGACGCACGGTCAATTCTTTCAGCTGTTAAAGAAGGGAGAAATGAACTATCATTTCCTACATTGAGGACCAACTAAATTAAAAAACCTCCGAATGAATAAATAAAACAATGGCTAAATGGATACCAATTTTAGGACGGCGTGGGAATTTACGTTCATGGCAAGCAACGGATAAAGTTGGACGTTTTAAAAATCGTAAGAACTTATATATTCACTTGAAACAATAAGAACTCTAAATTTTAAAACTTTTTAGTAAATAATGCAATAGAATCCTATCTGACCAAACTAAATTCTTCATTAATAATGTTATTTGATGTAGTTTTTTTCTTATTTATGTAAAATCATTTCCATTTATTTATTTTTTATTCTTTAAGTTTTTATCATGATTTTTTTTTGTTTTTCGTTAAATTAATTATATAAATGTTAAACTTAAGTCGGGCGTGAATGGCTGTATAGATTTGTAAAGTTATATTAGGGGAGGGTAATCTTAGGTTATTTGTTTCGTGGTTAAATTGGGTCAATGGATTGGATATATTGGTGTGATTAGTAGATGTAATATTGATTCGCTACGGGCAGAATCGCTTCATACGCCGCACACTTCCGTTTGCCTATGGAAGGAATTATAAGTTGGATACCGCAGTTCCTTTCTATGGAGTTTTTTGTTTTATTGCTCTTCTTTGCAGATAGATGTAATATTCCTATCTCATAAGAGGCAATTTCTTCTCTTAACCTTTTGTGCTGCCGTATTTTTATTACATTGAATACATCGATATATCAGATGGATTGATGCCAGTTTGACTACGAATTTTAGCCTAAGGTTAAATGGGGATAGACTGTTTATTTTCAAAAGCAAATTTATGGGGTCTATTCATGCTCGACCTTAAATAAAAATGCATTAAATTTAAGTTGTTTATAGACGCTTGCATGGATTGTTTATCGGTTAACTATATTTGCGTTTTCATATTTGATCAAAATATATAGACATTCGATAAATAATGATACCTTACGGTGAGTATCTAAAATGTATTTATTCGGATGTCTTTTAAGTCATTGGTGACAATGCAAGTATCTTATGGTGAATACTATTGGGTTACATATAAATTTCCCTCCGCAATTGTCAGTAATCAATAATTTTATATTTTGATCGCTTATGTTTACTTTGGAATGTTTTTAACCATGTAATCTATGTAACCGATCTATAGCAACTTATTATAACAAGCTTTTATAATCCCATCTGTGCGAACTTAATTAAAATGTAAAATTAGAATATAATAGTAATTAAAGGTAAATTAAAATCAAAATCAAAGTTAAAAATAATGTTAAATGTTAAAATGTAAACTAATACTAAAATAATTTTAAATCTTATATATATGTGCATAAATAAATGTTTGTATGTTAATTACTGGCAGTGGCTTATTTTATTTATTTTTTAATGTTGAAATCTAATTAGATAAGATCTTATATTATTTAATCTCTGCTATTCCACTGAGCTAGTGACATGGGCTAACGACCGGATGCAAAAGTTAAAAGAAAAAAAAAAAAATTTTTTTTTTTTTTGACTTACGTATCTGCCTACTTTATAAATTTTTCTAGGTTCAAACGCCTAGATGGCGCCCCGTAGTGCAGCTTACGTGAAGTCGCATTTTTAGGATCATTACACTATACTCATGTTCTTATGACCATAATAATATTTTAATAATATTACTTTTTCAGTGAAGTTCTCAGCTGGATGTGGAAATATTTATTAAATAATTTTATGTACACATTCGTAAGTTTTACTTAACCCTTAAATTTAATATTTATTGACTTTATTACTCTTGGCTCTAATTGATAAATTAAACTAGATCAACAAAACAATATTCAAGTACACCAATCGCACATACATTATCTGCATTTATCCTGACATCAAATTGAGTTTGCGACTCTGTATCCAGCATTTATAAATAATGCTTAATAATAGCTATCTTTCATACACCTGTAAAGAATATCAACATTAACATGAGGCAGGCAGTGACCTGAATAAGAGAAAACCTTTTCACTAAGGTTGAGATATGCTAGGATTTTTATTGCTAGTCATACAAAGAGACTTAGGTGTACTTATTATCTCTGGCCATCAATAAAGAAATCATCTTATGGTGTAGATAACAACCAAGTGGGAAAACTCTTCCACTGTGTTTAAATACTTTATAAATATGGTATAAATATCTTAGTGAGCTATGACTTCACTAGCTTGGTGGAGACTCTTTGTCTATCCACATTATATACAGATTGAAACATCAACTTGTACAAGTAAAACATTCAAATCTACAATATTCTTGTGAGTTAGTGCACTGGAACCTGAGCCAACAATTTTTCCAAGCATTAATCAGCTTGTATCTGGCCTTAACTTTATGATAATAATAAGAAGAAATGCGTATTAAATTTTTAAAACTATTTCCATGCACTTTTATAGGATAATGATGATATTTTAGCCCAACAGTCACACAATCTTTATAAACATAGCAATAGGTCTAAGCATTTGACAATAACTTTTGATTCAGTTCAAAACACTTCCCTTAATAATAATATCTCTCACTTTTTTTTACAAAAAAAAATGTAAAGCATTTAAAATAAGGCACATACAAAATGACTTGATATTAACTTCATCTACCCCCAAAAAGATAATAATAATAAAAAGCATTTAAAATAAACACATACAAAATGATCTGATATCAATATCTCTACCCCCAAAATAACAACAATTATAATTCTGACTTGAATTAATTTTAAATGGATATATATGATAAAACATAAAAAAAGAAAATCTTTTCTTTTTCTTTTTTTTTTTAGATTAAATGTTCTACATGAATAGTGAATAATAAAATAAAAAAATATATACTTAAACAGTTCTTTGGAAGTGTCCTTCAAGTTTCTGGTTTCCATTTTTCCTTTTCCTTTTCTTCCTTGATTTGTTTGTATGAGCACATGAGTTTATGTAGAAAAAATTCTTGTGATAGAGTTCGATTCCTATGCCATCAGGTATACAGTTTTTATGCTGCTGAAAAGATTTTCTCATTTTGATTTTATGTGGATTACAGTTGAACTGAACGTGTTTAAATTTCTAAATATATGTCTACTTCTTGTTGTCTTTTTTTTAATTCATTTAATATTCAAATTTAATGCTTTATCTGAAATTATAGCATTCAGATTTAATGCTTTATATACGAAATCAAAATTTAGATTTTTTTATTTTCTGTGGTTTAAATTTTACCATTTGCCGATTTGTGATCAATTAGTGCAAGACAATCAGACCATTGATTAACTTCAGGAGATCAAATGTGCACCCAACTTAAAAACTTACTTGAGAGACATTTTTCTTTTCTTTTTATAATATTAAATTTGGCAAAGTTGTTTCAAGAGACAAACAAATAATTTACAATGAACAATTTCTTTCTCTCACAGTTTCTTTTTTTTTTTAAAAAATTTTCTTTTAAACTTTATAGCAAAGTTTCTCTATAAAAACCAATGAGAGAGAACTTGCAAAAGATAGATTCAGATAGAACAGCCAGCCCGTCTTCACAAAACAGCAGAGCTTTTATAGTGTCTGCCTTTTTTCTCCCCTGCTCTTCCCACATCATGACATTTTATTGACCCCTGAGACCTGGTCAGTCTGTTTTCTTAATTAATTGTCTATTGTTTTTTTCTTTCTGATTATCTTAACCTTTTGCCCTTTTAAAAAACCACTGCCAAATTCATATCTGCATTCTAACAGATAATCACCAATTAATCTTACACTTAACAGATAATCACCAATTAATTTTACACTTAAATTCCTTTGTCATATATATCACTTAAATAACTTTGGTAATTTACTTGGGTAATTCTACAAGTGTGGAAACCACACCAAAGAACAAAATCAATGAGAGAAAAGCTCTCTTCTTTCCCCCCTTAATTTTTCTTTAATAATAAATATATATATATATATATAGCAGCCCGACTTCAAACCCAAAATTTTGAACTAAATTTTGGCTGTGAATAATAAACTATTAAAAATGACTCAATTTCTTTTTTAAGAATTTCCTCGTGAATTTCATAATTAAAATCCACAACAAGATTAAATACACACACACTGTTGCATGTATACAATTTTAATTAAACCTGTTTATTATTTTAATCCTTAATTATTATTATTATTTTTTATAATTTAATTTCATGAACTATTTATTTCTAACTTATCAGTGTAAAATTATGACCATCCATTATCACTATCTAACATAGTTTTACAAGTTGCACATCCCCCCCCTTCTTTTCACTCAACTATTAAATGATGTATAAATCTTGCTTTTCTAAAAATATGTCTTTAATACCAAATTGACTCATAAATTAATGTTAAATGAAACAATTTTTTGGTTAAAAATTTTTTAATGACAAATGTTCAGATTGCCTATCAAATAAAACATATGCAATCCTTCTGAATATGGGTTTAAATCTAGCCTTGGCTAAAAATTTTGTTTATTAAAGAGAAAAATATATACAAACTATGCGGAAAACTTCTTTTTATTAAACATTATCTTGCATAATTAATTCAAAAAAATGGAGTCTTGGGAAAACCCAAGGCCTACAATATATATATATATATTGTGCCAGATACTCAATCCATTCTGATACAGAGGGTGCCACCAGATCACTACATATCTGGAAAATTTGTGTATTGTGATCAGAATAGATGATGATGATGGTTTGCACTGACTAGACTCAGGGAGACACAAGAGATCTTAAATTGTTTAGACAATTGAGACAAAAACACAAAGACAAATGTCAGCCAAATTAAGTTTAAACAAATTCTAAAAATTTATTAAGAGAAAATAAATTATGAAATATAATTTATTTATAATGTAATAACTAGGGTTAACTCAGGCATGTACCAGAAATACTAAAGGTAAAGTTATGACAGACCAACTGATCTTCTAATAAACAAATTATAAAAAGGGAGGAAGTAAATTTCATTCAGCAGAGGATTCCCCAAACATTGGTCCTCACCCTCAGTCATTTAAACAATATGCCCTTGAAATAGATCAAAGAAACCAGTGCCAATGAGCTTTTTGAGGTCTGAAAAATGTAACGGGCCCACGAATGTCATATGTCGGTATAAGCTGCACCTATTATTACATTTAAAATAAAAGTAATTGATCCATCTCAAGAACAACTGAAAAATATGACTGAAAATGAAAGAAAAACAATTAAAACGGGTGAATCCCAGCCAAACGATTGGCGAAAACTACTCTAAAAATAATAATTAAAGTTCTCAATAAGAGACAAGTAAATTATTAGAAAACCAGTTACGTCTGCCCCAGCAATTAAAGAAAATGAATTACAAACAAATGCTGAGTACACACTCTGATAAATCTAAAGCACACATAATAAATACAAAAATAAATCTATCGGAGAATGTACATGAGTACAAAAATATTAAAAGTGGTAAATACTTTAGCAGAATGAAAGTATCGCTCACCTATAGTTTAAAAAGGAATAAATTTTATCTTCCTGCTGACGACTAATAAAATTACAAAAAAGAACAATTCTAATTTTCACTTTTAGAGATATTAGAAATGAAATCTCCACCTGCAGAAAATTAGACAATAAAGTCACCAGCCAAAAGATTTTTGGAGGTTTGCAAAAGGGCAAACACAGTGTTTAAAAAATTTAATTATTGAATGATAAAATAATTACAGGTAAGCATATAAAATGCATGCCTGCCAAAGCATTTATAAAAAATGAGGCATAAAAATATAAAACTCACTCGTCACTCTCCAATAAACAAAACTGAAAGCAAATTGGGAATCTTAAAACTAAGATTCCAAAACCAATTACAAAAATTCAAGAAAACACAATAAAGATTAAATATGAATATAAATATTACTTAAGCTTATGAACACAGATTTTTAATTAGACTGGGCAGAGATTTAATGAGCATTAAGTTACCCTGGGAAGAATAAAAAGAAAATAGTTACCTTTTGGTAAAACAATGTTCACTTAGAGTGCACACTATTATTCTAGTTCATTTCAAGTTCATAGACAGCAGCAAGGTAGAGATAAAGAGGTTCCGGCTTCTTCTAGATGGTTAAGGCATTACTGGAGCAAATTTGCAAGTTAGGGATCCATCTTTTGTTGAGTTAGCAAGCCATTCAGGTGGTGATAACACGTATAATCTTTGTCATGTTGTTGTAAGCAAAAGGATTTAATAACAGCTAATTTCCTTTAAGAATTTAAATGTCCGAACTGATATAAACTTTTATTTGAAAAACAGCTTGTCTAGTTACGAATAATGAATTAACTGACACTCCAAATTTTTGGGCTATTTATACGTTGCTCCATTTCCCATGAAACACTTTCCTTGTTGTCCAATTTCTATGCCTTAGGCAGGGCAAATATTAATCTCCTGCTCAATCTAATCTAAGAATTCTACACAGGATTATTGAAATGAAAACAACTACATAAAAATCAAATCTCTGCTTTTAGAATTGTTTACAATACTTAAAATAAAAGAAACAGGAATGCAATTAGCTAGCCAGCTTGTTTTTAAATCAAATTGATTTAAAGTAAAAACAAGCAGTATAGGAAAACTATTTTAAAATAAATCGATAAACATTAAAATGATCCACTTTACATATAAACGCGTGTGTATTTTGATACATGCACTCTTTTTAAATAATAATGAAAATTTAAACCTTAAACATTTAATGAAAATTAAAAGCTTAATGCATTTTTTTAATAACACCATTGAATCGGATTTCAATCAGGTTCAACTGTCTCAAAACATGATCAAAAAAAAAAACATTCCTGTAACTTTTTTTTAAACTATAAACACTTTAAAAATATTCCTAGAAATTCGACTGAACGTTTGCCTCGCACTCATGAAAACAAAACAATATTTCATTTCAAACATTTATCATTTTCATAATCTGTTAACAAAATCTTTTTTTATTTTTATTAAAAACAATCCGTCCGATTGCTAAATGCTGAACCCTTAACTTTTGTCTGGCAGTTCTTTTACTCCTTTTACTAACTTACGGAAATAAGTTCCTTTCCCTCTCTTATATTTTCTTAGCTTATATAATTTTCTCTTGTCTCTTTCTCGTTCTGCTCTATTTTCTAGCTTATATAACGGAATCTTTTTCTTAATGAAACTTTCCAATTCTTCAACCTTTTCTACTTTATTTTCGAGTATATCAACACTAGCAAAGGGAAAATTTTTATCTTCTTCCCCTTTTTCAAATGTTTTAAATAAGATTGTTTTATAGATGGATTCTATTTCAGCTTTAAAATCATATTTCTTAATCTTTTTTCTAACTCTTTTCTTCTTTTCAAATTCATATTCAACACAAACAGTTATTGAAACCAATTTATTTTTTATTTTCATGCAGAAACTTTTCTACCTGCTTTTCTGTTTTTACCTTATAACTTTCTTCTATTTCTTTATCTACATTTACTAGATTTTCCACCATACTTTCTATTTATAACCCATCTGTGCTTATTTCTAACTTTATTTCCATTTTCTCTATCCTAACACTATTCTGTGCTACCTTAATTTCTATATCTTTTATAACATCTACTTTTTCTACTTCTCGACTCTCTTCTACTTTTCCCATTATTTCTTTTTTCATTTCTTTTATTTCTCTAATCATTTCTCGCTGGTCCTGCTTGATTTCACTAAGTTCTTCCTTCATCTCTATCATCATCTTCATCATCTTCTTCATCATTATCTGTGTCTCTGACTCATCTTTTTCAACTACTCCCATTTTCATGCAAGACAAAATTCACTATACTAACTTCTTTAAAAAAAATCTAAAATATCTAAAAGCAAATAAAACGCTATTTACTGTTTTCTATAAATTATTTCATAACAAAGTCTAACTATATTTAACTCTTCAAAAAAAATTAACTCAGACAGACTTTTAGAAAATACTCTTTTTACTGTTCTAAATTATTTCATTAAAAGGAAGATGAACCCCATTCTACCAAACTGCTCCAAAACACATGCAATAATTAACAAAAACCGAACCTCCACCTACCAGATCTTGCCTCTTACACCTAAAATCTTTCTCAATTGTCTAACAAAATCTCATGTGGGCTTGAAAATTCGAAGCCCTATGTTGGTAGCGCTAAAAAATTACTATTACTATCCTATGTGCCGGATACTCAATCCATTCTGATACAGAGGGCGCCACCTGATCACTACATATCTGGAAAATTTGTGTACTGTGATCAGAATAGTTGATGATGATGGTTTGCGCTGATTAGACTCAGGGAGACACAAGAGATCTTAAATTGTTTAGGCAATTGAGACAAAAACAAAGACAAACGTCAGCCAAATTAAGTTTAAACAAATTCTAAAAATTTATTAAGAGAAAATAAATTGTGAAATATAATTTATTTATGATGCAATAACTAGGGTTAACTCAGGCATGTACCAGAAATACTAAAGGTAAAGCTATGACAGACTGACTGATCTTCTAATAAAAGAATTATAAAAAGGGAGGAAGTAAATTTCATTCAGCAGAGGATTCCCCAAACATTGGTCCTCACCATCAGACATTTAAACAATATGCCCTTGAAATAGATCAAAGAAACCAGTGCCAATGAGCTTTTCGAAGTTCGAAAAATGTAATGGGCCTATGAATGTCATATGTCGGTATAAGCTGCACCTATTATTACGTTTAAAATAAAGGTGATTGATTCATCTCAAGAACAACCGAAAAATATGACTGAAAATGAAAGAAAAACAATTAAAACTGGTGAATCCCAGCCAAACGATTGGCGAAAACTACTCTAAAAATAATAATTAAAGTTCTCAATAAGAGACAAGTAAATTATTAGAAAACCAGTTATGTCTGCCCCAGCAATTAAAGAAAATGAATTACAAACAAATGCTGAGTACACGCTCTGATAAATCTAAAGCACACATAATAAATACAAAAATAAATCTATCGGAGTGTGCACATGAGTAGAACAAAAGTATCGCTCACCTGTAATTTAAAAAGGGATAAATTTTATCTTCCTGCTGATGACTAATAAAGTTACAAAGAAGAACAATTCTAATTTTCACTTTTAGAGATATTAGAAATGAAATCTCCACCTGCGGAAAATTAGACAATAAAGTCGCCAGCCAAAAGATTTTTGGAGGTTTGCGAAAGGGCAAACACAGTGTTTAAAAAATTTAATTATTGAATGATAAAATAATTACAGGTAAGCATATAAAATGCTTGCCTGCCAAAGCATTTATAAAAAATGAGGCATAAAAATATATAACTCACTCATCACTCTCCAATAAACAAAACTGAAAGCAAATTGGGAATCTTAAAACTAAGATTCCAAAACCAATTACAAAATTTCAAGAAAACACAATAAAGATTAAATATGAATATAAATATTACTTAAGCTTATGAACACAGATTTTTAAAAAGACTGAGTGGAGATTTAATGAGCATTAAGTTACCCTGGGAAGAATAAAAAGAAAATAGTTACCTTTCAGTAAAACAATGTTCACTTAGAGTGCACACTATTATTCTAGTTCATTTCAAGTTCGTAGACAGCAGCAAGGTAGAGATAAAGAGGTTCTGGCTTCTTCTAGATGTTTAAGGCATTACTGGAGCAAATTTGGAAATTAGGTATCTGTCTTTTGTTGAGTTAGCAAGCCATTCGGGTGGTGATAACACGTATAGTATTTGTCATGTTGTTGTAAGCAAAAGGATTTAATAACAGCTAATTTCCTTTAAGAATTTAAATGTCCGAACTGATATAAACTTTTACTTGAGAAACAGCTTGTCTAGTTATGAATAGTGAATTAATTGACACTCCAAATTTTCGGGGCTATTTATACATTGCTCCATTTCCCACGAAACACTTTCCTTGTTGTCCAATTTCTACGCCTTAGGCAGGGCAAATATTAATCTCCCACTCAATCTAATCTAAGAATTCTACCCAGGGATTATTGAAATTAAAACAACTACATAAAAATCAAATCTCCGCTTTTAGAATTGTTTACAATAATTAAAATAAAAGTAACAGGAATGCAATTAACTAGCCAGCTTGTTTTTAAATCAAATTGATTTAAAGTAAAAACAAGCGGTATAAGAAAACTATTTTAAAATAAATCGATAAACATTAAAATGATCCGTTTTACATATAAACGCATGTGTATTTTGATACATGCACTCTTTTTAAATAATAATGAAAATTTAAACCTTAAACATTTAATGAAAATTAAAAGCTTAATACATTTTTTTTTTAATAACACCATTGAATCGGATTTCAATCAGGTTCAATATATATATATATATATATATATATATATATATATATATATATATATATATATATATATATATATATATGGTAAAAAACATTTACTTTCTCCCAAGGAATGAATAAATAACACTCTATATGTTTAGCAACACAAGTAAAATGAGTTTGTCTGAAGATATGTGATGATGGCATTTTAGTATGAATTTTTTTTGCTAAACTATTTCTATCATTTAATATTAACAAACAGTGCTATATGGGTAATATGCACATTTTGCAAGTTAAATTTTAGCACCCATATGCCATCTATAAAATAAATTTATAAATTAAAAGCCTCTTTTCACTAGTGTTTTTACATAAAAAAATCCTAATATATGGCTTTAGTCATTTAACATGTTTGATAAATAGGAGGAAAGGACTCAAAACTAACCAGAATTTTAAAATAAAAAATTGTTTCTTTATCTTTAAGTGTTATATATTTAATCTTTTCACAGTACTGTCCATAGTCTAAATGTGTTTTCCACATTTTGAACTAGCCCAGAAACACAAAATGTAGCTTTTTAACTCCTGTGTCATTTTTTTTTTCAGTATTTCTAAGTCATCAAAAAAATGATGGTATTTTTTTATCTATGAGTTAGAGGACATGAATATGATTGACAGATAAGTTGAGTAATATTGAATTTAATTAAAAATTATTTCACACTCAAGAGTGCTTGTAGAGGAATTGTCATGGTGAAGCTTGCACTTCTTATTTTGCCACAAAACAGGATATTTACATTTTACTGCATCATGCAAATGTTTCAGAACTTTTAAATAAAATGTTTGACCATCAAGAATTAATTTTGAGAGAAAAATATGATTTGCATCAATAAAAAAATTATCAGCATTATCTTACCATTGGATTTTACTCACAAAGCTTTTTGGGGACTTGATGAATTTGACAATTACTTCATAAATAATGATACTAATTTTATAAATAAGAAGGACACCTGTTTCACCATTTCAAAAAGATAGACAAATTAATCAAAACAATGAAAACACTATGACCTGTGGCAAAATGAACAGCAAAATAATTTTCATAAATTACAATACTCCTCCTTATCATTGACTGCACTCAGCTATGAATATGAAGTCTAAGATCTTCTAAAGTGCTTCACATATATAAACTTATAAACAAAATTAAACTTCTCTAACAAGCATTTTAGCACAGAATTATTAGTATTAAATTATGTAAACTTGGAATTTTCCCAGATCAGTTTTTTTGTAATCTGTTTCAAGCATTAAAACTGTTTTTCCTGCCATTTTCCCTAAAAGAAAACAGAATTTCACATTATTCCAGCCTTTCAGCCATTACACAAAATTGACAAGTACATGAAATATACTTTATTTTTTAAAATGTGCTATATGGCACCATGATTTCACACAGTAGTGTAATTTATCAGATTGATGCAAAAGGGTCCTGGCAAAAGGTAGGTAATAGCAGAAACATGTATGATAACAAACAGGTTTATGTAACAGAAAGCAATTTTGTTCATTTTTGGTCTCCCTTTGTATGTCTTTTATTAATTTATTTCAAGAAAATAAACCAGGAGATTAAAACACACATTCTAAAATAAAACAATGTTCAAAAAACTAATTTTTGAAACAATAATTAAATAATACTTTAAAACAAAAATATTTATTTAGTAACATAAGAAGAAATTTATTGAATTTTAAATTTTAACTTTTTTTTTTTTTTAGAGTTTTTATATAATTTTTTGGACAATCCTGCAAAGTTTCTAGTAGAGATAAGAAATATCTGCAAATAAGATATTTTTTAAATATATAAGTGCTTTAATCATATTAAAAATAACTCTAAACTCCCCTCACAAACATGAAAACATTATCCTACTACCCCTCAATCCCTTTACTCAGGCTGGCTCTGATATTATATAAGTAATTCTATTTCTAGTTTATCTACCAGCTTACTAAAAATAGTATTTACAGTCAAGATTCAATTTCCTGTTATACAGTGTTCAATGGCTTGCTTTGCCAATTTTGCAGCTCCTTCACTGAGAAGAAAAGAGTCTCTTTTCTTTATTTCTTACATAATGACTTTTCTTCATTATTTTTTCTGATCTACAATATATATAACAAGACTGATGTAACTCTTAGACTTGTTTGCCAATATTTAACTCAACTTTAACTAGCATATCAATAATTCATTAAAAGTAGTTATTCTTGTTTGTTTGAAAATCCATTTATAATCTTTCATGCAGAAACTTATTTATATTTTCTATTAACAAAGTTATATTCCTTCAATAATAAAATATTTATATTATTATTTAATTTTTGTATATATGTTATTCCACTATTTTTTTAATTTTTATACATAGGTTGTTATTTGAGAAATTTTTAAAAGCCATTAACATGCATTTGCACTTTATGTAATGTTATATTGTATTGCATAACTAAACAAACCAAACATTTAATTTTGTTTTAGGCGTTTTAGCAATAGAATGACAATTAGAAGAGCTTTCAAATGATGTTACATGGTTGCTACATTAAACAGAGTAGCATTAAAATATTGATATAAATAAATTTAAGAATTAAATATTTAGGCACAAATATTTTTAAAAAAATTATGTTTTTTACTGTCTTACTTGAATTTGAATTGTTATGCAACTGAAGCATGTGACAGACGCAAAAATAAAAAATAATTTTCTCATATATTTCGATAATATTACAGATCAATTATAAATAAGTTCTTAGATTCATAATAAACACTATAAATCCAAATCAAAGGGAGAGCAGATTAGTAAAATGTAAAAAAAAAAATAATAATATTGTTATTAAAATGAAAAAAACCGATAATAATAGTTTTAAAAATAAAAAAAATATAATATCAGAACTGATCCTAGTATTCTATATACCAGGCGCAAATGCTTTAACTGCTTTGGTATATCAAACCAATACATACTGTTTCTTTTAAAATATAACTGATAAAAAAATGTCTATGTGCCTTCTGCAGAATTATTGTAATTATTATGAGAGAATAATTTTTAAATAAGTTTATTTTTAAATCAATTATTAATAGTAATGTGTCATTTTTTATGTAAATTAGGATATTTAAATGAAAATAATTCGAAAATCTAAGCATTTTCATTTAGATATAAATTGTATTAATTATCGTGGTGATGTGTCTGCTCAATTGGTGAAATGCCTTTGAACCCCGCACAATTTGCACACATGCATGCACCACCTTGTTTAGAACTGAACGGCTTTAAAAAAATAAACTTTAAACTTTTTTTTTCTATATGTCATAGCATCGGCCAGAAGGCGAACCCACAACAACCGTCTGCAACCAACTGCTTGCTTGCAAAGTTGCTGCGCTGACCTTTCAGCTAACAATACTTGACTTCTCAAAACATTCAATTGTTCAATTTGTGAGCTATTATTCACAGTTGAATGTATTTAGAAAGTTTAAATAAAGTTTAAATTTTTTTTAAAGACTTTCAGTTCTTAACATTAGATAATGGCAATAGTCCAATAAATAAATAATACAAGTTAAAATGAACTGTTTTTTTCTTGAAGTTTTTTTTTTTTTTTTTATGTGGCAAAGCTTTGACCAGGAAGCAAACCCAGGCCAGCTGCTTGGAAGGCAGTTACGCTAACCGCTAGGCCACCAGTGCTTGACAAGCTTTTGTTGCTTATAAGTTTGTTCTTGCTAGTAAGAGTACAATTTAGAATGAATGTAATTTACCAGTCAGATAAAAATAAATCATTAATATATTTTTAAACTAATAACCAATTTGACTAGGGTTAGGAGTTAATACTTGCAAATGTAAAACTAGCATAGTTTAATCAAAGGAAGCAAACCATTCCCGCTTAGCCTATTAATAAATAGCCTTTTAGGATCAAGAATAAGATAATCCACACATTTTGTAAATGTTTGATGTTTGTAAGCTTATCCTTGTAAACAATGGAAAAAAATAAAAATAATTTACCAGCCCAATGAAAATGTGGCATTAACAATAATTAATCTAATAACTAAATAACATTAAAAGCTTAAACTCACCTATAAAAAAAAAAATAAAAGAAAAAACTGCTCTACAAATGAGTTCTACAATGACTATACAAACCAATTCAGGAGTTATTAACACATTTACATATTGAACAGGCTGCTTGATTTTTTCCATTTGTTCAATATTTTACAATGCTGACATTTAACTTTCTGAGGATAAAACCTCTTTCTTTGAAACATCCCAACATCAGATTCGACTGCAGATTTGCAATGTATTTTATTTTCTGTCATATCTTCCCATTGGAAAAAGTCAATATTGCACTTCTTTAGAATATCTTTGAGATAATTTTTATAATGTTGGATAGAATCTTACTCATGCATGAAAACCATGATCAAGTTCACCATAAAACATCTTTTTGGAAAATCTAGCATTGATCATTTATTTTATTATGTTTAATCCAATGAATACAGCAAATTAAAGAACACCCTGATTGGTTTTATGATCTTGCCATTGTATTTTTGAAATATTTTAGAGCAGCATCCTTTAATTAAATATTTGTAATGTCCTTATATTGTATTAATAGATGTCCAAGTCGCACTCCCATACAATAAATTTAGGTAAAATAACAGTTTTATATATGGATAAATTAGTTTTGGTAGTTATTTTTCTATAATGAAATACTCTATTGTTTAATTTGTTGAATGCAGCAGCAGTTATTTTTCTATAATGAAATACTCTATTGTTTAATTTGTTGAATGCAGCAGCAGTACATTGGAGTCTGTGTTTTATCACAATGTCTAAATTCACATTTCTATTTATAAAACAACCAAAACATTTAATATTCTCAAGTTGATAGCTAAACAAATTAAAAAATTGCTGATGATTTTTCTTCCATTAGTGGCCAACAAAAGAACTGGAATTTTTGAACATTAATTATTAAATTAAATCTTCCATTATTGCATTTACAGCATTAAATAGATATCTGTGAATCTTATTTTGAGCTGGAAAATATAGCACAATCTTTAGCATATTATAAATCCAGAATCCAAAAATATTAAGTTCTTGTTTTTGCTTTTAACTGATAGAAATTAAAAGTTTCACCATCAAAAGTGCATCATATCTTAGGCCACCTATAAACAATTCTAAAACCCCTGTTATAAAATTAGAAGCAATATTAGACAAGCACTCATTCATGCTTAATACCAGTTTTCATTTTAAAGGAATTGAATTTTTGACATATAGAAATAACATTTTTCATCACTTTATTATATAGAAGTTGTATTATACAAATAAATTTTAATGGATAGCCAACTAATATCAAAAATGTCATAAATCTGTTCTATTAAACAAATTAAAAGCCTTTATCAAATAAATAAAGTGAATATGTAAATCACTTTTTTGTTTTCAGCACATCTTACATTTTCTGGAAGCATAAATCATGATTATATCATTTATTGATTCTTTAAAAAGACATGGAATCTCTAGTAACAATTTATCTATGATAGTAATCAACTTATTCAACATCTATAAAAGAACATATTATAGTGGATAATAATTATTATTAAAACAGGCAAAACTCTCCATACAATAATGCCATTCAGTGCCAACCAGAGTAATCAATAGATGACAGAAGGATAGTGCATAAAATCCACATAAAACTCTCCATACAGTATAGAGAGTTTTGCCTGTTTTAATAACAGTTATGTGCTAGCATAATAAATGGTGATCATGTGATAATAATGATATTCTATGATAATTATTGTAATCTTGTAAAAGTATAAACTTAATACATTTAATAGAATATAGTAGATGATTAAACCATTACTTAAGTAAATTAACAGTCAGCCTTCCCATTAAAATAACTAAACTACAGACTTGACAATTTACACAAAAATGAAGAGAGACTACTTTCTCAACATTTCACTTTACCCGATTACTTATTTGATCATCTAAGAGTAGACATGTTACAGAAGAACTTTCTCTGCACATTTTTCATTTATAAATTTAAAACCTACATATCCTCATGGTATGAACACGAATATAAGCATTATTACATTCTTGAATTCATTTTTATTAATGATTGTTCATTATTTAATGTGTTAACCAATAATGTATTAATAATATTTTTTACTCATATGATTTTTTATATACATAGATTTCTTTTGTTGTATATATCTATTTTGCATACATTTTTTTTTGCATAGACATACATGTATTATTTTTTTTATTTGAATATTAATTTTTTATATTTTTCATTTTTGAGTTAATGAATTAATTCTCATTTTTTTAATGAATTAATTAACTTTTTACTGAATGAACTAAAAGTTTTATGTAAAGATCTCATAAAAAAATAATTAATTTTTTTGAAAGAAAACAAGTAAGATATTTTCATCTTCAATATGTAGAATTGAAAATAAATTAATCAAGTATTAAAAAGTTTTATTTAAAAGTTTTTTGTAGAACTTAATAAGAAAATATGTTAACTTTTTTTGTCTTTTTTGCATTTAAATTTGTATACGGAAAAATTATACCTAAAAGCATGTCATTTCTGCATCTTTTCTAGTTGTATGATTTTTTAAGCTGGTTTTATTTTAATTTCCGTCTGTTTTTCATTGCTTTGTACTTTATATAAAATTATTTATTAGCTTAATTAATCTTGCTTATTATTAGATATACCTGTATTGTCCTTTAGCTGTATAAAGAATAGCCACTTCACAATTTAATTTATTATAAAATGTAAATTTCTGTATATATTTACTTTTTTTTTTTTTTAAGTATTAATGCATAAAAATAAATGGGCCTTTTTTATTGCGCTAAACTAAATTGTTAAATTTATTTCAAATGTACATGAAGATATCATTTTATATACCTTCCTTATAATGATTTATGTAATGTATAGATTAGTATTGTTATGCAATGTGTTCTAAGATGTATGAGTGCACGCAAATTTTTTGCTATGTTAAGATGGCGAAAATAAACTGACCATCATAAAATATTTAAACAGGCAAAAACTCACTATACGTATTGCCACACAGCAAGCTAGAGTGCCTTCTGGCATCCATTGATTACTCTAGCTTTCTGTGTGGCAATACGTATAGTGAGTTTTTGCCTGTTTTAATAACAGTTATAAGCAAGCATAAGAAATGTTGATCATGTGATAAAATATTTACTTATATTCATGACAATTCTATAATTATAATGTATTAAAATGGATTTGTGTGCATAGATACAAAAACACGTGTAAATATAAAATGACACATAAAAGTTTATATATGTGCTTGCGAATGCTTGTGGAAGGAATGAAAAAATAGCACACTAATTGTGTAAAACGTATTCTTTAAAAGTATTGGAGGAGTGTTTAATTTGCATAATCTAATCTTGACTGATAATACGTGTGTGTGGTTGCGCCCAGTACTGTATACTATCAGATGATGAACCTGTTAAATATATATATATCTTTAAAAGCTGAATGTGATAGTTAAAAAAAGTTTTGAAAAAAAATTGCTACTAGTATTTGAATTTGAATTTTTTTTCTCCTTTGAGTTTCATAGTTCATTCAAGCAAATCTGAGAAATTGACTTTTTAAAACATTTATATGGAGTTAAAAGTCTTTTGACACTAGTTAAATTATTAGAAACAGAAAAAGAGAAACGCGAAGCATTATAATCAACTTCATGTGTATGACTTAGTATGGTTTTTTTAAATAAAATTTGAGAAATTTGAATTCAGAATATAATATAGAAAAAGGCAAAAGCTATTATTGTGACGTATTCCAGAGGTTTATACTTTTGCGAATGAATTGAATGAACTTTTTTGATTTTCATTGATCGTTAAATGCACCGTTGCTCAATTTCGTTTATATTATTCTTAAGTAATATTATTTTTGTATTGTATTCGTTTTGAAAGTTATACAACAATTTGTCACAATATATATTTTCTATCTTTTTATTATTTACTTAATGAATTTTTTTCAGTTATTGGAATTAAGCATTGCTAATTTTTATCAGTTATAATTGTAAAAATATTTTGAATATTTAATATTACTAAATACATATATGTGTGTGTGAGGGTGTGTGTTTACTTCAGTTCTTTTGATATTTTAGTGGTTGTTCATTATTTGGGTTTTTAAAAAACCCAAAACACATATCCTGTGTGATTTAGTGCAATACATTTTTATCTCAAATGTCAGATGTTGCTACAAAAAAACTAATCATTCAATTATTTTTTGTTAAAGTATTTTTTCAGAAATATTATAATAATAGGTAATACATGCTGTGACATTATCTTTATCAAACTTGGAATTATATGATTTACCAATTTTATACAAAAAAAAAATGGTTTACATATGAGATAATGAATAAAGTTTGTGGTATAAGATTGAGGTGCCTTACAGTCTACAAACTGAGAAACAAGCTGTCAATATTGTTTCATCTTGTTAGATTAAAGAAAACTAATATAATGATAATCTGATAAACTTCTTTAATCAGTACAATCCCCTGATTGCAGACACAGACTGCCATTTAATGATGACTTTTTATTTAGATACTTACAACTGCAGATCACTTTCAAGTGAAGAAAGATTGCAAGAATTAACAAAAAACTGACTCATATTAAATGGGGCATTAATGAACTTTGCAAAGTTAGAAAAAAAGGTAAAGTGACAATTGATTTAAAAACTGGACATGTACTCTACTGCAAAAACACAAATAGGATTTATTATAAACAAAAAGTGAAGATTAATGGTGCATTGGACAGTGTGACAAAATTAGTTATTCAACTTAATACCAAATACCAAATGCAGATAATTCAGGTTTATGCCCCAACAAGTTCTCATAGTGATGAAGTAGTACATTTTTATATGGATATACAAATGGCTTTTGATCAGACTAAACAACATTTTTAAAATGTTATGTGAGCATTTAATGCTAGAATTGGTAAACAAATGAAAGGTGAAAGGAATTTACATTAATTTGGTTATGGTAATAGAAATGAAAGAGAACATAGACTTTTTAAGTTTTCAGAAAAAGAAAAACTTTATATTATGAATTCTTTTTTTGAGAAAAATGTTAAAAGGAAATGGACATGGAAGCATCCAAATGAAGATAGAGTAGAATTGAATTATATTTTGACTAACAGGAAATACATATTTCAAGATTATAGTGTTTTTATAAATTCAACACAGGAAATGATTATTGATTAGTAAGATGTAAAATATGTGTTAATGCAAAACTAGCGAAACAAAAATTATTTTTAAAAAAGCAATATTTATAGTTGATATTCCTAATCTTCAGAAACATTCTAATGAATTTAAATTAGAACTTGCAAATCATTTTAAAGTATTAGTAGATTTTGAATATGATTCAGATTTGAATGAAATTAACAGGAAAATAATGGATACACTTTTAAAAGTTGCAACAAAGATGGCTGGTAGAAAAAGCCACAATTGGCCAATAAAATTTCTACTGAGACTAGAGAATTTATGGGGGAAAAAAGAAATATGAAGATATATAAAAATGATGCATTAAGAAGAATTGAATATCTCAAATATTATAAAATGGTGTGAGTTAATAATTATATAAAAAAAGGATAATTGTGAAGTAGCAAGGAAAGCTGTAGAAAAGAATAAAAGTCTCAAAAATGTAAAACAACATTTTAGTATTGGTAGAAAACTTATATTTGCAATAAGGAAAAAAAATGATATATTACTAAAAAGTGAAATGACATAATGAAAAGGGTAAAGAGTTCTATCAAGAATTATATAGTAATAAAAAATAAGTACATCCTACATCTTCTGAATTGCCCAGGATTTTAAATGAAGAAGTGAGATATGCAATTAAATTTATAAAAAAAAGAAAAACTCCAGGTAATGATAGAATTATAATTGATATATTAAAAGAAGTAGGTGATGAAATAGAAAAAATTTTGGCAAAGCCATATATCAAATGTCTAAATGATAGAGATATATGGAATAATGCATTATTAATATTAATATTTTAAAAAGATGATAAAGAAAATATTGGAAATTACAGACCTATCACTCTTTTATCAGTTTTATACAAAGTTTTTACCATGGTAATTACAACTCATCTACAGAGAGCATTGGATTTCAACCAACTAAAAGAGCAAGCAGGCTTTAAAAGTAGTTTTAGTACAGTAGATCATATCCAAGTA
Source organism: Epiperipatus broadwayi (assembly GCA_028023455.1). Classification (NCBI taxonomy): domain Eukaryota; kingdom Metazoa; phylum Onychophora; class Udeonychophora; order Euonychophora; family Peripatidae; genus Epiperipatus; species Epiperipatus broadwayi. The sequence continues at coordinate 2,621,685 of JAQFVV010012396.1, read as the reverse complement.
TTGAGAAAAGTTATAGTAGTTGCAATTATGCTTTGGATTTGTAGATTATGGAACAATATTTGATTCTATAAGCATTTCTTCAGTGATTAAAGCATTGGATCATCAAAATATAGACCCAGGATATTGTCATATTCTTAAGAATATTTATCAAAATGCAACTGCAACAATTAGATTCCATAATGATATTAGGAAGTTAACATTGAGAAGGGGATAAAACAAGGTGTCTCTATATCTCCAGAACCTTTGCAGCAGTGCTGCAAGAAGTATTTTGTGAATTAAAATGGGAAGCTAAAAGGGTAAAAATAAATGGAGATTATTTAAATCATTTAGATTTTGCAGATGATGTAGTTGTTTTTGCAAATAATGCTTCAGAGCTTCAGGAAATGTTGCAAGAGTTATCAGATGAAAATAAGAATGTATGACTAAAGGTAAACATTAAAAATACTAAAGTAATATTCAATGAAATTTCTCAGGTGAAAATAAAGGTTGATTATAATGAGTTAGAAGAAATTAACAACTACAAATTTTTTGCTCAGATTATTATTGCAGATGGAAACAGAATGGATGAGTACTTTTAATAAAAATAACTTAATATTAAAAGGAAATATGCCTATGTATTTGGAAAAGTTTTTTACTGTGTTTTATCAGTTTTTACTTATAGTTCTGTGACTTGGACATTTAATATAAGAGTAATACAGAGACTTTAGATCACTCAAAGAAATATTGAAAGAAGTATGTTAGGAATAACTAAAAGTTTTTCATTGTGTTTTATCAGTTTTTACTTATAGATCTGTGACTTGGACATTTAATATAACAGTAATACAGAGACTTTAGACCATTCAAAAAATATTGAAAGAATTATGTTAGGAATAACCAGAAGAGATTGAAAATGCAATACATGGGTAAGAGAACAAACAGGTGTTAGTGACATCATTGAAAGAGTTAAAAGACTGGAGTTGACCTGGATATATTTCCAAAAGAGAGGGTAATAGATGAACAATTGAAATTTTAAATTATATTTCAAGAGATTGTAAAATACCCAGAAAGAAACTATATGTGAGGTGGAAGGATAAAATAAGAAAGTGTTCAGGGTGATGTGGAGAAGAGAGGTTAGAAATTAGAGAATATGGATTGAACTTGGAGAGACCTTCATCCTGCAATGGATTGATAATGGTTGACAATGATGATACTCAAACAGTCAACATGAAATATCTTTTTAATTTTTGATCTTCCTATGTCATTAATCTCAAGGTTATTTACAAAACTCATCATTCCATTTTTAAAAATGGATTGATATGTAAGAAAATGATAAAAATGTTTTACATTTTAGTCTTCTAAATAGACTGAAATATAATTAACTTATAAAACTTCATAAAACTACTAAGAAACATTATGAAAAAAATTTAATGTGACTGAAAAAGTATCATAATAAACAGGATGTTATTTAAAAATCTAGAAATAATTGAATATGCTATTATATAATAAGACATTTCTATCTCTTCAAATTTGTAAAATATTAGTCATTATTGTTTGAGTTAATGTGGTAACATGATAAAATGATTTTTTTAACAATTTATTATAATCAGAATGATATATATATATATATATATATAATTGTATGTTTTTTACTTTTAAATGCTTTTGCTGAAGTTGGAAAATTGGTTCATTGTTAGTTTATTTATTAAATTTTGATCTTTCTCATGTTAGAATGAAATTTTAAAATTGTGGTTTTATATATTTAAATTCAATAAAATTGCTTAAAATCTAGTATATAACTAGTTAATACAAACCTAATTCATATAAGAGACTCATCTTTTCACTAAATCATCTTGTTTCTCTGATATGGAATACAGGAAGAAAAATATTTAGTAATTTCACATATCACAGTTAACAATTATTTTTAAAAGATTGATTTATTTTAAATAGTACTTGCAAGAGGGCAGTATAAATATAAAGATTTTTTTATTTTAGCTTAATAACATTTCAATTTTGTAAGGGTAATTACTTTCAGAAATAATGTGCAGATTTAAACAATATGCATACAAGGAATACATATATTTCATTTCATAATTTGTTTCAATTTAACAATTTGATTAAAACTAGAATAAAATTTTAAAATAAACATTTATTATATTGAATAAAAACAATTTACAAGCACAGTTTTGTTAGTAAACAGTGGCCATGCAATTTGACAAAAAGTTAAGGTAATTACTTTCAGAAATAAAGAGCACTTAGTGGGTGAAATTTCATACACTTTGATGTCAAATATGTAAAAAAATTACAATGTTTTAAGCAGTATGCATATGGATAATTAGATATTTTATTTTATAGTTTGTTTCAATTAAATGATTTGATTAAAACTAGAATTAAATTTTACAATAAACATTTATTATATTTAATAAAAACAATTTACAAGCACAGTGGATGGATGAAATTTTAAAATTATCTATTCCATTCTTAATGTCTAGCTTTTCAAATATATTATTTTTAATAGAAAATAAGTCTAAACTTTTAAGCCTTGCTTGTGACATTCGTTCTTAAGTACATTTAAATTGATTTAAGTTTTTAAAATTAACACTTACTGATGTGGTTAATAAAATTCTTAAGACTATTGCAGAATTTGGAAAAGATAAATTATTTGACACTATAAATTTAAGGATGACTAAAGCCTTTTCAATTTTTGATGTAACTGTTTGAAAAATGTCTTTGTAAATTAGTATCTTGTCAAAAAGTTCTATGGCATTATGTTTTTATTGTTACCACCTGTCAAAATAATTTGCCATTATAATATTTTTACAAATATTTATTACCAATTTCAAGCACCCTATATTAAAAAATAAAATAATCAATGTGTGTTTTGAGCCATTCAAAATGTTAGTTTAAACATCCATGCAGTATGTATAATAATATAAAATACATTGACTTTAAATTATCTTCTGGCATTTGTAATTATTTATCCAGATGTTTGTACTACAACTGATATTTTTTCTTTCATTGATAAACTTCTAATATATATTTAAACTCTATTAATCCATCTACATCTTAACTTAATTGTTTTGCAGTTTCAAAAACTTTTTTATAATTTGTATCTAATCTGCATTGGGAAATGATGTTTTTAAAATTTCAATAGATTTTACATCTAGTGGTATATTCATATTTTTGTTCTGAAGAGCTTTATTAACTGGATTAATTCTACTAAGTAACTCATATCACATTATTAACCAGCAGATTAATATATAAACTTTGATTTTAAAATATGAAACCTTTGCTTTATTTTTAATTTCATTGTTGAAGCTATCATTATTTCAAATTTTAAAAAGAGCATCATAAATATCTCCTAATTGATAATGTAAAAGGAAAATAGCTTTAATTTACATTTACTCTTTAGATAACTTATAGCTTCTACTATATTTTATTTATGGATAATAATTAATATTAATTAACAATCATTGCTCATCAAAACAAATTACACACATACTAAATCAATATAGAAATTAAAATAATATATATAATTTATATTATATTATCTAAAGGACCTCTTTTTTTCACTTGAGCTTTCCTCTTATAAGAATTTAATTTTAACAAAACAATTATATATAATAATGAGTAAAAACAAATATTCTTTATAACTTAAAGTTCACTTAAAGTCTTTAAGAGGTTCAATTATTTTTATCTCAGTGAAATCTTTTAGAATGTTTTTTTTAATAATTAAAAACCTTTGATGACAAAATTTTATTTTTTGAATCAACCATCAATCCATTAATGTGGTAAACTTTAAGAAAATCATAGTAAGTTTTTTTTCCCATTTCTATAGGTATGGAGTGAATAATTAGTAATTTTCTGAGAAATGAAATTCCTAATTTTAGCATATCTAGGAAAATTGTTTGCAAAGAGTAACAAATGTTCAATATGCAGGTGTGTATCAATTATTTTAATAGCATGAGCAAACTTTACCTAAATATTTTAAAATAGTATTCCTTTATATTTACACACACATACACATATATGTCACTATTGTAAGCAGTTTTATTGTTAAGGGTGCATTAATATAAATATTGCTTTAGTGAATTCTATTTTAACTAATTTCTCCATATATATTACTAGATATTTCTAATATAATTTTAATATATATTGTGACAGATATACTGTCTTTCATATATTTATGCAAAAGATCCCCCCCCCCCATTCAATAATGTCTAGCGTGATTCAGTCTAATTGGAAACGCAATAAAGTTGTGATTCGTTAAAAATGAAAAATAAAATCATAATTTTGATTTTTAGTATTGATGGATTTAAATAGAATGTTATATCGTCTTATTTTATTTTATTTTTTTTATCTGTCTCAATAAAAAAAAAAAGAAAGAAATTAATTATCCAATCATTAAAAAGAAAGAAAAAGGATACTTGAGTTAAACTGAGGCAGTATTCAAATTAGACACGTCGTTGAAGAAAGAAGAAATTTTTTTTCTCTCTATCGTCTTACACAGAGGGCTTTAACAAAACGTGAAAATAAAAATAAAAAGTTTTACTAGAGAAATTATAATGAAACTGGAATAAATTAAGAGCTTCACTCTCTCCATGCTGTGCCATGACTTTCCATTAATAAAATAACCTGCCTTCGTTTGAATAAAATGGACCGTAAAACTGGAAGGTAATTTTTATAAAATACTAAAACATAATAATCAAATATTACAAAGTGAATTTTTCGAACTAATTGCGTAGAATTGTTCAATAAATATTAAGACATCTTTATTATACTTTTATGTTTGACCGAATTATAGATATTTAACTGCTTCTAAACTCATTATAGTGTAATGAAGTTTATGTGTAAGAATATGCTTCTACATTTGGCTAAAATATAAATGCTTCAATTATCAAATGATAAATACTCTATAAATCATAGATATTTAATTGCTTCTAAACTCATTGTAGTGTAATGAAGTTTATGTATAAGAATATGCTTCTACATTTGGCTAAAATATAAATGCTTCAATTATCAAATGATAAATACTCTATAAATCATAGATATTTAATTGCTTCTAAACTCATTATAGTGTAATGAAGTTTATGTGTAAGAATATGCTTCTACATTTGGCTAAAATATAAATGCTTCAATTATCAAATGATAAATACTCTATAAATCATAGATATTTAATTGCTTCTAAACTCATTGTAGTGTAATGAAGTTTATGTGTAAGAATATGCTTCTACATTTGGCTAAAATATAAATGCTTCAATTATCAAATGATAAATACTCTATAAATCATAGATATTTAATTGCTTCTAAACTCATTGTAGTGTAATGAAGTTTATGTATAAGAATATGCTTCTACATTTGGCTAAAATATAAATGCTTCAATTATCAAATGATAAATACTCTATAAATCATAGATATTTAATTGCTTCTAAACTCATTGTAGTGTAATGAAGTTTATGTGTAAGAATATGCTTCTACATTTGGCTAAAATATAAATGCTTCAATTATCAAATGATAAATATTCCATAAATCATAGATATTTAACTGCTTCTAAACTTATTATAATGTAATGAAGTTTATGTGTGAGAATACGCTTCTACATTTGGCTAAAATATAAATGCCTCAATTATCAAATGATAAAATACTCTATAAATCATAAATGTTTAATTACTACCATATCTCTTCTCATAAAAAAAAAATTAATGAACTATCATTGAATTAGGATATTCATAATTTTCTTCTCTCAAGTGAAGTCAAAATGAACTATTAAATGAATTCGGAATGAATTATTGTTAAACCAGAATAATCCCAAGCTTTTTCCCATAAAAGAATTAATGAACTATCATTGAATTAGGATATTCATAATTTTCTTCTCTCAAGTGAATTCAAAATAAACTATTAAGTGAATTCGGAATGAATTGTTGTTAAACCAGAATGATCCCAAGCTTTTCCCATAAAAGAATTAATGAACTATCATTGAATTAGGATATTCATAATTTTCTTCTCTCAAGTGAATTCAAAATGAACTATTAAGTGAATTCGGAATGAATTGTTGTTAAACCAGAATGATCCCAAGCTTTTCCCATAAAAGAATTAATGAACTATCATTGAATTAGGATATTCATAATTTTCTTCTCTCAAGTGAATTCAAAATAAACTATTAAGTGAATTCGGAATGAATTGTTGTTAAACCAGAATGATCCCAAGCTTTTCCCGTAAAAGAATTAATGAACTATCATTAAATTAGGATATTCATAATTTTCTTCTCTCAAGTGAATTCAAAATAAACTATTAAGTGAATTTGGAATGAATTATTGTTAAACCAGAATGATCCCAAGCTTTTCCCATAAAAGAATTAATGAACTATCATTGAATTAGGATATTCATAATTTTCTTCTCTCAAGTGAATTCAAGATGAACTATTAAATGAATACGGAATGAATTATTGTTAAACCAGAATAATCCCAAGCTCTTCCCATAAAAGAATTAATGAACTATCATTGAATTAGGATATTCATAATTTTCTTCTCTCAAGTGAATTTAAAATGAACTATTAAATGAATTCGGAATGAATTATTACTAAACCAGAATGTTTACAAGTTTATTCTCATAGAGGAATTAATGAACTATTGTTGAAATTGCAAATTGATTGTTATCTAATAAATTTTTGTTACTCAAAATTAAATTGGTTGTCCATTTATCCCATTCTATTTTGTTTATCTATCACATCACTCACCAATTATAGCATTGATTCATGAGAATCTCATGTTCTCTGAGCTACGTCTGACATAACTTGACCTAGGCCAGTCAGGTTGTAGTGAGATGGAACTCTAATGGCGCTGTTTGGAAAACCAAACATATAAATGTTTAGATGTTCCCAGTCTCTATTGTACTACATCCTCTGATGAGCAGGAAATATTGTTGTAGGTGCCATTAACATCTGCACTAGGAATGTCAATTGATAATTCCTTCCTACAGCATGCTCATCAGAAAATTGTTACGACTGACGTAATAAAACGGTTGTATGGCGGTCCGGTTACATTTGGCGTCCAACTGTGAGGCTTTACCTGGATAAACTATTTTTAGTTCTCCGGTTACATTGGCGTCCAACTGTGAGGCTTTACCTGGATAAACTATTTTTAGTTCTCCGGTTACATTTGTCTTTCAACTGTGAGGTTTTATTCAGCTAGCATAACCATAGGCACTTATTACATTGCCACCTTACTGTGAAGTCCGATCTAGCTAGCCTACTAATAAGCATAAGCAGATCACGATTCTGTGATATGAACAGTGCATATGATGTGGTGATGTAATTTGTTCAGGAAGGATAAAGAAATAAAAGTTTAAAAGAAAGGCAAAACAAAAATGAATGGCATAAAGAATGAAACAGGCATTTCAAAGAAGATGGAGTAAAGTCATGGTGTGGATGGAGAGAGAAGCTTACTAAGTCAGAAAACAAAGGAAAAATGGTGAATGTAGAAACTCAGGAAACAAAAAAGAAAGCCATGTTAAAGCAGCTATTCGATATGATCAAAGAACGAAGAGAAGAAGATGAGAAACAAAGAGAAAAAGATATTAAACAAAGAGAGGAAGATATCAAATGGAGAGAAGAAGATAAAAAGAAAAGAGATAAGCAAAGAGAAGAAGATATCAAGCAAAGAGAAGAAGATATCAAACAGAGAGAAGAAGATAAAAAACAAATTATGGAAGCAGTGGAAAAACAGAATGAAAAGTTCAACCAGTTAATGAAAAAAATAACTCAGTCTAAAAAATTGGATGAGGAAGAAACTTTGGAATTTCCAACCAAAGATATTTTAAAAGAATCACAAATTGAATATCCTATTACTGATGAAGTAAAATTTGAGATTGTTAAAAAGGAAGAAATTGAAATTACAAAGAGTGATCTTGAAATTGTCAGTCTACCTTCAGGAAAACTTCTGATTGTGGAATATACCTCTAAAATTGAAAATAAAGAAACAGTATATACAGAAGCTGAGAATGAAATTGTATCAAATACAGTAAAAGAGTTTCAAATGGATGAAAATGAATCTAATAAAGCAAAATTAAAATCTTCTGATCTTCAAGAAGATGAAAAACGTGAAAATGAACATAATCAAAATATAACAAAGGAACTGTCCAATATAGAAGAAAATGTTTCAGAAAAATTGTCTGATATATGCTATGAAATAGTAAAGGAGATAGAGAAAGAAACCATAAAATGGAAAGAAAAGTGTGTTAGTCCTCACCCATATATAAAAATTATAAACAAAAGCTTAATAAACTCAAATCAAAAATTGAGTACAGAAAAAGAATATATAAAGACAGTTATTAAAAATATAGTTGCTTACGCAGGAAAAGACACCAAAAAGGAATCTGAAAACTCGGGTTTTATCAGTGTGAAAGAAATTAAGCAACAAGAAACCTTTACAAATACCAAAAAAATAATTACTATGGCAGAAGAACCATTTAAAAAGAAACTTTTATGTAAAAATGAAATACCACCATGGAAGAGGAGTAGGAGAAAATTCACAGATGGTGTTCATGGTCCATATCGGACGCGTATAATTAGAAGATCAAACAGTAACAAGGATCTCCAAAGAGAATACAGAAGTGAAGAAGCAAGACACCACAGTAATGTTGAACATGATAAATTTTCAACAAAGAGACGATCCAGAAGTATGTCACCTCATAATATAAAAGAGGACTATAGGAGAACTGATCATGATCCTCAGTCTCTCCAAACTAGGTTCCAGTTATAATTCAGAATAAAATAGAGATAGCTGATGGAAAAGTTTGTGAGTGTGATGTAGTGATGCATGAGCTTGTGTTTTTCATGTTGAGATGGTGGATGATTGAGCAGAGCTGCTTGGATGCATTGTGTTATGATGCTCCGAAGTATATGCTCGGCACTATCCCGACCTGGATGTTGTGCTCCAAGAGTAGTCCAGCAGTGCGTATATATAGGTCTCATGGATAGGCCTTGGTCTCATGGATAGACCAAATGATAGCCCCTAAGACTCACCGAAGCTGAGCAGGGTTGGCTGAGTGCCAAATTGATTTTTTTTCTCTGGCTCCTACTCTTGATTGGATGATGCTTCTAGGTACAAGAGAGGTAGTGCTTAAAAATGAGATATTTTCTCGTGACGTCATGAGGCGGTGTGTGCTGGTGGTTTGTGCTTGGCCGTCTACTTATCCTGGCATTGGAGGCTATGGTTCATGTATTCACTTTTCCAGCTCATCTTACCCATTCATCAGCATATCTAAAACCAGTACTGAGAAATAATGTGTATAGTATATGGAATGAAATCGTACTTCCAGGCGATTTCATCCCAAAAATTGGTGAGGGGTAATGTGACAGATATACTGTCTTTCATATATTTATGCAAAAGATCCCCCCCCCCCATTCAAAAATGTCTAGCGTGATTCAGTCTAATTGGAAACGCAATAAAGTTGTGATTCGTTAAAAATGAAAAATAAAATCATAATTTTGATTTTTAGTATTGATGGATTTAAATAGAATGTTATATCGTCTTATTTTATTTTATTTTTTTTATCTGTCTCAATAAAAAAAAAAAGAAAGAAATTAATTATCCAATCATTAAAAAGAAAGAAAAAGGATACTTGAGTTAAACTGAGGCAGTATTCAAATTAGACACGTCGTTGAAGAAAGAAGAAATTTTTTTTTCTCTCTATCGTCTTACACAGAGGGCTTTAACAAAACGTGAAAATAAAAATAAAAAGTTTTACTAGAGAAATTATAATGAAACTGGAATAAATTAAGAGCTTCACTCTCTCCATGCTGTGCCATGACTTTCCATTAATAAAATAACCTGCCTTCGTTTGAATAAAATGGACCGTAAAACTGGAAGGTAATTTTTATAAAATACTAAAACATAATAATCAAATATTACAAAGTGAATTTTTCGAACTAATTGCGTAGAATTGTTCAATAAATATTAAGACATCTTTATTATACTTTTATGTTTGACCGAATTATAGATATTTAACTGCTTCTAAACTCATTATAGTGTAATGAAGTTTATGTGTAAGAATATGCTTCTACATTTGGCTAAAATATAAATGCTTCAATTATCAAATGATAAATACTCTATAAATCATAGATATTTAATTGCTTCTAAACTCATTGTAGTGTAATGAAGTTTATGTATAAGAATATGCTTCTACATTTGGCTAAAATATAAATGCTTCAATTATCAAATGATAAATACTCTATAAATCATAGATATTTAATTGCTTCTAAACTCATTATAGTGTAATGAAGTTTATGTGTAAGAATATGCTTCTACATTTGGCTAAAATATAAATGCTTCAATTATCAAATGATAAATACTCTATAAATCATAGATATTTAATTGCTTCTAAACTCATTGTAGTGTAATGAAGTTTATGTGTAAGAATATGCTTCTACATTTGGCTAAAATATAAATGCTTCAATTATCAAATGATAAATACTCTATAAATCATAGATATTTAATTGCTTCTAAACTCATTGTAGTGTAATGAAGTTTATGTATAAGAATATGCTTCTACATTTGGCTAAAATATAAATGCTTCAATTATCAAATGATAAATACTCTATAAATCATAGATATTTAATTGCTTCTAAACTCATTGTAGTGTAATGAAGTTTATGTGTAAGAATATGCTTCTACATTTGGCTAAAATATAAATGCTTCAATTATCAAGTGATAAATATTCCATAAATCATAGATATTTAACTGCTTCTAAACTTATTATAATGTAATGAAGTTTATGTGTGAGAATACGCTTCTACATTTGGCTAAAATATAAATGCCTCAATTATCAAATGATAAAATACTCTATAAATCATAAATGTTTAATTACTACCATATCTCTTCTCATAAAAAAAAATTAATGAACTATCATTGAATTAGGATATTCATAATTTTCTTCTCTCAAGTGAATTCAAAATGAACTATTAAATGAATTCGGAATGAATTATTGTTAAACCAGAATAATCCCAAGCTTTTTCCCATAAAAGAATTAATGAACTATCATTGAATTAGGATATTCATAATTTTCTTCTCTCAAGTGAATTCAAAATAAACTATTAAGTGAATTCGGAATGAATTGTTGTTAAACCAGAATGATCCCAAGCTTTTCCCATAAAAGAATTAATGAACTATCATTGAATTAGGATATTCATAATTTTCTTCTCTCAAGTGAATTCAAAATGAACTATTAAGTGAATTCGGAATGAATTGTTGTTAAACCAGAATGATCCCAAGCTTTTCCCATAAAAGAATTAATGAACTATCATTGAATTAGGATATTCATAATTTTCTTCTCTCAAGTGAATTCAAAATAAACTATTAAGTGAATTTGGAATGAATTATTGTTAAACCAGAATGATCCCAAGCTTTTCCCATAAAAGAATTAATGAACTATCATTGAATTAGGATATTCATAATTTTCTTCTCTCAAGTGAATTCAAGATGAACTATTAAATGAATACGGAATGAATTATTGTTAAACCAGAATAATCCCAAGCTCTTCCCATAAAAGAATTAATGAACTATCATTGAATTAGGATATTCATAATTTTCTTCTCTCAAGTGAATTTAAAATGAACTATTAAATGAATTCGGAATGAATTATTACTAAACCAGAATGTTTACAAGTTTATTCTCATAGAGGAATTAATGAACTATTGTTGAAATTGCAAATTGATTGTTATCTAATAAATTTTTGTTACTCAAAATTAAATTGGTTGTCCATTTATCCCATTCTATTTTGTTTATCTACCACATCATTCACCAATTATAGCATTGATTCATGAGAATCTCATGTTCTCTGAGCTACGTCTGACATAACTTGACCTAGGCCAGTCAGGTTGTAGTGAGATGGAACTCTAATGGCGCTGTTTGGAAAACCAAACATATAAATGTTTAGATGTTCCCAGTCTCTATTGTACTACATCCTCTGATGAGCAGGAAATATTGTTGTAGGTGCCATTAACATCTGCACTAGGAATGTCAATTGATAATTCCTTCCTACAGCATGCTCATCAGAAAATTGTTACGACTGACGTAATAAAACGGTTGTATGGCGGTCCGGTTACAATATATATATATATATATATATGGTGTGCATACATAATAATTTATATGTATATAAGGAATAAAAATATAAAATAATCTTTTATAGCTTAAATTATGATGGACCAAAATGTTAACATTAAATTTTGTTTAAATGCAGAGAATGAAAAATTAATCAATCCATATCAAATTAAAGACACAAATATCAAATCAAAAAAACATTCATATTTTTGGCATTATAATTTTTTGGAATTTTAAAATATTAATATCAACAATTTTTTTAATAATAAATATTTTTGAAAGATTTTAGAATATTTTAGAAATAATTTTGCAAATTTGAATTCATATATAGATGAATGTCTTATGAAAAAAATTCTGAAGATGGGATTGACTTAATTAATTTCTGGATCCCCAATTCTTTTATTTCATTGTGGTTGGAGAAAAAAATATTTTTTTTGTTTTTTAGCACAGTCAATAAACGCATTTAATATTTTTTAAAAAATGTCTTTAGTAATTTATTTTTTATTTTCAGTAAAGCCTTAACTGATTAATAATAGCAGGAATATTTATTTGGGATTTTACTGATTATAAACTTTTTACGTTTTAGAAAAAATGAAAAAAAAAATGTTTAACTTTTAAATTAATAGGATTTTATAATTAGCTTAATATTAATAATTAAAATTGCTATTGATATAAAATTATTATTTTTTAGAGTGTTTTCATTTATAAACATTTATTGACAGTACATTTTATGCAGTGCAAACTTTTAGGATAAAATTATGTTATAATGTTTTTTTTTTATCATAGATAGATCTCCAGTGCGACATTCGTTTTTAGTACCTTGAATATTTTAGTTCATTAGTAAATTGTTGGACTCAAGAGCAAAAGGTTCCTTAATTGAAGGTGAACCAGTCATTTTTTATGCTTAAATTTTGTATGACTTCTTAGTCAATTAACTATTTTATTGTTTTATTGTTTTCTGAGTATATTTTTGTTAGTTTTCCAACTTTTGTATTTATTTTACAATATTTAAAGAGAAAACTGTACTTTAATATTTTGGAATGAGTGAAGCACTTATTTTTTTTTGGGTTCTTATGAATAGTTTCTTACTTTCTGAAAAGTTGTTTATTAATAAATGTTTATATTTAGTAAATGTCTAATTTTTATTTTATCTATGTTGTTAGCTAAAAATTCTGGAAGAGTAATCTTATCTACACATCTATACTTTTGATTTTTTATGAATGGCTGGGTTTTTTTTACTAAGTCATTAATTAAATTAATTTCTCTTTATTATGATGTTTATTGATTCGAATTCTTTGCAAATAATAGAGATTTGAACGAAAGTGACTATTTTTTCAAATATATTAACTGTTTGTATGTAATTCTTAACTTTTTTACATCTTTGTATTGCAAATTATGGATATATATTTTACCATGCTGCGTCTGAAAAATAATAGCTCTTCTTATAGTTATGAGCAGTAATTTCTGTAAATGTAATGCTGTAGAGCAACTGATATTTATTAAAATTTAACATTTTATGAATTGAAAGAATAGTATATGGTTTCCAGTAATGGAATTTTTTGCAAGTATATAATTTTGAGATGTTAGAATAAAATGTGATAATGGGATAGCAAGCAATGACAGACTACCGTTAATGATGATCAAATGTTATTACTTTGTCATAGTATATTGTTATTTATTTATTTTACCTGCCTTCAGTCAGACAGCTTAATACATATTAATCTTTACGGTGCCTGTATCTCCCAGTTGGCTACTTTATTACATAATAGACTTTTTTTAGATTCATTAATACTAACTTGTGGGTAAATATAATATATACAAACATGTTGGTACTTATAATTTTAAAAGAAAAAAATTACAATTTTTTCATTGACAATCCACATTTTGCTTTTTTTTTGTAGCCACGGAATATTTTCTGCATCATAATTCATTGAATTAAAATAAAACACGAAAAAAAAAAACTGATCACAACACCCATTTTAAAATTTAAATAATAATAATAATAATAATACAATGTATACTTTTAAATTTATTTTTTTATGTTCAATTATTAAAGATTTTTATTTTTGTAATTTCTAACCAATAAGTCTTTAAATATTTTTGCAGTGCTGTTAATTTTTTGTTTTGTAAATTGCGATTTTTTTTTTTATTTTACATAAATGCAATGAAAGTAAACAACGAAATGTAATGTACAATTGATTGCTGAGATTTTAATAATGTTTTTAAATGATTACATTTTTTTTTTCTTTTTACTAATTTATGTTTTAATTATTATCACCACCGTTAAAACCATTTTAATAACAGCACACATCTTTTTTCTTTCAAAATATATATGATTTATAAAATAATAATGTTGTTTTCCACTAAATCCGATTTAAAAATAAATACATTCTGCTTTTTTCTTTTCAGAAACTTTATTTTTTCCATCACTATATTATACATTTACTTGTTTACCATATCCAACGTTTCGACCACATTATTTGTGGTTTGTTCAAAAAAAACAAAATGTATAGATGAAAAAAAGAAAAAAGTTTTTTGATAATTTAAAAAAAATTATGCAAAAAAAGATGTATTGATAAATGAAAGGAAAATGTTTTTTATGATAGGGATAGATGCATTTTTTATGTTTTTAATTTATTTTTAATTGTATTGCTAATTATAAAGATGTAAATATGTATTTTTTTATTTAGAATAGCATAACCTTTAATCTTGAACTTCTTCTTTCTTTTAAAAAATAGTCAGTATAAACAATATTCATCAAAATATAAAATCACAAACCAATTTTCTTTAAAAAACTTGTTTGTTTTTTTTATTATGACTATATGAAATTAATATCAAGAGCAACGTTTCGACTATTTACTTTCTTATAGTCTTTTTCAAGCCACTAAAATATAAAAAATAATAAAACAAATAAAATAAAACATAATACAATCATTAATGATTGTATTATGTTTTATTTTATTTGTTTTATTATTTTTTATATTTTAGTGGCTTGAAAAAGACTATAAGGAAGTAAATAGTCGAAACGTTGCTCTTGATATTAATTTCATATAGTCATAATAAAAAAAAACAAGTTTTTTAAAGAAAATTGGTTTGTGATTTTATATTTTGATGAATATGTATTTTGTAGATCCTTAAAAATGATTACTGATAAGGTGGTTGAAATGTTGGATATGGTAAACAAATAAAAGTATATATATGGTGATGGAAAAAAGAAAGTTTTTAGAATGAAAAAAGAAGAGTGTGTTTATTTTTTGATTGAATTTAATGGAAAAAAAACTTACAATATAATTTATGATTATGAAAAAACCGGTTATTATCTTGAATTAGTCTTCAACAAATTACAAGATTATTGATTTACAATTGATCAAATAAGTGTTATTTTAAGCTTTATTTTAATAATCTTTGATTATATTTGCATAGTTCATGATTTTTTTTTTCAAAATATCTTAAAATTGTGCTGACAATTATGACTGTTATTTTTTTTTGTCATAGGAAAAATAACATTTATAATAATTTTAATACATATTTTATTTTACAACTAAATATTAATATATTATGTTGTATGTGATCAAAATGTTTTTGATTGTGCACTGTGCTAAATGAAATTGGTGTTGTTGTTTTTATTTTGTAATCATTAAAGTTGAAAATCTTGTTTACTTTGAATATGTCAAGATTTTCACAGAGTCAAAATTCTCCATACAGTAGTGTCACTTAGTGCAATCCAGAGTAATCAATGAATGCAGGAATGTTTGTGCAAAAAATTCCTATCGAGTGTCTATTTATCCAATATCCCCAGACTAGTTTTTAATTTGTAAGCATAAAGAATGGTAATCATGTGATGTTTGATCATTTAATATGTCAAGATATTGGATGAAAATTGAATAAAGTCCATTAATCATATTTTAATTCTATAATCAAAACATAATATTGTAAACTGTATAACAAATGAACTCTACTATACATTTTAGTATGAATATCACCATTTTATTTTCAAAAAGCATAGCTGTAATGAAGTCACTATCCTTTGACATTGTCAATCCTACAAAATGATGCAATTTTTTAATCACCATTTTAAATAAATGTTTGTTTGTTTTTTAAAAAAAAATCGAATTTGTTTAAAGATTGTAATAACAAATCAAAATTGTGTATATAAATTGATAGTGATCATTATGATAAATTCTCACATAAAGGTCCATTACAATTTGCAGTAATGATGTATTAATTTCTTAATACTTAGATTGGTAAATATTAAAATCATTTTATTCTCTATTGTCTTTAGTACTTTTTTATTTATAGGCATTTTAATTACTGAATGTCTCTTTGTTTAATATTTTATCATCCATAAATATTCATTAAAACAAGGTTGCTATAAAATATGTTTTAAAAATTATAAATTTCTTTTACACAAAATAGAAATACCCATCAAAAATTTAAAAATTTGATCAAAAAGCTGAACTTTCAATAAAGTAAAACAGCTTTCTATTCTACTGCATAGTAAAATGTATTGGTGAACGCAAAGAATTAAATAAATAATTTGAATGAGTAGGTGTTTAGAAGATAATGGAATATTCAAGCATCAAAGGTAATAAGAAGGGATTCACTACAGAATCTTTACTTATGAATACAATTCTCTATTACTACTCTAAACTACATAAGACATTTAGTTTGATTTTTGAAGCAAAGAAACAGCAATATCTACAACAACATGATCATGGATAGGTAAACAATCTAAAATTTTTACTGATACAATGATATACTATTAGCATTTTAATTAAATTAATATGCTGTACAGGCTTACACCTGCACATACAGATATATATGTAATATATAAGGGATTCGAATTCAGACTTTCACACAACCCTCAACTCTCCAAGCCATCTCATATTGCTGACCCACCTGAAGGATTTGAACATTCCATCATCAGATTTTTAATGAAATGGAAGGCTGAAGAATTGTGAGTTGGAGTAGTTTGAAGCCTGATTGTATATTTGTGTGGGGATGGTAATCTGGAACAACTAATGAGTCCTGGTTTAGCCTGAAATACGTATATTGGTGATTATTTATCTTTTTAACATGTGTGTGATCAGGTGGGTCAGCAATATGAGATGGCATGGAGAGTTGAGGGTTGTGTGAAAGTCTGAGTTCGAATCCCTTATATATTACATTTAAATTAAAGTAAAAAATAAAAATTGTTTCAAACAGTTTTTTTTTTTTTTGGTTTTTAGAATAAGTAACATTCGCCAGAATAATTTATAAGTTTAAAAAAGTTTTTTTTTCCTATCTAACATTTAAAGCTAATGTTTTTCCAATATAAAATTAAAGATAATAAAATAGTTCAATGAAAACAAAATTATAAAAACTTTACCGTATTCATTTCATGTTTAATAAATTAAAAAACTAAGCCATGCTTCAGATTTTTAAAAATTCTTTTCTGTTTGATGTTATTAGTAATGATTGTTCTGATAATGGATTTTTCACTTGAAACAAAATATATAGTTTCAGAGGCATATGACTGATAGATATCTAGCAATACCACTATTAAAAATATGTTTAGTTATTGCAAAAAAATATAGTCACTCTTTTCTTTGTTTACATCATAATTAGCCTTTGGAAATGTTCAATTTGATATGTACAGCTTTTTAGGAGGGGGATAAATTATTATTTACAGGATGCTAAGAAAAGATGTGTTTCTCTTAAGTCCTTATACATATAAAAATCCATATATGAACGTTGGTTAGAAATGAAAGAGGAACGTCTTTAAACTGAAGACCAAAAGCAGTTATTGGATGGTAGATCAATAGTTTAACTTAGAGATATCAATAGTAATTGATAATTATCAAAAAAATATCATTGTTAAATGTATCTCTAATTATTACATGGGAAATATCTTCACCCTTTTCTTTATTTAAATATACATTTTTTTCCCTAAATGATCTTTCAAAACAAATTTCATGAACAAGATATGCTCTTTTCAAAAATTTCATCTCCTGACTTCTTTAGTTTTTGGTTCTACTTTAATAATACTATGAAATATAACAAAATTTATCAAGTCAAAAGTTCACACTGCTCTCACCAGCATCTACTTCACTGCACATCTTTAATCTGCTTTAATTTTGTACTAATCAGTTTTTAAAACATTAACTCAAAATAGAAAAGATCTAATCAAGTATAGTTAGGCAACTTTACATGTTTTTTCAATAGCTTTAAAAATAGTTTTGTGTCTTTTGAATATCTAAATAATGTATTATTTACAAGGTTCACCTACCCAAACTTCTAATACAAAATAAAAGATGTTACTTTCTTTTGTGTCTCAATCTCTCAGCATTTTTCTGATTAGTTACCATTAGTATGTCAGAATGTTTTATTATGGAATACAAGATGTTAGAAGTAGATATTTTTTTGTAATCCAACTATTTATATTGTTTTATTCACTTAATGTTTTTTTATTGTTGCTTTTAGAAATGCCAAACTTTTATTCTGTATTTATATTTAATAGTAACAATAATTAAATTTGTCATTCAAATTTGTTTTATTGATTATTGAATTATTGTGTTAACCAAACTCATAGCAGAATAGGATATACTGAAACAGTAAGGTCTGCTTTGCAAATCTTCATTTCACCTTTTCTCACCTATTTTCTACCCTCATACCTTAGTTTGAACCCCAATCTATCGTAGTGTGTCTGCAATATGCTTATATACTGAAAATCCCACCTAATTTTAAACCATGAGTACAATGCTCATATTATATATATATAACTCATTCCCAAATAAAATAAAATATTATGGATTGTGTATATGTTCACATAATTGTGATTTATTAAAAAGTAGGTTATATAAGTCGTAATTGTGCACACACTATGATATGCATTTTAAAACATATCAGAATTATAAATTGTTAAAGTTCTTTTGTTTGAATCTATTTACAAATATATATTACCTTCGTAACATATTTTTGATTTAAAATAAAATTCATTTAGTAAATATTCGTTTAGTAAATAGATTCAAATATTGCAATTTAAAAGT
Organism: Epiperipatus broadwayi; assembly: GCA_028023455.1. Lineage (NCBI taxonomy): Eukaryota > Metazoa > Onychophora > Udeonychophora > Euonychophora > Peripatidae > Epiperipatus > Epiperipatus broadwayi. The sequence continues at coordinate 2,602,580 of JAQFVV010012396.1, read as the reverse complement.
AAAATAATTTTTGTTTAATTTAATAAAAGTCATTCCAAATATTTCTGTTAAAATAAATGAGGGACAATAGTTTAATTAGTTAATGTTATATAAGTTTATCTAAAAACAGCAGATATTCACTTAAGGTTTTCTTTAATTAGTAAAAGTACTTTTTAATTAAATCTAGTTTGTAATTCGAATGTCGACAGGGAAATTAACAAAAGAAATTAATTAATGTTGAATTCCTTTAGACATTCGGATAGATTTAATTACAGCTGATAAGTCCGATATATTTTTGTAATGCTCCAGGGCAGTTCTATTGTTAAATTCTACTATAAAAAGGAGGGTTTTCTTTTGTTCTCCATTCTAATGTTTCTAAGAGAAATCATTCTGAGGTCTAATGTTTCTAACCAAAATTATTGTAGTAATTTGTAAATCTTAACATGACAGAGTAGAGCGCAAAAAGGCTATTTCTCTCTGGAATGGTTATATGCTGCCGTAGACCATCGGAAGTTATCACATCAGGAATCCCGGAACTGCTGCCGCTCCAAAAATATGAACATTTCCAGATTTTGCTGTTAAATTATATAAAAACCGGCCGACCATCAATCTACCTAAAAATGCTTCTCCAGAGGTAATCCTAAATTAACCCAAGAGCTCTTGTGATAACTAACATGCTATAGCTATTTTAAATTGTTTTCTTATATTTCACATAATGTCATTATGTACTTCTTTAAATATAATCAACATTTTTGCTCTCTATCCTTGGGTTAATATTTTCTATTTATTAATCTTTATGTTATTTTATTATGATAATGTGTCAGAATCATCTTTGACCGAGTGAATTATTCTTTTTGTTGAAAATAAGATGCCACTATGAAGGCATATTTTAAATTTCTAAATAATTTCCAATTTTATTATCTTGCAAATCACTCATTCGAGGGCGTTTTTTTTCTTTAATATATAATATAATCACATAGTTTAAAATCTACATGTTATTGATTTTAATCTAATATAAGTGTATGTGTGAGGTCAATGATTTAAATGTGTCCCCTAATGCATGATTGTGTATATAAATCTATACTTACTTTTCAAACCCGCAAGCATGCATTTTCCTATTTTAATTACCGTGTTCTACTTTAATTAAGTTCATCATTGACGTCGAGAATCTGCGGATCCTTTTAAATAAATTTCTGGGAATTTGATTGGGAATTTCTCTTAATCCAAGTAAAACCCATTGAGTATGTTTTATATACACTAGTCTCATATTGCTGGTAAATGAATTGTTTGTTGAAACCGCTTTGTTTTAATTTTCCAAGAATTCTTTACACGGCCAAGGCCATTCTCTTCACTTCTTGCAGTTTCCAGGCAGAGTGTGTCCACAAATGACACACCTGGGAATTAAATGCAATTGTCACCCAGTCGCTAAGTTTCATCTGTTCATAAAATACTTTCCTATGGGTTAGTGGTGAGATGCCCTCTGTAATCATTCTGGATATTCAATATTGTTTTATTTTATATTTATTTTACAAAGCATCTGTGACTTAAACATGTCACACCCTCCAACTTTAATAAATTCATTATCAGCAATACTGACCTCCCAATGTAACTCTATTATTATTATTATTATTATTATTATTATTATTATTATTATTATTATTATTATTATTATTATTATTATTATTATTATTATTATTATTATTATTATTATTATTATTATTATTATTATTATTATTATTATTATTATTATTATTATTATTATTATTATTATTATTATTATTATTATTATTATTATTATTATTATTATTATTATTATTATTATTATTATTATTATTATTATTATTATTATTATTATTATTATTATTATTATTATTATCATCAAATAAATGCCTTGATCACATTCCCACTTTGTTGCTTAGTAAGCTTTTGTCTGTGCTATTCTCGAAATCAATAAATATTTTATAACACTTAATTTCAAATATTTTCTGAAACTTGTATAATTACTCAAAGCACCTCGCACATGTTCCTATCTCTTCACGCACATTATCATAATGCTGTTAGCCCGAGGAATAGAATATATCATTTTGCTTTAAAACCTTTTTGTTATTTATTGGAATATAATGCCAACAATTATTTAATACGCGTCCATCTCATATAAGCAGACATTTGGGATCATATATATATTTTATATAAATAAATTTTGTGAAATTATTTAAAACTAAATTTGATATCTTATTTTATTTGATTCCTATGACTGTCTCGGTATATATATATATTTTCTGCATTTCTTTTGTAAATCCATAGACATTAATTAGCCACCCAAACTTCTTTTAGTATAGAGTCTTTTGTTTCTCCCTGACCACCAGGCACCGGTAAAGGGTTACACTAGTAATAGCATCAGATGCATTATCACATAGGTGGCGCTGTGAAATTTGGGCTTTAGATTCGAACTTAGTATATCTAGAAGGCAACCCCTTTTAGAATGTTCAATTTCATGTCTGGGGTTTGAATTCTGCAGTGTGTTAGCGAGTTAGACTATTCTGACTGTTACAATATATTGCAGTTACTTCATCTTCTACAAAATCTATATTTAATTAAGTAATAACTTGTAGATTTATGACTTTACGCTTGTCCAAATTATGATAATATTAAATAGTGCTATCACACTTATAACATAAAGCTGTATAATTAATATCAATTAGTCAATTAAAATGGCTGAGCACTTTCGAGAAACTGTACTTCTCATAATCATAGCCAGTTCTGACTCATTCATTGAAATCATTCTATCAATATAATATGAAAACTTTTGATATAGCAAAACATGCTTTTTTATGATTAATGGTGAAGGAGTCCTCTGCTATAAAGCCTCCTATATAATGTTTTGGTAATATTGATTCTCATAAAAATTACAATATCCATTTCTTAATAAATTGTTATAGGTTTGTTAGATTGTAAATAAGTTTGATTTATTACCACCATTATTGACAGTAGTGTATGTAAATATTATTTATTAATTGCAAGCAGTTCATAATTAAAGTGAACGGCTGAAAACCTCTCACATACACTTTTAGAATGCTTATATGACAGACAATCAGATGTAATGATGACTGTATAAGAAGCTCTTAAGTCACAACACAAGACAGAGATTTTATAAAAAAAAAAAAGATGTTTCCATCTTTCTCTTTACTTAAATTTTTATATATATATATATGCCAGTCTGAAACATTTTGATTTAAGAGCATGAAGCTTTAAACATCTTCATATTGAACTCAATGCATATTATTTATAAATCAACAATGCAAAATCTTTTGATTTACTATGAAGTAATTTTTCACTCAAATTACCTTCATTATTGTAAATAATTTTGATTTACTATCTTCGTTAGTATTTTATTGTTTTATTATATATATGTGTGTGTGTGTGTGTTTGTGTGTGTGTGTGTGTGTGTGTAAATATGGATACAGAGATTTTAAGCCACACAATTTAATATGGAGAGATATTTATTGCAGTAACAAAAAAAAATTGAAACCAAAATACATGGTTGAGAAAATAAATATCTATTATTTGTCTCATTGAAAAATTAGAAGATTAAAATAGGGTGCATATTAGAAAAAAATAGACAGCAAAGGTTTAAATTTTATCCAAAGACATTATAAAAGACCTAGAAGGGAGTTGAATAAATAAAAAGAGGAAGTTTACTGGAGTGATGTGAAGAAGAGAAGTTATGGATTGAAAAAAAACTGAATAAAATTTGGTCTAACTTTAAATTCTGCAATAAGGTTGGTAATGGTTGAAAATGAAGGTGGTAATATATATATAAGCATTTTTAAAATGTTGCTAAATCAATTCCCATTAATGGTGTTATTAACATACATTTCAAAACTATAAGTGAGTTACCATATATTTTTTGTCTTGGCACAGTATCAATTTAGTTTTAAAACACACTTATTTTTCATCTAGTATTTGAATGTTGCATTTAAATACAATTAAAAACATTTTTTTTACTTATTTTACAATATTGTTACACATAACAATAACTATGTTTAGCAATGCCTAATAGCAATCCTAAAATACTATTTGGAATATATATAATTGAATAGTCTATTGCTGGGAGTTCATTAGAAGTTGGACCACTGGAAGTGACAAAATTGGGGCCCGCACTTTACAGAACTTGAACTCCATACTTCAACAAATCATGCAGAGTACTATTTGTGAATGATCATTACACTATCTAAAAAACATTGAATATCAAATGACCATTTCTTACTGCCATATTATAATATAACGAATACTTTATTCTTGTTTTACTTCCGGGATCTTTTAGAATAATTGAAATATTCACAGTTGCAAATCAGTTATATCTGTTTATTTTATTTCTTATTTGGTTATATATGGGCAATAAAAATTTAGAAATAGATTATTGAAAACATTTCCAAAACAGTTTTAACAAAGCATATCCCAGTTGTTAATTAGGAGTATTTATTGAAAAAATTCCCTCCAGCAGGTGACTTTTGGCTTAGTGTTATCCCTTTATTCGTGATTAAATTTTGTATTATTTCAATTGATAGGTGTACGGTGCATATCTAATTATCACGTATTGCATTTGAAACTTTAAACTAAATTGTAGTAAAGAGTATGTTTCCATTAATATATATATATGCAACTATTGTTAACAATTTTGCTCTTCTGGTAGAGTAATTTGCCTGAAATAGCTGCGCATATATATATATAATATTAATGAAAACGTATTACATGTTTTTATAGTTTTAGATTGACTTATATTGATTTAATTTATAGTTCTGATATTTATTTTGTATTCATTTATTCCCTTCATCAAATCTTTGACAGCCTATCATCATTAGTGTTGTAGAATGTAAGTTTGTATCGTAAGTGAACAAACTCGTCTGCCACTCCATCTGTTTAATTCTCCGAGTAAACATCGAATCTAAAATGTACTTTGTTATAAAAAGTTACTTCTTTATGTAAAATGACTAAAGTTTTCTTTTAAAAAAAATATCCATTTGTAGACAATTCTTTGTTTGCAATTGAGTAAACTAAAGCCATCTCTAAGTCTGAAAAGAAAACGACACGATTCTTAAATTAAAAAAAAGAACATCTAAGAAAATAAAAAATAATCCTTTACTTCCTTCTGTAATATTTTGGGATTAGTATTTTTCTAACAACTCATTAGTGGTAACTTCTCAAGCAGGATTATTTTAGTATGTAAAATAATCGGCTCTAAGCTAGTAAATCTATAAATCAAACAACTTTTATTAAAATATATATTTTATAACAATTTACAGTAAAATTCTTTAAGATTAAATTGATTTATTATTACTAAGCGTTTATAAGTAGTCGTCAGTTCTTAAAGATTATATGAATAGCACTTCTTCAGAATGACTTTTCATCTGTTTGCTTTTTTCAAGTGGTTAATGTCATATTCATTACTATGATGCTAGAGTCCACTCCCCTCATTGCTGGTCATCCTCTTCCTTTTTCACCACCATTTTTTTTTAATTTTATATATGTTTTAATGAATTAGATTATCCTATGATATATATAATAAATAAATGATTTATTGTTTGGGAATTCATAAAACATTTGAGCACAGAAATGATAAAGCTGAGTTGTGGTCCATGAACCACGCAGTTCAGAATCTTTCAATGCAACTAATCATGCTGGTCTTATAATATGATTGGTCACATTTAGAACAAATTCAACCTAATTATTTGCGCTTCTAATTAGAGTTCAGGTTTAATATAATTAAATATTATTTTTGTTGCTACTCATAGCATTCTTAAAAGGCTTTTAATGTATTAGTGACTTATAACATATTCTTTTTTTTTAAATAATTTTGTGAAAACATTTAATTATGCATGTTTATGTGTTGCTGCTGTTGGTCATTTTTGGTCATTTATCCATCAAGAAATATTTATATTCTTGAGAACATGTAATACAAGTTTCACCACAATGAAAGATGTTCTGCAGATAATTTTTTATATAATACTGAATTTTACCAGCTATTAATCCCTCAAGATTTTAGTTTTGTAATAGAATTATTATTGTCCACTATTATTAGGCTTTTAAGAGTTTTTTTTTTTTGTTTAACTAATGAAGACTGAAATTAATTAATTTGATATAGTGCTGATATTGGATAAGTGATTATTATAACATAGTAGTTACACTGAACAAACCAGATTGTGACATTTCTTTATTGATTTTAAGCAAGTTTATGATAGCATTTACAAAAAATATATATGAAGTATTTTAAAAGGCTTTGGAATATTTATTTAATTGAGTAATATGCTTAAACTGTATTTATGAAGATTCAACTAAATGTGTGTTCTATATCAGTGGCCGGCAACTTTTTAGATATTGCAGACCACTAATATAATTTTTAAAGGTACGAATTAATACAAGCATCGAGTATGATATATATATATTTATTTATATATTAATAATTTTATATGTTTTATAATTTGTTAAAGAATTATGTTTTATTTTGTTTTTTGTTAACATAATGTTCATTTTATTTCATAAAAAAGAAATGAATGTACAAGTAGGTATTTGTTACATTTTATATGTGTAATTTTCTAATTCGTATCTACAAAAATTATTTAAGATAAATAACTTTCTATTCTTTAATAATTTTTATAGATGTGTTTTTTTTCAAAATTCTTAATAAAATTTTTGAGTTTTAGTTTACCCAATTACCAAGGGTGTGCCATAGTCAAATTTGATGCCTTATCAATTGTACAGAATTTGTTTTTATTTCGTTATTTTTCTATGATGCTGACCGAATAGGGGTTAATTATATACCTTTGAGATAGATGTTTTGCAAGTCACAGTAGTATTTTGTAACAAATCAATTAGCAATATAATGTTCTTTTTCTATTTTACATATAATAATACAGCTTAAACAAAATTTATTTTTTATTTAAAAATTTTATTAAATGAGCTTAGCGAATTTAAATAATATCTGAATTTCTTTGCGGACTATAATAAATTTCAGATTTTCAAGTTGTTAATGTTTTAAACAAAAAAATTATTTGTTCTTCATAATTTTCATATGCTGTTAGAAATAATAACAAGCTAGCATGAAAGTGAAAAATTATTGGGATTTGAAAGTTAATTTAATTGGTGAGAGAAGAAGAAAGGAGTTTGAAAAAACAATAACCTTATTACAGTATATACTTTTGTCAGAATTTTATCCAGAAACATTGAGGATTTTTATTTAGTATATATAAATTTCAGAAGTACACTTTTTAAATAATTTAGATGCACTTCTATTGCATTGATCAAGCAATTGACTTAAGAATTAAAAATTAATGGGTCAAAGCTTAATCAGTCATTAATGGTGTTCAAATGTCACATGACCATGGCTAATGATTTAATTATTTTAAGATAATCATATAAAATCAAAGTAGTTCCATAAGGAATTGTTTTTCTTTATAAGTCAAAGACTTGAAGCATAACTGTCAACAATAAAATATATTCATTAGTTTGTAAATAAAGTATTAAGACAAATTTTTGCTGTTAGATGAGACTGAGGAAAAATAACTTACAATTAGATATGTCACAAAGGAGAGGCAATATTACTAAGATTAAGATTGTTTAGACATGTAAGAAAAATAATGAATTGTATGTGTGTATATATATATATAATTAGAGAGAATTTCAACTCAGATTTGTTTGCTGTATGTGTGTTTATTTACTCATTCACATTCACTCAAAAAGTAAAATAAATAGTAGAAATGTAGTGCATTGTATCTTTATTTTTTCAAAAATAAAATTGACAATTGAAGCAGTACAGATTCAAACTTTTTGATATAATGCAAAAAATTTTATTAAAAATATTTTACAGATTTCATATATTCCATTCATAACCTTATAAAAAAATTATTTTTAAAAATAGTTATAACTTTAGATACTTCAGAAGTGCAGACAACGATGGCCCAAATATGCTCTTTCCATTTCATTATTTCTACAATAGATTATTCATTCTTTTTGAACAAACAACCACTTCTAGAAATGACTGGCTATCCTTCACTACAAATTGATAACTTTTGCTTATCATTAACTAAACAAAATTGAATTTTTTTAAAATTACATTTAGAGAGCATTTTATTAAATAAAACACTGTACTACATCAATCCTTTAAAAAAAAAGTCAACATATTCAACTTTTTAAAAAAAAATTGTTGTTAATAAACAAAATTGCATTAAAATTAGTAAAAAGACTGCAAGAGAAAAAAGAATGACTGCTTCCATAATGTATAAAATTTACTAAATTAACAAATTTTAAAGTTTTTATTTTTTGTTTATTTACATTTTTTGTTGTTATTTTCTTTGTTTATTGACTTTTTTTTGGTAGTGTACTATTATAATTTCACTGTAATTATTTAGAATAAACATTTTTGCTTTTTTTAATCAGTTTAATTTGAGAGGGGTAGTCCTTTGCAATTTTTTACTTTGATTCAGTGTTTTATTGTATTTTTGATGATTTTAAAAATATCAACAAAAAAGCTTACTGGAAAATCTTTAGAAAAAAGATTTCAATTACTGTTTTTATAAAGCAAAAAAGATTAAAAACTGATTTTATCCCAAATTTTAGTACTTTTCTAAATTATACATAGTCATTGTTTTTGAACATTATACAAGATCTTTTAGATGCATACAATGCTCAAATAAAACAAATGGAACATAATAATATTGTAACAGTCATATTTGTACATTCATGCAACAAAATCCAGAGTTCTGGCAATTTATGCTAAAGTTGACCCAGATTAGGAGTTGATATCTCAAATCTGATCACACTTCAACTTCTTTACCGATACTTCATGATTTAATACCCTATAGATGACATTTATGAGGTTACATTCGGTCTCAATCTTCTTTGTGAGCTGGCATAGAAAACTTTGAAACATGAGACTCGGGAATGAGCTATAAATTATTAATAATACCAAATAAGCACACCCTTATGGCTAAATAAATTAATTCATATATCAATAAAATAATATTAATTTGAGTGGATTTGGAGTGTTTGAAGTGGACTGCAAAAGATAACAGGAAACAATATTATAATTTAAATATCTTTAATATAAAAAAATAAAGAAATTAATTAATATAATAACAAACAAATGTGCATTGGTTGGGTTTTTACATACAGGTGTTACAACAATGATGAGATGATTTAGGTTACAGGGTCTCATCTTTAAAAATGTACTTTATACATATTAATATAGTTTATTATCTGCGATTCATATTCATACCTACGTATAGATATATGCCAACTATTCATAGGTTTGCCACCATGAAGCCAAATATCACAGAGACGATATATGATAAAACATTAATTTATTCATGGTAATATATTAATTGTGAGCAATAAATATGCTCAACATACAGATTCCTTAAGTGAACCAGATTTCATGTTCAGATTAATAATGAAGTTTAATAATAGGATGGAACAAACTGGTTGCTGTAGCAGGCTTCTGACACTGTAGTGCTAAAATACTAAATTAAGAATTTGTAGTATGAATGTATAGTTATTCACAGGATTCAGTACCAAGTACTCAGTTTCCTTGGACCATATGACTTACTACCATAACATAGAACATTAGTTCAGGATGTCAGAGCAGCTTTAAAAATTGGTTTCTGGACCCTCATCTTCCAGTTCTAAGTGTAGCTGTCTGAACTAAATAATGGTTTGCATATCATTGTAAGCCCATTTTAAAAAGAATGCATAGCAAGACATAAATGCACATGTAATGTTTAGTAAAAACCTTCCAAATGCTTACTAAATAATACTAATACTAAAATTAAGATAAATTTATATGCACAAAATTCTCTAGTTTCATTCAGCAAAACAACCTTAACCAAATTCTCAATTAGCATACTTTAAACATGCTAGGAGGGATTTCATTAAAATAAATTTAGTTCAGGAATATTGAATCAATATATTTTATACAGTAAACTAGGAAGGAGAAAAGCATACTTAGAGGTTTAATTAATAATTACTAATATGCCTTTAAGTATCATCCCTTCCATTATCTAACTAGGATGTATAATAATAATTCACAAACCTTAGTGACAAGCTAATATATAATACCTTAAATAACATATATGTATAATGAGTGCATAGAGATCTGTTGCTATATATAACAACAGATTTCAAAACAGAAATTTTTGTTTGCTAAAAACAACAAAGAAATATTCTATTGAAGAGATTCTAATCATCTCTCTCTAAAATTTACTAAGTTATTTATCTCTACCTTGAAATTATGGCATAAATAAAATAAAATGATTAAAATAGAAATAGTCATGGCCACAGATTAAAAAGGTTAAATAATAACTGCTGACAGTTATTATATTTACAGAAGAAATTACTTTAAAATTATATTTATATTTAGTTTTATAGGCAAGACTGTTACAGTTATATTAGATTTAATATAAACACAGATTTAATAATTACAAAGTTTAGAAACTTTATTTTACAAGATTTTAATTAATCGAGAATTAATAATTACTGAATGTTCATTATGAATAGCTAACTTAAGGAATTTATTAAGAATTTTAAAGAGATTTATAAGAGATCTGCATAGAAGAAATATTACCAATCTTTTTCTAGGATGAGTTATCTGGCATTTGAATAGGTTCTGGATCTTCTCTGAATAGGTTGTTCTCCTTGGTGTTTTCTTGCAACTGGTAGAACTGGTCTCTTCCATTCTGCAGTGATGATGATAACTTGCAGTGGGTGGAAGGTCACAATTTACCTGAAGGAAGATGGCAAACCTGGGTCCTTCCTAGCCATTCATGTTATTTATAAAATGGGTGTAGATTCCATCAGAAAGTGCTTTAATTATTGCGAGAGTTTTTTTTTTTTAATTTGGGGGTTTTATATGAGATTTCTGATCCTCCCTTCAAACCTATTAACTTGTTTACAACTTTTAAATTTTAATCTTTAATTTTAGAGTATTTTAAAGTTTACTTTAACATCCTAATAAAGTCAAAAGAAAAAAATCTCAAATTAAGAATAGTGTTGCTTGGATGATTTTGTTTTGTTCAAGATATATTTTAAATTTGTTATTTTAAAATAATCTAACACAAGTGCATGTAATGTGATATTTTTACCAAGAATTATTCAATATTTTAAAAATACATTAATTTTGTATAAACATTCTGCTATATATGTATGTTGGTCATCTCTGGAATTGAAATTATATATGCAAGTCTTAAGTGAATTAAGAATAAATTCACACATTAAATTTAAACAAATTAAAGATTTAAAATATAAATATAATTGTTTTATAATGCTTGTCAAATCTGTTATCCAGATTCACTTGCATATATATATATATATATATATATATATATATATATATATATGTATATATATATGCATATATAGTGTATATATATATATATATATATATGTACACTTGGCTAGGTTTAAACTTAGAATAAGCACACTGTGGAATATAGTAGGTGAAATGGGATGTGTTCAAATATATACCATTTCAATATAAATAATAAAAATTATTAAATTGCAACCTTGCATATTAATAAGGAAAAATCCTTGTGTTTTTTCAGGTTATAATGCATATAATAAGAAAAAAAGCATAAAACTTGTGACATATTAAAATAATATTTTTTTTTAATCTGCTAATTCCATGTGATTTTTTTCTGCTGTTTATAAATATTAAAACCTATTTCTAATTTGTTAAATAATATAGATTTATATAATGGATAGTTATATAATGGATAATTAATTATTGAGTTTAATTAATGAGATTTAAAAAAGTAAATAATCCATAAATTAGTACATTCATAGGAATATTATAAATATGAAAAAATAAAAACAAATTAAGGATTACTGGATTTTAATTTTTAGTTTTACTTTTTTTATTTATCTTTTTATTTATTTTTGCAAATTAAATAAGTATTTGAGAAATGTGAATTATATCTGATTTTTTTTCTTTTAAATTAAATAAGTTTTATTCATTCATTAACAACCACTTATAAATAAGTAAAGTCTTTTTATTCCAGATAAAAAATAAAAATTTAAAGATGAGTTCCACAGTAACAATATAACCCAATACATGAAAAATAAATACATCCACATACATTACAAGTACATCCTACATTCTGTTTATATGACATTTTGAGATGGTATCTCAAATTTTTTTCTGCAGCAAACTATTGTTTCTGAAAATTTTTTACTTATCTAATTATTTTTTATCGCTGTAATATATTCTTAATTACATTTTACTAATAAAACAATCAATAATATGACTTTTAAAGAATTTTGAAATATTCTTACGAATATATGAAGTCTGCTTTAGCCATAAAAACATTATTAAATTCGTCAAAGTATGTTTTAGGAAATTGGTTACCTCATTCACTTCACAAGCCCAGTCTAATAAAGATGTACCTTGATAATGATATTTTTAATAGCTTCATGTCTACTAATCTGAAAAACATATTTGATATTAGGATCTTGCAACATATTTCCATAATTTTATGAACTTTTTAAGTAGAGTTTTTTAGAGATCATTATATTGCAATGATAGGAGAGTTTCCAAATAAAAAATTTGCCAATGTAACAAGCCTTATGTACAACTAATTTAAATGAAATATATATATATATATGTCAGCAGTAGCGTATTGGAATATGTGCTTTCAGCATTCAAGATTGCATTTTTTTTTTTTTTGTTTTTCATAGGTCAAAGCGTTGACCGGGAAGCAATCCCGGGCCAACTGCTTGAAAGGCAGCTATGCTAACCACTAGGCCAATAATGCTTGACAAGATTGCATTTTTTACTTTAAAAAATTACCAAGGTATTTAAATTGATTCACATTCTTAGATTAATTATCATCCACGCTAAGCTGCTGAGGATTTGAGTTTGTTCAAAAGCTTTTAAAATTTCAATAATAAATATAATATTAATCTTGATGAATTAAGGTTAATGATGAATCACATTACCAAAGTTCACTGGTGTAAACTAATGTAGGTAAAATGTGTTGGGGAAATATAAACAGCACCAACACACATATATACAAACACACACATTCTTTTATTCATGTAAATTATTTGATCATTAATCAATCATTTCAAATGCACATAGCACACACTTTAAATAAGCTTTAAAGGTGTCATAAAAAATTTACTATATTAAAACTGTCTAGTAACTTTTACGCTGTTGAGAAAAGATTATTAGTAGACAAATTTCCTTTGGGTAAAATATACAAAGAACAATAGCATAGATAAAGCTTTTTAGTATGTTTTAGCAGCAATTTCCTCAAACCTTTCAGGAATGAGTACCTACAGGAGGTCTGAACATATTAATATTTAATTAAAACCACCTTCACCGTATTTATAAAGGTTTCCAGTTTGGAATTCTAATTCTAAAAGCTCTTGTGAAAATAACAGCTGTAAAATGTAAAAATAAGAAATATTTGTTATTTATTCATACACATACAAGCAGTAATACATACTTGCTTAAAATGATGAGAACCAAAGTACTTATTTAGACTATATAATATTTATTCAGACTTTATAATTTAGCAATTGTTTTGCTTTAAAAATTGATATTATCCACAATTTAAATTGCATTAACTAAGATTAAAAACTAAAAATTTTATATGGTTCAGTTTGCAATTATCTCTGATCAAAAGATATAATTTGTATTCAAACTATTTTGTTCACTCATACATTAACAATAAGAATTATGAAATCTTTTACTTTGTAATCTTTGAACTTAAATTATCCTTTATAATAACTGTTTAGCTATTATGAATAAATTTAATGATATCAACTTAATTCAAAGAGTTATTTTTATTAAAATATACGAATTTAAAATATAACACAGATAAATGTGTGCACAGATGAATGTGTATATGTAATACATTATTTCAAATAATACATATATAAAAAGTAGGTTCAAATTTTAATCACATGGAAGATTTTTAAATATAAAAAAAGCAATTTACAGATAAAATTAACAATTATATGTTAAGTAGACTTTATAATGTTAGCAAGTCATGAACCCATGCATCAGAACACACATATTTTTCAAGACATTTACATCATCTCTTGGAGTTAGATTCCAACCATAAAATAATATTCACTCATCACATTATTAACATTATTTATGCTACTGTATGCATAAAATTTAAAAATTTTAATTATTCTTTAAAAAAGATCTATATCATTTTTTTATTATTTTGTTCTATCTATTGTTGCTTAATGTTTTATTTCTATAATGTTTCTGTTGAATAGAATATATATATAGGATGATATTTATGACCCTTGATTACTGTGTGCATGCAACACTTCTCAAACTATATGAGAGAAAATAAATATTAAGCTATTTCTGTAAACTATTTTTTAAATGGTATGATCCCTATAAGATGATGGCCAATTGCTAACTTTTAATAATAATAAGTATGTCTATCATAGTTTGTCACAATTAAACCTTAAGTTACATTACTGAGTGATATAAGTACAATAATTGTAGGTGATGATAGTGGTGAACTCAAGTGCTAAAAGAAATTATTTGTTTTCAAGTAAACAACTTTCACTTCTATGATTTGAGTTGTATGTTGATGCTTAATTCATCAATAAATGCTTAAACTTGATAAAGAATTCATCATTAAATAATAATGATAAAGTAAAATAAATAAATTGGACTGCAGACTAAAAAGAATTAGACCAATTTCTGTGAATTAGCAAATATATGTAGTTAATTTTATTATATATACATTAAGTGTGGTGTTTGTTAAATATTTACAGCAAAAAATATTAAAAATAAAGCTAAGGGTTAGATTATATATAATTTTAACTTAGTTTAGAATAAGAAAAATATTTGAAAGTTCTAAAAATAAACTAGAAAATAATGCAAAGTGTCAGAGTCTGCTTCATAAGGTCATCAGATAATACATTCTAGTTTTGGCAATTCTAGCACTGGAATTTATAATAGATTGTTAAGCAATAAAGCTGTTCTGTTATTTTTAATTTAAAATTTTAAAGTAAAAATTGTTTGAAATAAAAAATAGACATGAAATTAAAATTTTTAAAAAATAAATGATATTTTGCAAAATCTAGTGAAGATCCAATGCTTTAATCACTGAAGAAATGCTTATAGAGTCAAATGCCTTTTCATAATCACAAATTTAAAGCATAATGGTAATTAACATTCATTTGTCCTTTCTATAACTTCTCTCAATACTTGGATATGATCCATTGTACTAAAACCACTTTTAAATCTAGTTTGTTCTTTTGGTTGGTTGAAATCTAAAGTTCTCTGTATAAGAGTTGTATTTATCTTGATAAAAAATATTTGTACAAAATTGATAGAAGGCTTATATATCTAAAATTTCTAATATCTTCTTTATCACCTCTTCTAAATATTAATATTAATACTGCATTCTTCTAATCAACTGGTATATCTTTAACACTTAGACATTTGTTATATAACTTTACCAAAAAAAAATTTTATTTCTTCACCTGCTTTTTTTAAGGTATCAATTATAATTCCATCATTGCCTGAAACTTTTCCCTTCTTCATAAATTTATAAAATGTTTATAGAAGTGCAACAATTGCAATTAGACTACACAATGATTGTAAGAAGTTTAACATTGAGAAGGGTGTAAGACCGGGTGATTTCATATCTCCAAAGCATTTTACAGCAATGCTGCAAGTATTTTGTGATTTAAAATGGGCAGCTAAAGAATTTTAAAAATAAATGGAGATTATTTAAATCATTTAGATTTTGCAGGTGATATAATTGCTTTTCGCAAAAAAATGCTTCAGAAATTTTGAAAATGCTGCAACAGTTATCAGATAAAAGTAAGAAAGTGGGACTAAAAGTAAATGTTAAAAAGACTAAAGTAACTTTAATGGATTGTCTCAAAAGATGAATTACAAGAAGTTAACAACTACAAATACTTTGATCAGATTATTACAATAGATGGAACATAATGGATGAAAATAATCATAAAATTAAGCTTGTTTTTGGAGAAATGACTTAATATTAAAAGGAAATACGTCTATGTGTTTGAAAAGAAAGGTTTTTAATAAATGTGTTTTACTATTTCTTATTTATGGATCTGGGACTTGGACAGTTAACAGAATAGCAATATAGAGACTTCAGATCACTCAAAGAACAATGGAGAAATGCATACTAGGCATAAGAAAAAGAGATCAAAATGAGTTACATTTATAAGAGAACAAACATTTGTTACTGACATCATTGAAATCATTAAAATATTTCTAGAAGAGTTGATAATAGATAGACATAGTAAACTGGATTCTAAGATATTTAAAAGACTTAAAAAAAGACCACATTATATAGATGGATGAAATAAAAAAGTATGCAGAGGTGATGTGGAGAAGAGTGGCTAAAGATCAGAGAAGATAGAGTGAACTTGGGGAGACCTCCATCCTACAGTGAATTGAAAATGATTGATAATGATGATGATGATGCTGATAAGAAGACTTTAAAAAATAGAATTTGAAAGTGTGCATAAACACTTAAAAGTTAGGGACCATAAATAACTAAATTTTAAATGCCCGTGGCTCATATATAATAAAAAAAGCAAAAAAGAAAATGCAAAAGAGACCTCTTAAGGGGTGTTTTCAAAAGTTATAATTTTCAGAAGAACTCATGGAGAGACAAAAAATAAAAATAAAAACATTTCTAATTGATCGTAAGCTCTATTTTCAAATAGGATTTAAAAAACAGAAAAAAAAATCTGTACATTTCATTCTTTTATGGTTGAATTTTATTAAAAAGAGATTTTTACTATGAAAAAGAAATGAAGCATATATTAAATATTTATACTACAACCCATAAAAATTTCTTACAAAAGGAATTTCTATTTGTTAAAATTATAAGTTCTTATTCAAAAAAATACTAAGTTAGAAAGACAAAAACTTAGAATCTTTCCATGTAAAGATATATTACAATAAACATAAGAGCTATACATATTTATATTTCATTTAAAACTAATTTTAATTAATTTTTATATTTTTAATCTAATCAAAGCAAGTTTATTCAACAGTTTCAATAAAAGTTTTTTGAAAAATTTTAAAGAAATAAATCTGTGAAGATGATTACAGCGAATGTTTTTGTAGTGTTCTAAAAGATAAACATATATATCGCTTTATATTGTAATTAAACATTAAAAAAATTATACAATGTTTTGAATCCATTTTAACAGAAGTTAACATGTGTTAAAATATTTTATTTGTGGGGCCAGTCTTTAACTATAATAATTTGGAATAAGAAAATGCAGATGTGCAGACTAATACAGTCTTTGACAAGATCAATACTCCGGGGTCAATTCAATAGTCAATAGTATGGTGACAATATCACAAATTAGAATTGGTGAGTTTGACCAAGAGAATCTGATAGATTGGCCTTTATATTTATAGAAGTTATAACTTTTTTCTAATTAATGGCACCAGTGTTAGTGCCGTAAAAATTGCTATGTTATTCTGCTTTGCCACTCAACAAGTTGTAGAAATAAATAGATTTTGTGAACCAGAATCACCTGAAAAGCAGATATAAAAGGAAATTGTGGCAGAGTGAAACCATTTTATCAACCTCAACTGTTAAAATACCTCACCTGGCTACATTTTAAAAAGTGTATTACAGTCTAAAAATAGAGTTAGAGACTATGTTGTAGCCTTGTATGACATAACTAAACCATGCCTGTATGACTGTTTGACTTGAAAATCCCTCTTCAATTTTGTGGATTGGCTGATGATCACATAATAGTTACTTGCAATAAGTAATTTATCTTACAGTGAGGCTATTAAAAGAAACTGCTCAGCCACCCAGCAAGGAAGATAATATGTTTCCATTGGAATGATAGACCACATGGCTCAGGAGTATAAAATCAAACCTCAGAAATATGAAAACTGTGACAGTATGGTATTTTTTATCAGAAAAGGGCACCACAGTAAGGCCATAAACGTGATCAAAGTTTCACAAAAGATTTACTAATAATCATATCCAAAGTTTTATTACAAACACAGCCACTGAAAATATAGACCAATTCATGGTTACAGTAAGAATTTTTAATAAACTTGTGATCATGGAAATATATAATGGCACTGGATTATCACTCATGAACGAACAGATCTGGAGAAAATTAATACAGTATAGGAAATTTCTACCACTTCTTGTAAAAAACAATCCTAAAACTTGGGATCCAAATGGCAATTCAATCAAGTTACTGGGAATGGTCCACATGACTTTTAAAAACTAAAAAATATTACAGATCTTTCCATTGTGTAATGTTCATGGAGAAATAACCCCTATCACTGGTAGAGAGTCAAACTGTTAAGAATCAAAGTCTTCTTTATTAATGAAATCTGAATTGAGGATGAAGTAAGAATTAACTATATGGACCTTTTTGAAATGGACCAAAAAAATTAAAAACTTCACCTGTGGATGTAGGGCTGCTTATCAGAGTAAGATGGGCAGAAAGCACTGCAAATCACTCAGCTAACAAAGTAACAGAAGAGTGAATCAAACCTAAAATTGCAAGATCCATAGAAGAAAACTATATAATAAAGGTAGCACTACCCAACATACAGATATTCTGACAAGATGTCTAGATAAATTTCTGTAGATGAAATACACATAAACTATAAACCGCATATATGAAATAAAGTTCAAAATTGTAAGCAGCAAGAAAATATCAGAATGGCCAAAGGCAGATCTAGAATACTGACTTCTATTAAAATCAGTCACAAAAAAATGGTCTGCAAGATGTTCTTCATAGCTCCATTAAGACTTATGAAAAATATGTTAGAATTTATCAGTTAATAAAAGCTACTTTTTCATAGACAACAATATAGTGATTCCAAGAAGCATTCTTAATAAATTAGTCAACAATATAGTGATTCCAAGAAGCATTCTTAATAAATTATTGAATGTTATTTACCAAGGATACCCCAGAATAATAAGAGCAAAAGTTCTACTGCATGGATATGTCTGGTGGCCTGGAATTAGTAGGAACCTGGAAGAATATATTAAGAAATGTAAGTTTGCCAAACAATGGCTAAGCTTTCGCTGAAGTACCACATTTCATGGCCACTAAATACATTTTATGGCCACTCACCCAAAAATTATAGTAACAAGTGCACATTGACAATGCCAGACAATGAAAGATGATACATTTTTATGGACATTGGATTGAGTACAGAGTAATAAGAAATACAGATTCAGATAGAACCATTGAAAAACTATGAGAGTTTTTTTTATGTTCATGGAATGCCCAATATGCTGTATGTGACAATGGAGCTGTGTTTGCTTCACAGATATTTGAAAGCTACTAAAATGGGAGATAATACACATTCAGACACCACCCTACATCCTGAGTCAAATGGACTAATCAAGAAAGTGGTTCAACAAATGGAGGAAAGTTTAAGATAAATTAATGCTAGAAATATGAATGAAGTTCTTCATGAGGTAATGATTTACCAGCATAACTACAGGTAAATCTCAAGCAAAAATCTTGTTTGGGAGTGGAAATTAGAACTAGGGTGATAATGCTGTTTTTTAATATAAAAATTTTTTAGAATGAACCTGTAATGTGAAAATAGTTTTAAAGTTGATGATAGCATCTAAGTACTACACAACCTTAAAAGAAAAGGAAAGGGAAACTATCACCAGGTGCATTGAATACAATTTACTAAAGTTGAGACAGAATATCGTGTGACACTTCACAAACATCTAAACTATAAAAAGGAGTACTATCCAGAATACAACCCTAGATACATTGAGAGCAATGCCACTGAAAATAACACACCAAATGGGAACAAAAAACATGGAAGGCATCCATCAAGTTATAGATATATAGAGTGATAAATCAGAGATTGAAGATCTAAAAGCTGATAATCTAATGGCAGCTGCATGATAAACAAGTTGTGCAGATACAGAAAATAATCTAATCTGGAATGAGGAAAGGTGTACTATATTATAGCATAATAGTAGGCATTATAGACTATGCATTCATATATGTAGATAATGCACATATATTAGGTGTATACAATATGTTCATCATTTGATTTTTTTAATAAAGTCTGTGATGTTATCATTGATGTTAATGATGTAATATGTACTTTACACATAAGTGAATTGTGTGGTTCAATTGATTGAATGGCGTCTATTGAAATTATTTCTGACCCATTAAATTTAAAAAATGTTAATGTGAAAGTAATAAAATTTATAGTTGAAATATTAAGCTTTATTGATAAAAATATTTATGCAGTTTTTAAGAAGGATTTTTATAAAATGGGTAATGGCCGGCCAATGGTCTTCCTACAGTTGTCCAAATATATAATTTTGTAATTTCTACATACAAGGAAAGTACTTTTAAAAAGGATTGTTATTAAAAAAATATTATTTTATATTATTGATATGTTGATGATGTTTTTGTTTGCAGTAAGACAAATACGATTAAAGAATTGTTTAAAGAATTAAATAATATAAATGGTTTAAAATGGATCAAAACACAAGAAAATTTAAGGTTTTTGTTCAGTTTCTCGATCTTAAGATAACTAGAAATAGATGTAAGCTAGATTACTATATGACTGTTAAACTAATAGCAACAAGAGGTTATATTCCATATAAATCAAGAGTACCAATATCACATAAAATGGCACATTTGAAGTCCTTCTTATTTAGAAATGATAATCTTTGTCAATATTCATCAGATAAAGGCAAAAATATTGAAATGTATTCTAATGATTTGTTAAATGTTGGCTATAATTACAATCATATTTATAATACTATTAAAAATTTCAATACAAAATATAAAAATAAAAATATTAACAATAAGGTTGATTCTTCTACTAATAAAAAAATTTGGATATCAATATCATATATTTGAATCAACAAGCAAATTTCATAAGGAAAATTTATAAAGGTATATTAATAAATAACTCTAAAGATAAAACTTCATTTATGAATAAAAATTGCATCATTTATGAATGGAAATGTATGTGGGGTAGTGGTTATATAGGGGAATCAAAATGTACATTGGAAAAAAAAACTAAAGACCACTTGCTTTTATTAAAAAGGGTTAAAAATACAAAACAAAATTGCAAAGATAATAATAATGTATCAGCTTCCATTTTTTACAACCATAATAAATCATATAATAATGTAAAAATATTGCAAATTGAAAGAGATAATAAAAGGAAAATAAAGGAAGCTATGCTAATATATAAATGCAAGCAGGATTTAATCAATAGGCAGGTAGCAAATGCTAAGATCACAGAATTATGGGATGGTTAACCATTCAAAGTATTAGTTGACAAAGACTATGAGGATAGTCAAAAGCACTCCTAAATGTGATTATATTTTTTGTATTTTTCAAAATTTTTGATTACTGTATTTACTAATATTTAATTAAAAGATTCTGTATATTGCTTTGAAAATATATATTGAAGCAGTCAGATCTAAGTTCAATCCTAGCTCCATAATATCTCACATGTAGCCCACTTCAAACCCTAGTACTAACCATGAATTTCTGAATGCAATGGGGCTTTATACATTCAATACATGCTAGTTTCCTTAAAAAAACAGTATTAAAAAATTATTTTAATATTTAAACTAATCAATATTCTTAATAAATTTATGATAAAATTATTCATGAATTTATATATATTATAACTGCATGGATTGTGCGGATATATTTATAAATATTTAAATATATATATTCATTATAAAGTTTCATTGCATTGGAATGTTTTAGTTTACTTTTAAACAGTTTGTTCAGTGATTAAAAGCTACATTCTTTCAATAAGCTTTCAGATTGTCCTTTTCCAAAGACAATGGGGAAAGTTTTATTAATTAGCAAAAAGATAATAATTTAAAATGTAAGAATGGCTCCTAATTAAAATCGTTTTTTAGATTTATAAATTCATTTTTTTATTAGAAAATGAATTCAAAGTTAATGAGTTTGAAAGCCTTATCGAAGAAATGTATCTAAAATCAATTAGCAAAATTTATAATTTTGATAATCAAGAAGCATTAGCATGAAGGCATCTAGAATAGGTGGGAAACCCAAGAGCAGTATAAATAGCCTGGAAAAGTTTGGAGAGGGGAAGCCATATTTGTTTTAAAGAAGTGCTACTAGAATCTATGTGCATCTTTAAAGTATAAACCTATATAGTGTCTCCATCATGGTGAGGGGCTAAACTTCGGGAGTCTGACTGCTGGCCCGAAGTTCCCAGAAGAATCAATGTAGCTGCTAAACTAAACCTTTTCCGGACCAATCATGCTGCCCCAAAATCTGGAAGAATCAATCAACATGTCATTCAAATAATTTACAAAATGCGCACCTACATTTTCATTCAACTGGACTCTGCTATGTGTAATCTAAGGAACCAACCATGAAGAACAGTAATATCTTTCTTGAAACAACCGCAACTTTCTGGCCAGTTTCCGAACTTTAATTTACACTACCTTTAAATTAAGTACTGTTAAAAGCTCTTCTCATCTCTTAATGTATTAATCTGTATAAATAATTCTTGTTTTTCTATCTCTAGTCTTTAAAATTAATACTTTGTTAAATTTTTCTTTCTCACGATGGCGGTTTGTTTCACTAACTGTATTATATATGTTTATTGAGTAATTATTAATGTCATGTATTTTTGGTTATATGCCAGTAATACTTCAACTTGACAATAATTTCTTTTGTTACACGTACCTCATGAAAATAATCTAATATTAAGTTTGATAGTAATTTTTTCCCATTGGATCTAATTTAAGATGGTTCTATTAATTGTTGAGTTGAAGGATTGATACAATTTTTGCTATTTTATTAATGGCTAATAATAAATTATTAGCTCAGTTTTTACCCTATGTCCCTGGCTATTTATCTAGTTTACAAGTGGTTATCTATTTATAAACTTAAAATGTTTCATTAAAGGTCGGTCAAGAAAAGTAAATGAATACATTCTAATTTAAATTTTATGCTTTCTATTAATATTCGGGGAGGGCATGATGATTTAGGGCATAATTAATATAATTTTATAATTACATTAAGTATTTTAGTTAAAAGATCATTTGACTTTAATTCCACAATCAGGTCATCATGTAAAGCATTCTTTATATAAAATGGGTTTTATTAATTACACTCGATGATTATCGAGTCATCATTTTCAAACATTACTGGCACGAGCCATCTCCTGCTTCATAGGCTTGTCATCGGTGATACTATTTTTACTTTAATTACTGAGGAAAAAACCACTTCCTCCACTTGCTCATTTTTTATTATATTGGAACACCAAAGGTACGTGACTATGACCCGACCTGGCTTTCCCTGTGTTCCACGGATCCTTTATGGGGCATAAAAGACTTGTAAAACACAAGCCGCCCTCCTACTTAAATCACTGACAAGCCATTATCTCTCATATTCATTTTTATAGCTCATAAGACATCAGTACCATTTACTACTCCTTAGCTCAAATAAAGCCCCACTCTCATGCTCATAAATCGTGATAAATTGATTTCATTAAAGTTGAACAAATTCTTATTCATTTTTAATTAAATAAGTTTTCTATTAAATATTAAACTTGTGCTTAAATACTTATCTTGCTCTTCATGAATTAATTTACGAATGTGGAAATGAATCTCACATTCTTTCATTTAGAATTAGAATCATAATTTCTGTCACAGCCAAATATCTTTATCTATCTTTATTTTCTCGTTGGGGCATAGACACATATAATCCTCTTATAATGTTGCATAATACTTATTGGCATATAATAAGGACTTCAATTCTTATTGTAAATTAGAAATTCTGTTTAAAGACTAGAGGTAATCTATATAATCATAATCTAAAAGTTGAACAAAATTATTATTATTATTATTATTATTATTATTATTATTATTATTATTATTATTATTATTATTATTATTATTATTATTATTATTATTATTATTATTATTATTATTATTATTATTATTAAACATTTTATTAACACATTTGGTTTTTAACTTTCTTTATTATTCAATAATTATTTTAATATTAATGCTCGCTGTCTGTATTGGCAACCTGAACATACATATAAGAGTTGACTTATAAATATCCTTAGCTATTTTATTATTTGTCATTAGTGTCAGTTCAGGGGTCTCAAATCATCATCATCCATTGAGCTAGTTTCTTGGAGCATAGTCATGTACCATCAACTTATGTCATCCATTGATTTTATCTGAGCTCATGAGTTGGGTTTGAATTCAGTTTGGTTCGACTGAGTTTGAATCCAACTTTGGGTTTGGGTCTTGTTGTTGGTATGGGTGGTTTTTTGACCAGTACAATATATATATATATCACTAGATTTTCTATTATAAGTTAAAATTTATATTTCTTATGTCTATATTATATTTAGCATGTGTACATAAGTGTTAAAAATATTAAATATTTTTTAAGTGAAAAGTGTTTAATATTTTTATTTTAATTGGAAATTTTTTATTTAAAAAAAATGCTTACCAAAAGTATATTTTAGATGAACTTCATTTAATACATATAATTTTACTTTAAATCAATTACATACATATAGTGTATATATATATATTACTAGATATTTTTGCAGTAAGTTAATATTATATTCTTTATGTATATATCATATTTAGTATGTGTATATAATTATATATTAAGTGTAATAATGTTCAAGGCTAAATTCATTTATAAGCAATCATTAAAACTAATCACCACTTAAGCAATCCAATATCAATAACAATCAACAATCTCAATCTGTTCTCAAGGCCTTTAAGAAGATAGTCTTGACATCAGATTAATATTGTTGATTGTTATTGATATTGAAATTGTATGAGTGTTGACTGGCTTTAAAGATAATTATCTATGTACCAGATTAACTTGGCCTAAATAGGCCATGATTTTCATAATTGATTACTTTAACATTTTTTTAAGATTTAATGTAAATTAAACAAAAGATTTTAATACTATATATTAAACATGAGAAATGTAGCCAGGTTAAAAGGCAATCATTTTGACTCCAATTATATGCTAACCAAAACTAAATGTAAATACGATACTATAGCATCTATTTTTCCCCTCACTAAATATCACATTTTAAACATGAATTTTTGTACTATAATCACATTTTTTCATGATTTAAATGCTATACCTCTGTAATTAAAAGCACATGTACTGATTATTTTCTGAGCATTTTTTATTAATGGTGGAATTACTAATGTAATAATACACTAACCATAACTAAATGTAAATACAATACTATAGCATCTATTTTCCCTCTCATTGAATATCATGTTTTAAACATGAATTTTTGTACTATAATCAGATTTTTTCATGATTTAAATACTATACCTCTGTAGTTAGAAGCACATGTACTGATTTTTTTTTGAGCATTTTTTTTTAATGGCAGGATTATTTCCTTGATATAAACATATTTTTTTAATTGGTTGCAAATTTGATATGTGACAGTCCAGCAGACAAACATTCACATGAAGTTAATATCCAATTAATTTATTATCATAATAACAATTGCTATCACTTTAAAATAAAATTGCATTTCTAACACTAATGAATATTGAATTATTCTTGAGATTATATTACTTACACAATAGTAATATACTTCACATTTGTGATATAAACTTTTGTCTTCTAAACCAATAAATCCTATTAGAAAACCTTAGTAGATATACTGTTTGCACTTCCCGCTCTAAATTTTGATTTTTATTTAAAATATAATTTATTGAAATTAAATTCCTGGATGTGCATCTTGAATGATTTTGAAAGGCTAATTTAAATCTTGTCATCAATCCATATATATATATGCAGGTAAAAATTATTAGTAGGCTGTCGCTTCTCTTTCTTGGTGTTTTATCACACTTCAATTCATTTGTGTCAGTTGTAGTACATATTCTATGTGATAATATTGTCATTAATTATATAAGTTTCAATAATGTATAATATATCAGTAAAAATGATTTAAGCAATTTGATTATTTTATAGTACAAACAGTAGCTTAAGTATATAATAACAAATATTTGTAAAAAAAAAAAATTACATACAATACTTTTTTTCCCCACTTCATTTTTTTTATTAGTTATGATGAAGATTTTATGTAAAATTACATTACTGCAGACTTCAAATATATTGTAATAAATATCAGTCTAATCACCTTTAATGTATACAACTATCACAATTAGCTTGAAAGGCTGATATTTAAATGTAATACAATTGTAAACATAGCACTATATAAAAATAAATGCTTATTTACATATGATTAAGTTTCAGTTGGAGTGACATTTAGTAAATTCTAGACAATTTCACCAACGTCATTCATTCAGACATCGTAAATAGTAATGCAAAGTAGGTGTGTACAACTATCACAATTAGCTTGAAAGGCTGATATTTAAATGTAATACAATTGTAAACATAGCACTATATAAAAATAAATGCTTATTTACATATGATTAAGTTTCAGTTGGAGTGACATTTAGTAAATTCTAGACAATTTCACCGACGTCATTCATTCAGACATCGTAAATAGTAATGCAAAGTAAGTGGTCTATCCTCACGCTTTCATTGCCAGTACTTAAGATTTGCTTATATATAAGCATTTGAGTTGAAAGAATAAGTGGATTCATTTTATTCTTTCATAAATACGATATCTTGTATTGGGAATGAAAGTATTCATTTATTATTAACACTCATAAAAAGTGCATGCACAATTAGATTGAAAGGCTGATATTTAAATGTAAAACTATCACTAATGAAAAATTAATCTTTCTTAAATTTAATCTATTTTCTCTGATCCATAACTTTTGCCAGATAATTTTCTTATTTCCTCAATCCCTCTCAAATGCAATCTCTTTCTATTGCTTTTACAATTTCTTGAAATCCAATTTAAGTATATAACTATCAATTTACTGTCATCTCTCCAAGTAACAATTTTAGCCCAATTTACAATTTTAGCCCCATCTAATTGAGTCTCTTATTTTTTTAATGATTTCAATAGTAACAATTTCTAGTTATTTGTTGTATCAACTATGTATTTCACCTTTGATTTCTCTTTTTTACTCCTATCATATATATATATATATATATATATATATATATATATATATATATATATATATATATATATATTGTGTTATCTAAAGACTTTGTACTGCTTTTTTTATTAAGTATTCAAGTATCAGATCCATATGTAAGAACTGCTAAAACATATTTATTAAAAACACTTTTTCTACTATGCCCTCACAATGGGTGCAAAGCTTTATACTATGGTGAGACCAGAACCTCCATAGCTACTAAGTTACTAAGTTGTCACAGCATAAGTATAGGCATAATAAGTTGCATATTAATCCAGAATGGTCTTCAGTTTTTCCACAACATCAAAAAGTATCCGGACATGAGTTCGAACCTGCCTCTGCAAAATTGGTTTGTACTGAGAGGCATGATATTTAACATAAGGTAAAGGAAGCTTACCTCATAGCAGAAGACTTTTTCACCATTAATTGCAAAGAATCATGTTTTGCTATATCTAAAAGATGGGCTAATTGACTCATTTGTATAAAGTTTGCATATTGTACATATATAATGATTCCAATGGGAGAGTCATAATAGACTATGATTATGAGAAATGCACTTTCTCAAAAGTGCTTAGCCATTTTAATTTGTTGACTACAATTAGTTTGTTAGTTTATACAGCTTTATATTATATGTGTTAGCACAACTTCATTACTATTATAATTGACAAGCGTAAAGCATAAATCTATGATTCATTACATAAACATGTTTCTTTGAATATTCAGTTATTTCTACAAAAAGCATTTTATCTAAGGTTAATTCTGTGTCTAATTTTCTTATTGTATTTTTCTCTGTATTAATAATTTTTAGATGTTAATATCTTCTAATTCATTATTATTAATCTTTATTTTTTTTTATGTGAAAATCCATTAAACATTACTTTAGTCTTTAGAGAACTTCTGATAACTACGAACAGTGCCTGAAGCTCTGAAGTATTAATTGCAAAACAACTATATTTATATAGTAAAAAGCTAGTTGGCTTAAATAAACCTCATTTATTTTTTATTTCTTTAGCTTTCATTTTAATCAATAATATATATATATATATATCACATGAAATTAAGTGTCTAATAAATTATTAGGAATGCCACCATCCTAAAGTGTGAACAATGACATCACAGTTATTTATACGAAAAATTTGTATAAAGATTTTGGCACATATATCACATGAAATTAAATGTCTAATAAATTATGGGGGTGATACCATTTCATAGTGTAAATAATCACATCACAGTTATCTATCTGAAAAATTTATATAAAATTTTGGCTCATGCTCAGAGGCTTCCAAAATTTAAATAGCAGAAACTTGATAAATACCAAGAAACTATTGATATATATAGGTACTTATAAAAACTGTATTTTCATTATGAATGTGAAAAAATGTAACCATACACAAAATTTTTAAAAGCTGAATATAAATAACATACTTATACAATATATTTATTAGCAGAATTTAAAAAATCTTAAAATTTGTATTTTGTTTTATAAGTATTACTATAACTCACCAGCCACAAAAACAATAAATGAATATTCAATCTTTAAACCAATAGTGTTGTATAATTGTAATAATATATGAATTACTATAAAAAGCATTGCAATCAGACATAACATATGGTATGGAGCTTAAAATATCTTTAAGTGTGTTAGTGGTATATGTTACCATTCATTATTTGTCTTGCTTTACAGTTTCATAGATTTTTAGAGCATTTGAAGAAAAATAAACAAAATCCAATAGTTTGTATATACCTCATAATAACAGATTCAGAAATCTAGTATCTGGATTGTATAAATATTATGTTTTGATAATAGTGCAACTCTGGATCAAATGTGAAAAGCATTATTTAATTACTTCACTGTGTCTTTAGAATCATACATTATTGGCTGCTACCATTGCTGTTTTGTAATCCTGCTAACTGTCTCACACTTGGTGATAGATTTTCTGCTGCATCACTTTCTTTTGAATGGTACAATTTTTATGTAGAAAAATAAAACAGAATCAATAGCACACAGTAACACCATTCACCAAATTAGTCAATTGTCATTCATGGAGGATTTTAACATTTTTTAATTTTTTCTCTCTAATTAAAAATAGCAAAATATCCAAGTATTACTGTTATTAGGGGACTATGTGGTTGAATATGGCTTCTTGAAAAAAATATCAAGTCTGCTTAAAAATCTTTAATTATCTAAAAATATTTTTAAAAGTTCCACACAATTTCTATATGAAATGACATGCAAACATATAAAAGGAAAAGCATTAGATTGCAGGTTAAAATTTTAATTATATTTTATATAAAATTGAGCTTAATTCAGATAAACATTTGTGCAAAAAATTTCAATATTATTTTTGATTGTACATATTACAACTTTTTTTTCTTATTGGTCTATGAATATTCTATTATAACTTCCAATTGCCATGGTTCTATGTCCATCCATAAATCTTCCTTAAAGTTCCTCTCTCTAGTTACTTTATCTATTTCATCTTTCCAACTCCTTTTTCTCTTTCTTTCTGGTATTCATTTTTTGTATATCCATCCATAAATCTTCCTTAACACTCCTCTCTCTAGTTACTTTATCTATTTTATCTTCCAACTCCTTTTTCTCTTTCTTTCTGGTATTCATTTTTTCTATGTCCATCCATAAATCTTCCTTAAAGTTCCTCTCACTAGTTACTTTATCTATTTCATCTTTCCAACTCCTTTTTCTCTTATTCTGGTATTCATTTTAATATGGATTTTAATAATCTTTCCTATATGTACAATTTTAATTGCCTTGTTCTGATATTATTTCCTATAGAGTGTTCAATATTCATTATTTTTAAAATTCTTGTATTATTTATGCACTCTCTCCTTAATTTTCCTGCAGATCTTCAACAATCCAATTCTATAATCATCAATTCTTTTTCTACACTTTCCTTCAACTGCCAAATTTTATTTCAATATACAATGATTTTTTTAAATATGGCTGTCATATATTCTTTGTTTATTGACCCTTGATATATCTTATTCCACAATATCCTATTTAATATCACTGTACTTTTATCCTATGCATTTCTTCTTTGCATTTTTATCAGTTATTCCCCTTTGTGTGGTACGTATACCTAGATACTTATAGATATCTATATTTTCCTCACATTTTTTAATCCTGTTGTGTTTCTCTAATACACATCTTTTTTGTTTATATTATATTTATTTTCATGTTCCATTTTCTGTATTCTTCTATTAAATTTTTAGCCATGTAGTTCAAATTATCATGTTTCTGAGTCCAAACTATATGGTTAACAGCGTAGCGCAATTTATAAAGCATAAATTTACATAAATATTTTAATATTAATTTTAAATTTTTCCTGAGAACCATGGTTTTGTTTAGATTTCAAAAATTACTTATTTTTAAAGTATTATTTTTGAGTGATTTATCTCTTTCTCTTCTAAAAAGTTTAATAGTGAGATTTTTTATTAAAAAATATAAATGATCTAATTTAAAAAAATATACTAGTAATTGACTTAATAAGGAATAAATCGTTAAAAATGAATAATTTTATTTATTTATTTAAAAAAAAAAAAACTTAACATACATTCAAAAAAAAATCTACATTAACATGCTTTTATCAAAACTTACCTTAATATATGGAAATTTATAGTTTATTTCTAGCTTAAATTTTAATATACATATATATTAAAGAGTTATTGTAGTTATAGATTTTTTTGTACTTTTAGTGCTCAGGTCCATGCAATACAGGTTTCCAGAGACGTAGCGTCACGTGCCGATCGTCAGATGGTACCTATCTCTCCGAACAAATGTGTGACCAGAACACTAAGCCTGCATCAGTTCAGGCCTGTGGTGATCAGCCAAATTGCTCACCTGTCTGGGTACCGCAAGAATGGGGTCAGGTAAATCTAAAATCTCTAAACAATTACATTTTGTAAAACTCCTTTAAATGTTAAGATTTAAACTAAAAATTTGAATTGCTGCCTATTGAAACATAAACATGCATGCACACACACCTATATATATATATGGACATACATATACTTACATATTTTCAGGTATTAATATACATACCTTCATATATATATAGGAAGTAAACAATTTCCAATCTGTTAGCATTAAAGTAATATAGAACTTACAAAAAACTACAGATTAATATATAATATAAAGTTCCAAGTACTATTATTCTCCTTTCTTATTCAGATGTTGTTCACTTAATCAGTGACAATACTAACATGGGTACTTACATATGAGACCCCCTGCCTGTGTTAGCGATAGCAGAATACCTACCTGTCTCCAGTGGGGGGGGGGGTATGTTTGCGACAGCAGAATGCCATATTAAAAACTCAAATTTTTAATAACACGAGAAGTATAAATTTGTAAATAAAAATAATAAACACAAACTTATCTAGTATTTATAGTAATTTTAAAAATAATAAATACGTTATGATACTAAATAAAAACAGCTAGTTGTGACTTTTTGATATGGCATTCTGACATTGCAAACATGGGCAGCAGGTCTAATATGTAAGTAGCCTAGCATGGTAATCAAAACAATGAATTTTATAAATGTTCGATTGAAGTGACTCTCTAATACAGGGGTTCCCAACCTTTTCTACCCTAGAGCGCATTCTAAAATATTGATAAAATATGTGTGAACAATCTTTTTTCAAAACAAATTTATAGTACTTATGTAAAACATTGTTAATAATATGCAAGCAATTGGGATTAAAAAATTATTTTTCTTTTATTTTTTCATAATAGTGAAAGCTGAAAGAAACCAGTCCCTACTTTGTGTGAGTGTGGTTTAGTAAAAATTTTACTTTAGAAATATTTATTATTGGATAATCTCTAGTCTAATGAATAACTAATAAAAAGTATATATATACTGCCATGAAATGACTTGTGTTAAAGTTGTGAGGGCAGAAAATTTGACACATCAATTAAACTGATATACTGCCATGAAATGATTTGTGTTAAAGTTGTGAGGGCAGAAAATTTGACACATCAATTAAACCCTCTAGCAACCACCTTTTATCTCTACTTAACTACAAAACTATGAAATTGAAAATATTTTTTGTGTTTTCAATTTCATTCTCATAGTTTTGTAGTTAAGTAGAGATAAAAGGTGGTTGCTAGAGGGTTGCATTAGATCCTAAGATCTAGATGCAGTGCTCTCAGCTCCAAAGCTCCTCACTGACGAAGGCCACAAGCCAGAAACTAGTCTGGGGATATTGGATGAGTAGGCATTAGATAGGGATTTTATGCACAAGCCTTCTGGCATCCATTGATTACTCTGTTTAGCACAGATAGCAATACTGTATGGAGAGTTTTGCTCTGTTTAATGGCAAGATTAGTTATACAACTTAATAGCAGATATCAAATGCAAATAATTCAGGTTTATGCCCCAACAAGTTCTCATAGTGATGAAGTAGTAGAAGATTTTTATATGGATGTACAAAAGGTTTTTGATCAGAGTAAACAACATTTTAAAATTGTTATGGGAGACTTTAATGCTAGAATTGGTAAACAAATGAAAGATGAAAGTGTTGTAGGTAATTTTGGTTATGGTAATAGAAATGAGAGAAGGCATAAACTTTTGGAGTTTGCAGAAAAAGAAAAACTTTATATTAGGAATTATTTTTTTGAAAAAAATGTTAAAAGGAAATGGACATGAAAGCATCCAAATGAAGGTACAGCAGAATTGGATTACATTTTGATGAACAAAAAAATACATATTTCAAGATTGGAATGTTCTTAATAGATTTAAGACAGGAAGTGATCATCGATTAGTAAGATGTAATATACATGTTATTGTAAATCTAGAGAAACAAAAATTATTAAGATAAAACAATATTTACAATTGATATTCCTAATCTTCAGAAACAGTCTAATGAATTTAAATTAGATCTTACACATCGGTTTCACGTATTAGTAGATTTTGAACATGATTCAGATTTGAATGAAATTAATATGAAAATAACTGATACACTTTTAAAAACTGCAACAAAGATAGCTGGTAGAAAAAAGCAGCAATTGACCAATAAAATTTCTACTGAGACTAGAGAATTTATGAAGAAAAGAAGGAATATGAAGATATACAAAAATGATGCATTAAAAAGGATTGAATATCTCAAATTTTGTAAAATGGTGTGGAAAAGAGTTGAAAATGATATAAGAAAGTATAACTGTGAACTAGCAAGGAAAGCTGTAGAAGAGAATAAAAGTCTCAAGAGTGTAAAACAACATTTTGGTATTGGTAGGAAATTTATATCTGCAATAAGAAAAAAAGATGGAATTATTACTAAAAAGAGAGATGACATCATGAAATGGGTAGAAGACTTTTATCAAGAATTATATAGTAATAAAGAACAAGTACCTCCTATATCTATTATATCTTCTGAATTGCCCAGAATTTTAAATGAAGAAGTGAGACATGCAATTAAATGTATGAAGAAAGGAAAGGCTCCAGGTAATGATGGAATTATAATTGATATATTAAAAGAAGCAGGTGAAGAAATAGAAATAATTTTAGCAAAGTTATATACCAAATGTCTAAATGATAAAGATGTACCAGATGATTGGAAGAATGCAGTATTAATATTAATATTTAAAAAAGGTGATAAAGAAGATATTAAAAATTACAGACCTATCAGCCTTTTATCAGTTTTATACAAAAATTTTACCAAGATAATTACAACTCATCTACAGAGAACATTGGATTTCCACCAACCAAGAGAACAAGCTGGATTTAAAAGTGGTTTTAGTACAGTAGATCATATCCAGGTATTGAGAGAAGTTATAGAAAGGACAAATGAATATGAGTTGCCATTATGCTTTGGATTTGTAGATTATGAAAAGGCATTTGATTCTATAAACATTTCTTCAGTGATTAAAGCATTGGATCATCAAGGTATAGATCCAGGATATTGTCATATTTTAAAGAATATTTATAAAAATGCAACAGCAACAATTAGATTACATAATGATACTAGAAAAGTCAACATTGAGAAGGGTGTAAGACAGGGTGACTCCATATCTCCAAAACTTTTTACAGCAGTGCTGCAAGAAGTATTTTGTGGATTAAAATGGGAAGCTAAAGGAGTGAAAGTAAATGGAGATTATTTAAGTCATTTAGATTTTGCAGATGATGTAGTTGTTTTTGCAAATAATGCTTTAGAGCTGCAGGAAATGTTGCAGGAGTTATCAGATGAAAGTAGGAAAGTAGGACTAAAGATAAATGTTAAAAAAACTAAAGTAATGTTTAATGGATTTTCTCAAAATATGAAAATAAAGATTGATTATGATGAGTTAGAAGAAGTTAACAGTTACAAATACCTTGGTCAGATTATTAATACAGATGGAAACATAATGGATAAAATTAATCATAGAATTAAACTTGGTTGGAGTGCTTTTGGTAGAAATAACTTGATACTAAAAGGAAATATGCCTATGTGTTTGAAAAGGAAGGTTTTTAATAAATGTGTTTTACCAGTTCTTACTTATGGATCTGAGACTTGGACACTTAATAGAAGAGCAATACAGAGACTTCAGACCACTCAAAGAAGTATGGAGAGATGCATGTTGGGAGTTACAAGAAGAGATCGAAAATGCAATATATGGGTAAGAGAACAAACAGGTGTTACTGACCTCATTGAAAAAATTAAAAGACTGAAGTGGAGTTGGGCTGGACATATTGCTAGAAGAGATGATAATCGATGGACAATTGAAATCTTAAACTGGATTCCAAGAGATTGTAAAAGACCCAGAAAGAGACCACATGTGAGATGGATGGATGAAATAAGAAAGTGTGCAGGGGTGATGTGGAGAAGAGAGGCTAAAGATCAGAGAAGATGGACTGAACTTGGAGAGACCTTCATTCTGCAGTGGATTGATAATGGTTGATGATATATATATATATATGTAATATACAAATCAATATATATATCAAAATACAGTACAATTTATATATATATATTGTAGCCTCAACTTTCTCCGCGCACTCTTTCACTCATTTAACATCAATAAACTTTAGTTTATTTCAAGTAGCTAGACAACTGAATTTAATACTAACTTGGGATCAAATATACCCGGGGCACCAAATTGCAGCTATAAATTGTAATGCCCACCAAAGATCATTATCATTAGCTATATTTAGGACTATAGAGGGTACTGGAGAAAGCAAATAAATTGTCTCATAAAAAAAAAATTAATAACAATAATGAAATTGATAAAACCATCTAATCTATGTGATTTTAATTTCAAACTCGGTTGAGTCATGCAAATATTTCATAATTAATTTATTATCAAATCTATAATAATAATAATACAACTTTCTCCCATAACTTTATTATAAATATCTGATCTCGAGTGGTAACTACAGAAATTATTATATACATTTCTCATTTATATTGGACCGGAAATGAATCAGTAATCGATGCAAAGGACTCATAATCTATGTTCATAATATAAATTTATCATTTAATTTAACATTAGATAAAAAACATTATCTAGATCAATTCTCCTCATTTGATTCCATTACCTTATTTTTCGTTCTCAGCATTTATCACTTTAAATTAGCTACAATTATATAACACGGAATGTCTGTGTTATGTTCTCTGATCTGAGAATTCCTAATCTTATTTCTAAATATATAAATTAACCTGTCAATCGACTATCAATTTATGATCCCTACTTTAACAACAGTATAATAATTTGATTATGTGATGCTACTTGACTTCCGAACTAGCTCTTAGATTAATAATTGAACTGCTCTTTCTCAAGGTCTAGATCTGTCAAGAGATGCAATTACACACGATAACATTGTAATGGATATGATCCCAAATATCTTAAGTCAAATTTTGATACGAATTTACTATTGGGAATCACTCTAAACACTGAGAGCAGGAAAGGGATTTTATGTCTGCTCCCAATATTCACAACATTACCATGAACCAAAAAATAAAATTGACTAAATTTAACTTAACTAATCCCTGTCATTTTATTCTATATATCTCAGATGTTGACCAAATTTTAATTAATAGCATTAAATCTATCCTATATCGCAAAATAAACTATGGAAGCAAACCATGGACATTAATCAGATAAATCAATCACAATTTACTGGTAAGTAAATTATGGAAATAAATCACAAAATTAGGTTTTGTGAATTAACTATAAAAATAAATTATGTGAAACTGAATTGTAGAAAAGTGACTTATAAAATGAATTATGTAAATCAAATAGAAATAATCAATAGAAAAATCAATACCATAAGTCAATCATGGAAATAAATTGTCAATATAAAATTAACTATGTGAATCGAATATGGAAACAATATAATAATGACTACTGCAAATCGATCGTGGAAATAAATCATCAATAGAAAAATGAATAATTAAATTTAAATATAAATTAATATTACTTAAAATATAGGTGCTGTATGAAAATTCTGTAGATATTGGAAACATCAAAACACAAGACACAATGTAACTTATAACAATAGTAAAACTTTATTACATGAACAAGAATTAAAATAAAACATACCCAAATATAATATGGTTACACTTAAATATATATTTTAGATCCACTAAATATTATGGTTTGAATACATGTTTAAAATTACTATATTTTTTTTTAGATAACTTTATTGCTTTTGTCCCATTTATTTATTAAGATAACACACAAAATAATAAACGCTTACGCACGGAGTCAGAATTCTGTATTTCCTTTAGCTTTAATAAATGTATGTCTCGAAAGAGAAGAAACCTATAAACTCATACTCCCCTTTTATTTGTAAACATTGTCAATGGACTATTCCAAATAATACCTCGTTTCACTTATTCAAATCAGCAGTGTTAACTAATCAGAAATTTCTATATCATTTTATTAATTAATAATTTCTTTACTATTCGTATGAAAAAGGATGATAGAACATATTAAAAAAAAATCTTTTGTTGGTCCTGTGGATAGGTTTAAATTCAAAAACCCACACTTTCACGTTAATGCCTGTCAGATCTGTACATTTTTAACCGTATATATTTTAATAGGTCAGTCTGTTGATCCAGCTCGACAGCTCTCAACTTATCATATTCACAAAATCAATATGGATCAGTTAGTTTACCAATTAAAATCTCTGTCATTCCTCATCATACCTCCATCTGACCGAATTCTTATCCTGTCAGGGCAATTTCATTCTGTCCCACATCAGAAAAACACTCTCTAGATCCTTCAATACCATGCAGTATATATATAACGTGCACACAGCAGCGTCTGGATAAGAAAAATTAAAACCAAACCAACGACAGCTTCAACTCTTCACTCCAATTGTTTACTTCAGCCTGGGGGAGAGAAATCTTTTCTTAAGATTTAGAATGTGTGAGGAGCTCTGGCCTACACATTTATTCATAATGGGCATGCAAAACCTTTTCCTCAATTCAACAATAACTTTATTAATAATTCCCTATCTTTAATAGAATAAATGTAGTGAAACTCAGCCATCTCCAACTATCATGGTAAATCAATCATGAGACAGCTATTTTCCATCTATGAGGTAACTCTACCTCAATAATATTAAGCATTTACTGCTTTATCCATGCACCCACATACATTGATTACAGTATAAATGAATGACAAAGACTAATCAGATCCTGAATTAAAACATGTATGAATCACTTCAATCTTAAACAACCGAGCCGATCACACACCCCCAACACCTATATCAATAACAGATCATCAACACTGATAGCACAACTGTGGTTTTCCACACGATCATCCATATCATTCATACCTAATATCAAGCACAAATACATATAAAATTTTGTTAAGAATATAAAAAGTATTCTATATCGTTTCTCTCTTCTCTTTAAATTTAAATCTATGTAAGCACTTATCTTTTCAATGGGATCAAAATCATTCTTTTTCTCTTTCCTTTTGCATATTTTAAAACATAAATAATAAAAAAAAACTTATTATATTAAGATATTCTAGTGGTAAAACAAAAAAAAAACATTTTTATCAAACATGTACATATTATAAAACGAAATAATAATAAAAAAAAAACATTATATAAATGACATAAAATATAGAATAATACTAAACTTTACTATAATTTCTTTCTAATATCTTTTCCTTTGATTGTACTCAGTTCATTTTATTTGGAGATAGCAGTTATAAATGCACATCATAGACATTTATTTCAAATCAGATGTATACTAAAAATGCACATAGTTATTTGAATCACAATAGATAAAAAAAAATGAAGACAGTCTTTTTAAAATCAGAATGCATGAAAAATGAAGGGTTATATTTAAATCATATGTCGAAGATGAAGAGTTACTTTTAAATCAAATGTAGCAGACAAACAGTTACTTTCAAATCAAATGTAGAAAACGAAGAGTTATTTTAAAGCAAATGTAGAATATGAAGAGTTATTTTAAATCAAAATGTAGAAAACGAAGAGTTATTTTAAATCAGAAGGTAGCTGCAGGGCAATTAATAAATCTTAAAAAGAGTTTTGTTAATTACCTTCCGCTTTGTTGGTTTCTTTCCGGGATTGAACTCATTGTTTCTTTTCCTCTTCTTTTCCATTTTTCAAAGGTTCAAAGTACATACAACAAGCGGCTTCTCATTATCAAACATTAATTAACTTTTCTTTAAATATTATTCAGAAGTTTGCTGGAGTTTTTTTTTAAATGAATTTTACCCAGCCAAACAATTATGATAATATAAATTGATCCTTCATAGTTATACCATAGTGTGACAGTTCTTTCCTTAAATAAAATTTTAATAAGCAAAACCGATAGACTCTGGCATTCAGAAAAAAATGTCTTATTGAAGGCTGATTGTTTCATGATTAACTTCAGGAAGAATAAATGCACATCATTGATATATGAATTAGAAATTCATATTTCGGTAAACTATACAACTCAAGTACATTGTTAACTTTTGAGATGGAAAATTAATAAAAATTTGGAGATAATTGAACTGCTCTCTCAGCAAGAAGCAAAAAGTTAAAAGTCCCCATCTTGCAAAATTTTAAAAGTCCCTCTCTAGCAAAAATTTTTAAAAGTCCCTCGCTAGCAAAAATCTAAAAAAAAGTTTAAAAAGTCCCTCCTCATTTTCTCCAACTCCCCTTTTATATTTTCCAGCACAAGGGAAGAGAGAGGGGGGAAAAACATTGGTCAATTCCCCTCTCCACAGGTGGTTGCCTTCCAAATTTTTAAAGATAATCCATTCTCAGAACAAACAATTGAACCATTTATCAGTTGTCAGATTTTGACAGCTTTTTTAATCTTTTTGGTAAAACAATTATTACACTTATCTTGATCTAAACAATTTCCCATTTAGATTTATATTTTTGAATTACTAATAATAAATTACAACAAATTCATTTATTTTTCCATTGTTTCACATTTGTCAGGAAATAATATAAAAAATGGTATCAATTTCTATAAAGGAAAAAAAAAATATCAACTCATATATCGGTATTACACACACACATACATCTGTAGATTATTTAATAGAAAATTGCTTATTTAGACTACATGAACATAAAATATCCCTCACAATTTCTTATAATTACAAACGCAATATTAATTATAATTTATGTTAATCATAACACAAACTCCCATTATTATTTTCTATAACTCTTAAGCTTATTTTCCTGAAAGAGGCTGTTAAACAAAAGCTATTGATAATCATTTTACTTTCAATTCTCACCAACTTTTTAGTGATAGACATTAAACTTTACAAAACTCTATCCCAGCTATATAAATATTTATTTCTTCATCATTATATTGGCAAATCATTACTGCAGCGTACAAAAAAAAGTCAAATCATCCCCCCTTGCATTAAATAATGCCAGCTATATTTTCTACAAATACAAACTGTCTCTATATGTTATTTTTGAGCTATCTAACTAGTGATTTCACAATAAAGCTTTCTAATTTTTCCTACATTCAAAAAAAAATTTTTTCCTTCTTTTTTTCACAGCTATCTCTTTCCTTTACAATTGGTTTATAGGTGATATAGACCAAAGGGCTACAATATATATATATATATATATATATATACACACACACAATAACTAATCAAATATAGAAACAGTATAGCCAAGCATTCAAAAGATATTAATCGGTATAATGATGCTGATGAAATTATATAAAATCAATTTAATATGAAGTGTATTTAACCAGATTTAATAAATATCAAGAAATGTTAAACAAAGAATTGAATGTTATTAATATTGATATAATATAAAGATGGGACGACTATACGGCATGTATGTATATATAATCTCATATTTTTATATGATAGAAATAATAAATTTTTATCTTCTTTAATGCAAAAAAAAGGGAAATGGATCTGGATTAAAATATTTTGCAATAATAAAAAAAAAAAGTTGATATGTCTACGTCAAGATCAGAAGAAATGCTAAAATTAGAAAATTGTAACATCTCACTTGAACTTTTAAAAAATAAAGAAATGCTTGAAAATAAAAATTAGATAATAATGTCTTGGCAATTACTGACTGAATAAATTACTAGTATTAACCAAAGGACTTTTTTTTAAATAAATAGCATTTTCTACAGTTACAAGACAATAAGATGAAATATAACGATTTTAAAGCTCTATTTAATTTCTTATGCAAGCATACTTTATGAAATTTTATATATATAAAATAGTTTTTAAATTTAAAGAATAAGTTAGTTCCATAATAATTACTGTAGAGAAAAATATTTAGGAATAGAAAGATAATTAACATTTGATACGTTGATGTTGATTCATTTATTTCAGAAAACAAACTGTATCACGTTTTTAGATTTTTTTTTTTTAAAAAAAAAGATATACATTAAAAAAAAACAAGACTTGTATTCAAAACAGCTGATAGTGGTATTATATTTAGATTAGAATTAAGCATAGGTTTAGAGCAGTGATTTTTTTTTTCGTGTGTCATACCATCGGCTGGGAAGCGAACCCGCTAACCCGGGGCAACTGCTTGTAAAGCAGCTGTCACTGACCTCTTGACCACCAATGCTTGACTAGAGCAGTGATTTATTGCATTAGACTTACCAATATGACAGCAATTTTTAACAATTAGATCAAGAAATTTACAGCATATTTTGTATGCACAGAGGCAAAATTCTCCATACACTAGCACCACTCAGTAATCAATGGATGCTAAAAGGTTTATACATAAAATCTCTATCTAGTGCCTATTCATCCTATATCCCCAGACTAGTTTCTAGCTTGCGACTTTCATCAGTGAGGAGGCTTGGATCTGAGAGCACTGCACCTTGATCTAATGCAACCAAAGACACCAAAATATATAGATACTGAACTGGGTTTAGATATATTTGACTATGCAAGAAAATGAGCCTGAATTGAAAACATTATTGTTTCATTTTGGACTCAGAGCTTTATAGTTGACTAAAAAGATTTATAGTTAACTAAAAAGGTTAAAGGTGGCTTCTGGAGGGTTACATTAGATCCAGGGTCTAGGTGCAGTTTTCTCAGATCCAAGCCTCCTCACTTATTGACTGAAAAGATAAAATGGTGGAAGCTAGAGGATTGCATTATATCTTAAGATGTAGGTGCATTTCCCTCAGATCCAAGGTTCCTTACTAATGAAAGCCACAAGCTAGAAACTAGTCTGGAGATATTGGATAAG
Organism: Epiperipatus broadwayi; assembly: GCA_028023455.1. Taxonomy (NCBI): domain Eukaryota; kingdom Metazoa; phylum Onychophora; class Udeonychophora; order Euonychophora; family Peripatidae; genus Epiperipatus; species Epiperipatus broadwayi. The sequence goes on along the minus strand of JAQFVV010012396.1, from coordinate 2,560,837 downwards.
TAGGCACTAGATAGGGATTTTATGCACAAACCTTTTAGCATTCATTGATTACTCTGGCTTGTACTGAGTTGGCACTACTGTATTTAGAATTTTGCCTCTGTGTTATCAGATTGTGTAAACATAAAGAATGATGATCATGTCATATTTTGGGTGAAAATAATCACTTAAACATGTAAATAGGTAAAATATATATATATTGTACCAATATCATATTGGTACATATATCTAATTTTGTCTAAAAATTATTAAAATAAAATACAGTTCGTTAAAAAAAAATAGTAAAAGTTTAAAGTATTTGTTTCGAAACTTAAATTAAAAGTCAAAGAGTTTTGTTTTTATTATTAGTAGTTGAAATAAAAGTTACAATTAATTAATTGGGAGGGGGTTTGCTTTAGAAACATCAAGTTAAAAGTTTATAGAAGAAGTTGATTTTCAATCAAGTAAAAAATATCTCTTTTGAGTTAAAGAAAGAAAAGTAATCTTAAAACTAATATTGAGTTTATTAGAATAAAATATACATGTGCGTAAATGACGAATTAATGTGAGCTTGTTAGTAAAATATATATGTGCGATTTTAAACATAGCATAAATATGTATGTGTTAAAATAAAATAAATGAAGGTTAAAAAATTAAAAACACTCAGCAATGGCTACTAATTAAAAATTTAAAAACACAATGTGCGATGGCTGCTAAGTAAAGATCTCCAACAACATGTAATTAAAAGCTTATCTAGAGGAATGCAATTAAAAACAAGGAAGAAATTTCAACAACAGCTATCCCTGGTGGACATCAAAATGATAACAGGTATTATTAATAAATAGTTCAGTTTTTTATCGGACAATCAGTTGAGTTGAGATTACAGTTGAGAAAGAGTGCAGTTCAGTTCAATGAGATCACATCAGATTAAATCAGTCAATTGATTAGTTTACAATGCAGTGTTAAAAACCTCAGAAACATATGACTTTGCTCTAGCCTGAGTCTGATGAATCAGCTAAACTGCCCATGACAATAATGCCTGCCTAACAACTTTCAAATCTACTTTCAATATCTAAATGTCTTAAAGAAAAATATTTTGGAATAACAAGCATTAAACCTCCTCAAGAAACCTCATATCTGTTCGGCTGGAAATATTCTCAATTGAAGTAGCAACCAGGAAGAAAACAAAATCCTATTCAAATCAAGTTCACAGCAAACAGCAAGAAGAAGTTCATGTTCTAAAATTCTAGGTAATAACATTTTTCTTATTCTCATTTCTAAAGTAGCCATCGCATTAGTTTGAAGCCTCCCAGAGTCAAATAATAATGAACTCTATAAGTATGCATAAATGAACTATTGATGTGTATGTTTTGAAATGTTATGTATGTTATTAGGATATATTGATTTCATTGTATTTTAAATGTCAAATATTATTTAATTCTTTGTTATATTATATTGCTATTATATATGTGTGAGCCTTGTTCATTTAAATCCATTCTCATAAATAAATTAAAAGTAGAATAATAAATGCTTAGTAAAATAAATTATCTTGAAACCTAAAGTTTAATTTTGTTGGTCAATTCTTTTACCATTAATAATTGAAATAATTTGTTATTGAATTAAAAATAGACTGAGCTAGTTAAGGGATTTTTTGAGCACTGGATTATGGGCCTACTGTCCAAACATGTTAGTTCTAGAAACTAGCTGGAGCCTGGGGTTTACTCCAAAACAAATAAAGTGCTTGGATAGTAGGGGTGTGAATCTAGCATTCAAGGTGGGCCACGATCTGGAAATGTGATCATGTTATGCATTGCATAGCTTGGTCTGATCATGGGTATTGTTGATAGCTCTGCTATCAATAATATTCTCCACTCTGCTTGGACGTGCCATTTTGTTCATGTAATATTTATAATATAAGATTATAAATTTACGATAAATAAGGTTTAAACCCAGATAAACCTAGCGAGTACAGTATGTTGGATCATCTACAGTTCAAACCCAGTACAATATATATTAATTATATTTTTTTTTTAATATTTAGAAGGCTGCATGATCTAATGTTGGAAAAGAAGAAAGCAATCAAATCTAAAAACTGTAAATAACTAATAATAATAATTAATAAAACAATATCCAATGTAGGTCAGTAATCAATAATGGAATCTTTCTCAACAGAGTACATTTTAAAACAAATAAGTTTAATCAGTTGAATGGCATAATTTTGATCAAACAACTATTTGGATCTAATTGTATATCACATATCCTTCTAAGTTATGATAGGTAAGGAGATAACTGCAAGAACTAAAAGTTTTGTGGATCAGTTTCTGTTATTTATAAAGTATTAATTTAATCAATTAAATAGAATAGTTATGCTCAACTGATTACTTTGAGGCTCAAATATTGTATCATATCTTGAACAACAAACCATTGTCTAATTCATTGTCATTGAATTAGAAAATAAAAATGTTTGTAAAATGTTTTGTCTCTTAATTTGTTATTATGTGTAGCAGAAATTCTATTTTATTAGAGAGATAAATGATTGGATATCATTTGAAATGAACATTTAAAAAATACATATTAAAGTTTAAAATGTTGAGACATTAAAAAAAAAAATTTGTAAAAGATTTTCATTTATATTATGAATAATATATATATATATCGATTTGTTCAATTCAGTTCTCTTATTATTTCTTACTTTGCAAAGGTTAATACATAAATGAAGAGAAAATGTCATAAAAAAAGAGAAGAAAAAGCCTGTGATTGTAAAAAATTATTCAATCAATTTATATAAATGTGGCATTAAATCAAAAACTAGATCTCTCTAATATAATAATCTGTGATGTATTGTTTTGTATAATGGTAGAAAGATGATCTTAAAAGATAAAGATCACAATTGCAGTTTGCCATAGGCCCTCATACACACTTTAACTTTTTTTTTTTTACCTCAATGATGTTAAAGTCTGAATAGTTATCTTAATTTACATTAATGACTTTATTAGCAGTTTAATTACTTTAGGTAAACATGAATAATTGATCATCACTGAGCAAATAACTTGAATATTTAACAATCACATGTTCTGGATTCAAGCCACTTAGCTTCAGTAGTTACATATAGATTAGTATATAATTGAAGGTAGTTGCAGATTTAGTGTCAGTCTATAAAGCTAGATAGGCTTGGCATTAAAAACTTTATGGTATTGAAACTTTCAAATCATAAAAACTAAAAGTGACTGCCAATAGGAAATGTGTAATCCATTCCTTTTCACTGATGAAACCTAATTGTAATAAACTAGTCTGAAGTGTTGATTTATTTTACCTACTGTTGTCTATTGGTTTACAATTCTTATGTGGATAGCTTTATAGTAGAGTGGATATATTATTAACAAAAATAACATTTTTTTAAAAGGATGAGTTTCATTATGTAAAACTTTATGTAGCCATTTGTCTTACTGACAACATACAGTTCTAATTTAGATGAAACTTCCAAATAATGGGACTTATTATCTTTTTTAAAATAGCAAATTAATTAAAAAATTAATTTTGTGATTATAATTGTTGATTTGCCGTTTCTTATTGAACAGTTACTGGAGAGTTTTTATTCTTAAATTCATTTTACCTTTTATTTAAATATAAAAATAAATAGTATTTAATTACAAACAGGAATCTAATTGGTTTTACTGTTTATTTGTTAAATAGGTTATTGGATTAAATTAAATGTGTATTGCATATTGTAATAATTTAGAATTTTAGCAATAATTATATTTTAAATTTTGCTATTTTTTTTGTTCATTTAATATTTTGATATTGATTTTATTAAATATTGTTTTGACAAAAAATTACTTCAAGCAGAAGAAAGTGGACTGCAAAACATTAAATATAATCTGATAGGACAAAAAAACTATCAAAACTGAAAGCCAGTGACTGCAAAAAAATTAAAATAGATTTCACAAAGTCATGATGAAGACCATGTTTTTTTGTTTTTTTTCAAGTGTCATAGCATCGGCCGGGACGCAAACCCGCAACCCGGGAAACTGCTTGTAAGGCAGTCGCGATGTTTATGATAGACCAATGCATTTCAGAATTGCTTACATTGTAAAGTCTCAAATGTGCTTAAAATATCTCTGAACTTAGTAGTTAAATATATATTTTGATAAGCTTGTGTAGATTTGTTTGATTAGTATATTAAATTACAATTTTGTGTATTGTTTAACAATACATCATGCAAAATGACATCAGAAATCATTATAAAGAGATTAATCAGGTAAGATATAAGAGATTCAAAAATTATAATATTAATTGACAAAAATTAATGAAAGATAACTTCAACTATTTTTTAAAACATATAATAAAAACTACTTTCTTTACTTTAATACCATCTATTATAAGATGATTACCTGATGGTAGTGGAATTTAATCTCTATCACAAATCATTTTCTTACTTTTAATTTATCAATGAGGTATTTTAATCTATACATTGAACCAGTGAAGAGAAAAAAAATATTTACAGTTTAGAATAAACTGATGTTACTAACATTCCAGGGTCTATATAACTATATATATTGTCTTGAGTTCAGAACATTAAGTTTTTTTTAATTTTAGGTTATTAATTTGATAGATAAAAAGAAATTAAAGGTGATTTGATCCCAGCATTGAATCTCAAGTCAGAGTGGAAAAAAACTGAAAACCATCCTAGGAATAAGGACTGCCATCAGGAAACAATATTGCAAAAAGTTGGGTCTAAAATAAAGGGGAAGTGAATTTGTTTAGAAAATAATAAAAACATTTTTATATGGTGATTAATAGTCAAATATTTTAACAGTGAATAATCCCATTGATCTTTGATTGTGAACTGATCCAAGGTCTGTAATTTCATAAGATCTTTTATTGATCTAATGGTACCATTAAATTAGAAATTGCAGAAATAATTTATGGCATGAAATGTACTATTTATGACCCACAGTCAGTTGAGACACAAGTAGTACTCTCCTTTTTTATAAAGTATCATCATGACTGTCAACAATTGAAATAGAATATCATCATTGGCACATATTACTAAATATTGAAAACACACTGACTGAATTTTAAAATCTTATTGTGACTAGAAACTCTGTGATTATTACATATATTGAATCATTTTCAACAATTTTATTGATAATTTAAATGTTTATTGTTTTGTAATATATATATATATATATATTACCTAATATATATATATATATATATATTACCTGTGTCTTATTACAGCAAAAATGGTGAGGTTTTTATTTTTAAATGCTTCAGGTTTGCCATCTTTAGTAATAATACTTATAATGCAGTGGTTATATAATATAAACAAGCTTCCATGAACAATCAGCTAGTTTCAATCATTGTCACAAACTTTCTCAATTCATTAAGATAAATGAAAATGTCTAATCCTTTAAATATCACACAGAAATTATAAATTTACAATCTTAATTTCCTATTTCAATTATTAATATTATTTTTAATTGTATACATAAATGTTAAGTTCTCTGCCACCTCTTATTAGTATTTATCCTATTATATCAATTTTAGAGCCATATAATAAACTCAATGAGTCATGTTTTTACTATATTTATTATTGATTTTTAATTATTTGTACATTTTGCATTGTTTATTTATCATGTTTGCTTGCAATTATCTATTGTGTATTTGATTTTGTTGTTTTTTCAAAATTAATTCCAATCTCCATTTTGATCTATTTGTAAATATAAATAGTGTCTGTTTACTATTGTATACTTCTGCCTCTATACAATAATAATTTATCATAATAAAAATTAGTAATATTTAGATAAATTATTGTTATATAGAAAAATAAGTATATGATAGTAAACATACAATACTTAAAAATGGATATAATTGCATGCAGATCAAAGATGGTAAATAAAATCAATGATAGTATTAGTTAATAATATATTTGAAATTGATTTGCATTTTATAGGAGAGATAGATTCAATTTACATTATAAATATTATCTCAAAAAATATTCTAAATAGAGCATTATTATCTTGAAAGATAGCAGAATCATCTGGAAACAATGTTTACATAATTATATAGATCTTATTTAGCAGAACACTCATAATGTTTGCAAATAAAAAAATAAATGTTTTGTACAAGAAGATTACTACAATATCACTACCCAAATCATTACAATTTCACTATTATGTTTTACAAAAAGACTGTTATCTTGTTCATGTGCTTTTGGTGGGTTTGTACATAAACTCTTTTGACAGTAAACTAAAGTGTAAACTGTAAACAATAATTCACTCACATATGTATCATTTCCACCACTCAGTATCCAGTTTTCATATTAGAAATCAACCATTTTGTAATAGGATGTCAGTTCTTTGTAAGTCTTACTATGTTTTATTATATCTAAAAATGTTCACTATACTGAACTTACAGCAATTTATATTCCTGTATTTTATACTTTTTGATAAAGTTCTTTATAATGTTTGACAAATTGATTATTGTTGTTTCTAAAAGCTTCATTCTTTCATATTTCTAGTAAATGCAGTTATTACTCTTGAGGTTGTCCCTCTCCAGATAATCAGGTATATATCTGAATTTAGAATGTAAACCTTACATTTTTTCACTGGTCTCTGAAATAAAACAACTTTCTGTCAAGTGTTATTTATCATATAATATTTCTTCTGTGAACATATATTTCGTTTTGCACTTGATATTATCAAACATAGTATTAATATTATAAATGTTCCCATTATTTTATATTACCTCTAATAATATATATTAAAACTGTTTACAAATAAATAATTTATGAGTTTTTAAGTAAACAATAAGATCAATAAATAATAAATCTGCTCTTTTTATTGTTTTAGAGTTTTATGTTATTTTCAGCCAAAATCATAAGTTTTTAAAAGATATTGGGTTATGATCAGACAATTATATCATTACGTATCTCCCATTAAGAGCTATGAATTTAATCACTTATTTTAGTACTTTATACTTACATGTTATTTAGAATAAATGCTCTGTGTGATTTGGTACAGTGGCTAAGTTATAATCTGGAGTGTAAAATCTATAGATTTCATTCCACTCTATAATTTTTAAGAGTTTGATCTTTTAGAACTTTTGAAGCAGACCTGAGTAATAAAACCATTTGATTATTAATCATAATTAATTAAAAAAATACTGTATTCTTTTTGAGACTTTTATCTAAAATGAAGTGATTATAATCATCTTTTAATATTTTCCAGATTATTTTCCATGTCACTTATCTCTTGTTATGTTTTTAGTTTATCATAATATTTTTTTCTTTTTGAGATCTTTTCCCCTCCATATAATTTACCTTTCATTGTTATTTATCTGTTGTTATTCTACATCTAAAATTATGTCTAATTCACTCTTTTTTTTTGCTGAAATATTTTGTGTATCTTCTGATCTGGGTCTAAATGTTTTTGGATTAATTCTCTGATGAATAAAATTTAATAATATTAATTTAGTTCAATAAATAGAGTTATGAAAATCAACTTGCCACATAAGTACTTACATATCACTTAACTTTCCAAGCAATTACATATATGACTATTATTTTATTTATCACCTAGTATTTCTAACTTTATTTTATTATTTTTATTTTCCTCCAGGTGTACAATTTTTTTTCCAATTTTTTTACTAATAAGAGTTTGTTTCCCTATCCTTAATAAATATTATCTACAATATCACCCAACCTTTTTATGTGCTTGCTCATATTCTTTCAAAAGAAGGTCGTTTATCTTATTCTTGATCCATCTATTAGCAAAATTGAATAATCAATGAACAACAAATGGTATAGTGTTATAATATCTTCACTCTTCAGAATAGTTTCTGGATTTTACCTCATCAGTGAGAACTAATATTCAAAGCTGAAGCTAATAGCCTTATGTATCTAATAGTCATCTTTTACTTCTTTATATTATTTAAACTAATGGCCTGAGATTCAATAAAACCTTATTTATGAATTCAAGCTCAATTCCTAAATACATAAATGCATTAGTTCCAGCTTTGAATTTTAGTTCTCCCTGATAAAGACAAAAATATCAGTCAAAGAATGGAAATATTATAGCACTATATCAACTGGTATTCATTGCTCCTTCAAGTTTGCAACTATTGTCCCTAGTGTAGAATAAAAAAGAATATTTATTATTAACTATTTCGATCTTCCTTTGGGAAAGATCTATAAACAAAAATAAATACTCCAATGCTTTTCTACTCAGAAGATCATATGACTTTTCAGCATTGGAAATGAGATACAATCAATGGAACTTTAGCTCTCAAATCATTATAAAAAATCATTTTAGCCAACACATTAATGTTACTTTTGTTAAAAAATATAGCCAACACTAAATATCAATAACTTTGTACATGATTTACTGCTTTTATGTAGAAGTACTTTATGATTAAATTATTCTGTACAGTTTGAAATAGTTTTTAAAAAAATCAAGTCAGATGTCACATGACCTAATTTAATAAGCTTTTTATTTTGTGAGCTCTATATATAACATAATAAAAGTTTGAAATAATAGCTTGCTTTTTATAAAACTGGGACCAACTCTTACCAACATCATTCTAAATTGCTTTTTGTTAATCATCACCATTTTCATCTATTATCAACCAATGCAGGATGAAGATCTCTCCAAAATTAATTCACTTTCTTCAATCTCTAACCTCTCTTCTTTATATCATAACAGAAAACTTTCTTGTTTTATGTATCTATATTACATGTGGTCTCTTTCTAGGTTTTTTTTTTAAAAAATGTTTGGGATCCCATTTAAGAGTTCACCTCTACCTATTATTATCTCTTCTAGAAATATGTCCAAATCAGTTCCATTTCAGTCTCTTAATTCTTTCAATGATGCTTTTCTCATTCACATATTTCATTTTTACCTCTTCATTTTACTCCTAAAATATATTTTTACCTACTTTATTAACTGGTCTGAAGTTTTGGTATTGCTTTTTTATTAAGTGTCAAAGTCTCAAATCCATAAATAAAAACTGGTAAAATATATCTATTAAAAATCTTTTTTTTTTCAAATACATAGACATATTTCATTTTATTATTAAGTTATTTCTACCAAAAACATTGCATCCAACTGTAATTCTATAATTTATTTCATCCATATAATTGTTTTCAACTGCAATGATAATCTGACCAAAGAATTTGTTATTGCTAACTACACCTAATTCATGATTATCAATCTTTATCTTCTTTTTCTGAGAAAGAACATTACTTGAGTCTTTTTAGCATTTATCTTTAATCCTACTTCATTACTTTTGTGTGATAATTCTTGCAACATTCCCTGAAGCTTTAAAGCATTATTTGCAAAAGCAACCACATAATCTGGAAAATCAAATTATTTCCATTTACTTTTGTTTTCTTAGCTTCCCATTTTAATCCATAAAATATTTATTATAAAATTGTTGTAAAAAGTACAAAGACATGGAGTCACCCTCAATGTTATTCTTTTTAGTATCATTATGAGATCCAATTACTGCTGTTGCATTATGATAAATATTCTTCAAAATATGACAATAATTTTCTTATATACCTTGATGATCCATTGCTTTAATCACTGTAGAAATGCTTATGGAATCAAATTTTTTTTTATTATCTACAAATACAAAGAATAATGGCAGTTCACATTTATTGCCTTTTGCTATTTAGATAAGCACATTATCCTTAAGCCACTTTTATTTCCAGCTTGTTTGTTTTTGATTGATTAAAATCTAAAGGTCACTATAAACAAGTTGTATTTTTTTTAATAATGATTTTATATAAAACTGATAGAAAGTATTAAGTCTGTAATTTCTAATTTCTTTATCACTTTTTTGAATATCAATAATACTAATGCATTTTTCTAATGTTTTGGTATATATATATATTTATCACTTAGTATTTTTTTATTTTTTTTCTATTTTTAATATATATTATTTCATCATTTCTTATTTATTGAATGATTCACTTCTTTATTTAAAATATTGAACAATTCAGAAGATGGAATAACTAACTATAGGGGATAGTTTGTTGTTGTTTTTTTGTTTGTTTGTTTTTATTGCTATACAATTCTTTGAATTGTTTTACATATTTTATAATGTCATCTCTCTTTTTAATAATAGTTCTTTTTATTGCAGAAATAACTTATCTTCCAATACAAAGTTGTTTTACATTTTGATAGTCTTATTCTCTTCTATAACTTTTCTTGCTAATTCATAATTATATTTTTATATCATTATTAACTTTCTCATATCACTTTACAAAACACTAGATGTTCAAAAAATCAAAGTCATATATTATATGACTCAATTTTTAAGCTTGTAAATAAAAAATAAAGAGCTCTGCTAATTTTCTCTAACAAGCTTTATTGATAAATGTCAGCTAAACAAAGCATTTAAAAATCTCTATCTTGAAAACCACTCCTTAGCATCAGACCAATGGTTTCATGCTTTGGCATTCCTCAGTGAGGCTATTATCAGAGCTCTTTACTAGATATTCAAGTCTTTTTAAAAAATCATTTTTAAAAATATTTGCATTTCATCTTTGTTTATACATTGTCTTATCTCAATAGAAAATTTAGTAAAATATTGCTTTTTGTATTGGCTATCTTTTGTGCAATTTTTAATAGTACATCAGTTATTTTCACATTGATTTTATTCAAGACTAAATTATCTGTAAAATATGCTAATATTTTAAAAGGTTTGCAAATTTTAATTTAAATTCATAAAGTATTTCTGAAGATTATAATTATCAACTGTATATAATGTCTTGATTAATAGTTTTTATTTCTCATGTCTTACATTTCATTAATCAATGATGACTTCCTGTATTTTGAATCTAATAAAAATATTTCAATCTTGACACATATAATTTTCATTATTCAAAATATAATTCAATTCTGCTATATCTTTATTTGTATGTTTTTATGTATATTTCCACTTAGTATTGACTTAAAGAAAGAATTTATTCGTTTTTATAAAACTCAACAATTCTGTATCCTCTCTCATTTTTATTACCATAACCAAATTTGTTCATAGCACTTTCATCATTTTATTGTTTACCAATTCTAGCATTAATGTCTCTCAGGACATTTTAAAATGTTGTTTGCTCTGATCAAAAGTATTTTGTACATCTATAAAAAATCCTACACTTCTTCATCACAATGAAAACTTATTGCAACTTAAACCTGCATTATCTATATTTAGTATCTTCCATTAATTTGAATAACTACTCTTGCTATTCTGACTCATATACCATCAATCTCCACAATGCTGTTCTTCCATTTTTAATTTACTAAGTTAATCCCATTCCATTTGACTTCCAATATTTAAGCTATTGTCAGTAATGTACATATCCTTTGTTTAAATCAATTGTCTCCATCTTTCTCCCAACTTTACAAAGTTCAACAAACTTCCTGTTTGATATTTTTCTTTCATTTGTTTTGTGTTATTAATATCTATATTTTTTATAATATTTTACTAATAATTGAAAACAATTAATAGAGCAAAGCAATAGTATATATATAATTATTCATCGGGAAGAATATAGTTTGGTGAGAGAAACTCACTATAAAAATACTCATAATATAATTTTTTTATAACTATAAAATTTTAAATATTTGTAATACAAACCTGAATAACGTTTTTTTTATTTATTTATTTTGATGACATTATTTATTTCAGATGTATTTTTTTAAGTAATCAGTATTCAAAATGAAAAGATAATTAAAGTCAGATTTGAAATACGAATTTACTTTAGATCAAAGGGAAAAGTTAGAAATTAATAATTTTTGTACAATAAAACAAAAATGTAGAATTTTTTAAATGGAAAAAAAATCGTAATTGAATTTTTTTAAAAAGCTGAAGTGAATATGACACACATTTATAATGTAAATTGTTTCCAAATTTAGTTTTTTTTTTTTGTTTTGTATTTTAAGTTGGAAAAAATATTTTTTTAATTTTATTTTAATTATTAAAATTCATAAAAAATTTAAATTCTAAAAAAAATTTTTTTTCTCTAAAAACATAAACATTTTTTATATAATACTGTATTTGTGTTGGTTAATTTAAAAAGCAAAATTATGTTTTAAAATGCATCTCAAAAAACTATGAAAACAAAACTGTAACAAATTAATTAATTTAGCAATCCAAAACATACAACAAAACAGTTTTCTAACAGATTAGTTAGTAGTAAAAATTTCAAAAACTATCCTTACAATTAAATTAAACTTAGTTATCAAGCGTTGGTGGTCGAGAGGTCCGCACAGCTGCCTTACAAGCAGTTGTCCCGAGTTAGCGGGTTCGCTTCCCGGCCGATGCTATGACACATGAAAAAAAAAACTTAGAGAGTTTGTTTTTAATTACATAATAAAACTTAGAGAGTTGTCTTAATTATCCTGAGATTTACCATAAAATTAACAATGACAGACTTCAACATTTAAGATATTTGATTTATTTGCAGATAAATAAAAAATGGTCAAATGGACAAAACTGAGAACTATCATATTCAGCTTGTCATTTTGATCCATAAAAAAATATCAGTTGAAATACAGAGCAAATGGTCACATCAACATCATCATTATCATCATCATCATTATTATTATTTACTTTTGAAGTTGTTGTGGAAAATCATATAAACTAAAAGTAGGAAGAAAAAGTTAAATCAACAACCCAGGTTTAGATCTAAAACAACTTAACAGTTATCCTATTAAATGACAATACCATAACACAAAACATTTTCTTATTAAAATGTTATAATATTTATTTTATAATACTGACATAACAGTTGTTTCCTAGATATTTTGAACTTTTCCTACTATCAAGATGTATCATATATTATTTTTGTAAGCAATTTAATAGTAACTTATATTAACTCCTTCCAAAAAGAAAAGAAAAACAATATTTGATTTTGTAAAGTTAAAAAACAATTCAACAAGATTTTTTCAGAAAAATTATCAGAAATTATTATGTCAAAATTTGGATGTGAGATCAATATTACATTCGATCCTAATGACAAAACAAATCAACTAATTGTGCATTCTGAAACATGGAATGTAAATATTGAGCATTTATAAGTTTAAAATATCAAAAATTATTTCATATATATGGAATAGAGTATGGACATGGCCAAAAAATTTGTATGCAATGATAGATGGATTTAAGATTGGAAAAGAAAAATTAAACCTTGTGGTGGCAGTGCCAATTTTGTGTAATAGAAGTAGATGTTTATCACTAAAGTATTAGATAGGAAATGGATGACATTGAAGATTCAAATTAAATCTCAGAGTGAGAAGCAAATTAATTTTGTGGAAAAATAAAGTATTCAATATTAAGGTGATTTCTCCTATAGATTTAAGTATTCTCCATTTCAGTGGAAAATATTTTATGGCATGAGACTCTTGGTGGTGTCATATGAAGTGATCTGTGTCTCTCAGATACATATCTAATTCAGGATAGCTATTTCCATTTTATACTCACTAGTAATAATTATCAAAGAAATTCAATAATAATATCAACTAAATATAAATTAGTATAAAACTTTATTTAATAGAATATATAAACAAATATTTTTGGAGCATTGTCTTTGGTGACCCACAATCTTTAAAAAAATGAACTTCAGAGCTTCCCAAATTTCTGAACTAAAATACTTAAAAAAAATATTAGTTATACATTTAATTACTGCACTATTTATGTACCTTTGTAATATCCTATAACCATTTTAATTAATAACCCCATTATTAAAACAGGCTAAACTCTCCATACAATAGTGCCACTCAGTAAAAGCCAGAGTAATCAATGGATGTCAGAAGACTTGTGAATAAAAGTTTTATCTAGTGCCTACTCATCCAATATCCCAGACTAGTTCTATCTTGTGGCTTTCAACAGTGATGAGCCTTGAATCAGATCACTGTGCCTAGATCTTAGGATATAATACAACCCTCTCTTAGCTACAAAACTATGAGTCTAAAATTGAAAACATAGTAATATTGTCAATCCAAGCTCATTATTTTATATAGTCATATAGGTTTAAACTCAGTTCAGTACCCATACATTTTGGTATCTTTGGTTTTTTAATAACCAAAGCCACCACTATCTTATTAGGCAGGATTGGCATTACATCACTAAATATCACATGATCGCTTGCTCATAACTGCTATTAAAATGGGCAAAACTCTCCATATAGTAGTGCCACTCAGTGCAAGCCAGAGTAATCAATGGATGCCAAAAGTCTTGTGCATAAAATACCTATCTAGTTCCTATTTATCCAATATCCCCAGACTAGTTTCTAGCTTGTGGCTTCATCAGTGATGAGCCTTGGATCTGAGAGCACTGCACTTAGATCTTTGGATCTAATGTAACCCTAGAGATAAAAGGTGGCTGCTAGAGGGTTGCATTAGATCCTAAGTTCTAGATGTAGTGCTCTCAGATCCAAGGCTCCTCACTGATGAAATCCATAAGCTAGAAACTAGTCTGGGGATATTGGATGAGTAGGTACTAGATAGAGATTTTATGCACAAGCCTTCTGGTATCCATTGATTACTCTGGCCTGCATTGAGTGACACTACTGTATGGAGAGTGTTTTCTGTTTTAATAACAGTTATGAGCAAGCATAAGAAATGGTGATCATGTAATGTTTAGTGGTTTACTAACCCTATTACTTAATATTTAAGTTCATAAGTTTATAATCATCTTTTCTAAGCTCCTCTTTCTATTAAATATATATATTTCTATTAACAATATGAAACTTTAGGCCTAAACTTAAGGGCTAAATTAATAACTACTGCTATAATAATGTATAACACTGATTCCTTAATTTTTCCTGGTCATTAACACATAAAAGATTATTTTGTGTTCAATCATTAAAATAAATTTTGAATAAAATAATAGAGCTTAAAGATATATAATTCAGATTTTTTATGACTTTGCACATACATGTAAAGATTATTTAAAATTGTTTATAACCATAGCAGAACAGATAGTATTTATAAACAAGTTGCTTACATTTTAAGTTTCATTTATCTATTATGCTTTATTCATTATTCTTAATTCATAATCAGAAATAGCATTGTTTATAAATTGTATATGTTTGATGTAAGAAAATCTATTTCTTCTGGAATAAGTGTATTTAAAACAATAAAATGTTGCAAAAAATTAATATTTCATGTAAGAAAGAACATCATACATGACCATGTCACTACGATCACAGGAATTAATTACAAGTCCACTACACCTCAAAATCAGCCAAATATATTCTTACAAGCTGTTAAAGAGAATTGAATATTATATTTCTGCTATATATAAAAATCTCTTGAATGCATATTTTTTAATAAAAGAATAGAGGAATTTTCTATCTCTATTATATATGTAAAAATACCTGGAAAAATATTCTTTTACCAACAGAATAGAGAAATTTTTTCTCTCTATTATAATTTAAAATCATTAAAGAAATCCTCAGCTTCAAAGAGCCAAGATGAATAATTATTTATGGAGCAGCTATATAAATTCATACTGCAATATACAGTTTTGTCTTTAATCAAATTAATATGATAAAAATTAAAATCCAAAATCACGCTCTACTGAGTCATCACAATGTAAAGTATATGCATTCAGATTTCAAAATAGAATTTTAGAACAAATGTATTAACATTTTGGTGCTAGCACACACAGGTAATGAGAAATTTGCATGCATGGAATTATGTAAGATATACTTTAGTTCATTTGCATATTTAAAAAAAAATGACTTAAACGAAGAATGTCTTTTCAACAAATAATTCTATTTTCTCCTATGAAAATTAATTAAAATTTGTGTTTTCTATTTTATATATATATATATAAACAGCAGAAAACTTATGTATAAATGTAAAAGCATCTTACTGTAAAAATAATTCCCAAAATATTTTTTATAAAACAGAATGTTGATAAATAGATTCATATCTATGTTGGCTGTAATATATTTTAGCCAGTTATCATAAAAAGCCATAAAGTTACAGAAATTAAACAGTTGTAATGAGAGAGAAGAGAGAAGAGCAGAAGTCTGTTGAAGAATGGCAGATCAGATAACACTGTTGCCTGAAAATATAGCAAAGTGATTGAATAAAAAAAGAATCACTTATAAATTACTACTTGCTATCTCTAACTCTCAAACCTTCTGAAAGTCAGTATACATAAGTATAATTAGTCACCTTCATCTGCAATTTATAAAAACCTACAAAGCTTTATATAAATAAATTTATATTGAAACCAAGCAAAGAGATCATAATCTCATATTAAAGTTATTTAGGATATCATTTAATATTTTGATTATAAAATCAATATTTAAATTATATTGAAGCCAAAAGGAGAAAAACTTTGTAGCACTAACTAAAATTCTGTAGGCATTATATATACTATTTAAATTGAGGCACCCAAACATAATAATCTGGAATATAGTACAATATGAATTATATAGAATTATAGATATAAATTATTAAAAATGACTTTTGTTTATCAGATGAACTAGAGGTTGAAACACCTAAATATCTACAACTCAGAAATGATAGTCTGACTTTTAAAATATACATCTTGATCATGACCTTAATAATGTCAACATAAATGCATTAGCTTTATTTTTATATCAACACAGGAATTTAAAAGTAGTACTTTTTTCTAGGTGGTAATGCCACATTCTCTTTTACTATGTTCTATGACTTTGGAATAGGATGAATTACTGTTCCTAAATGAAAATTATATATTTTTTATTTTTCTATATAAACATTTAACTTTATGTATATTTTCTTAAAAAAAAAAAAAAAAGACAAAAAAATGATTCTATTTCATAATCTATTTTGTCAAAGTTATAAAAATAATAATAAAATAGAAAATCATATACCAATTTTTGTAGTTTATTGTTATATTTTTAATTTTTTTATTGTGTTCCTTTTTAAATTAGTTTTTTAAAAAAGTGATAAATATTTAATTTAATTTATACATGTAGCATATATAACATATGTAATTAAGGTATATTTAAAAAATTTGAATTTAAATATATCTTTAAAAAAATATTTAATATACAGTATACTCAATTATCTGATTTAACACATTCAAATAGTTGGATATTATATATTTAAACTGCATATATATATAATTTTTATTTAAATATATAGTATAGAATTATTTCCGTTTTAAATATATAAAACGCTATTAATTGTATGTAAATATTATATCAAATATTTTCACTATTTTATGATGAAAATAAAGTCTTAATTTGGATTATATATATAATATTTTGTTTTAATTTCTGATACTTTGATTAAAAAACTTTCATTCTTGTCAAAACTGAGGTTTTAATGAAGAACTGTTATATCATAATTAATAATGAGATTGAGCATAAATTAATAAATGATCAATCATATATTATTTTACAATTAGTTGATTTATTAAAATTGATTTTAGAAGAAAGAGATAAAATAATTGGTTTTTATAAAGCCAGATTACTCAGTATTCTATCATATTTATTTAAACTATTTGGTCTTTCTAATATTTCAATAGACTTTCTTATTGTTATTAAATCATTATTTTTCAAATTAGCTAGTATTTTATTATTGTCAAAGTTAGTTGTGTGACCACTTTCTAAAAATGCAATGCAAAAGCTGATGTAATTCTCTTTTGATTCAAGGTATTTTATGCTCCCTAACTCTCATACTAATATGTCCATTTGATTGACCTACATACATTTGGAGCACTGAATACTACACATATTTTTCCTTTGCAGCCTTAACAGGAATTTATTTCATTGAAACATCAGAAACTAAAGCAAAATAATACATGGTATAACTCAAATAAAACTTTATTTTCAATATATATGTAAGGTCTTTAATGGGATAGTTGATAGCGTATTATCCTGCAATACTCACGGTTCAAATCTGAATTGATATTTTTCAGGCTCCAATAATGTTTAGAGTGTTACTTTCAGACAGTCATGTCTTAGATAAAACCAGAAAATCATACAATATTAATTGGTAAATGGTACCTAATTATTTTTTGATTTATACTAAAACAAAAATAGAAAACTATTCAAACCACATCTGACAACTGCCAAATTGAGTAATACTTTTTGTTTCATGGTTTTACTTTTTTATGCGAGGTTGTTAAAATTAATTATTTAGCCAATAAAAATATGTAATATTAAATACAATAATATATAGTAAAACAAAAACTGGAAGTAAATTTATAAAATTCAGGATATCAAACATAAAATCTATAAATATTTGTTTATTTATATATTTTATGTTTTGTAGCAAATTTTATAAAATTGATTTTAAATTAATTTCTACATATATGTGTATGTGCGCGTATAAACATAATTAATTATAATAAACATATTAAGAAAATCTTCAAATATATAAATAAAATTTGCTAACATTTGTTCTTAATTGATCCATTTTTGTTAATTAAATTACATACTCATTTTTTTATCTAACTTAATTAGGAATATCTTTGGTATATGAAAAATTTTAATTACTATATATATTTATATAAATTATCATTAATTATCCGATGATGAAATATATAAATGATATACAATATTATGCCTTGTTTGTAATGATGGTATATTATAAGATGTGATATGTTGGACTATTTCCATCATAATATTACTCGAAACGTTGTGTAATTACTAACCTGTATTTGTCTATTTGTGTATTATTACTAACAAGTTGTTTGTATTTGGAAAGTTTAAATAAAGTTTAAAATTTTCAATACATTCAACATTAACTCATAGATGGTGGAAATAGTCCAACATATCACATCTAATATTATGTCTTTTTTAATAATAAAAAATAGTAAGACAGGTTTTGTGATTCAGAAAAAGTGCAGTTGGATATTTTACGACTAGCACATGAAATATTAGCCTAATTGAAAGTCGTATCTTCTAAGACTGAGTATATTAAATCGTTCACAATTTAGTTTTATAATCGTTAGAATTATAGATCAGAAAAAGGTATAAATATTTTATTAGAAATGAATAATAAAAGATTTAACAAATATAAATCTCTGTGAAATAATGTGTGTTGATGTAAACTGAGAAATGAATAGAATAGTACAGTTTACTGTTGTGATGGTAAAAGCACATGTAACAGACAATATTGCTTTAATTAAGACTAATAAAAAATTATAATTATTATAAATAATAGAGAATTGATGGTGAGACTATAATGTATATCAAAAGAATCTGTTTTTAAAATTAATAAATGTTTTTTGCTTTAAAGTGTAAGAAGGGCGGAATGTTGTTATTATATGTTTTAATAGATAAGGTTTGTAATAATTACATTTATTCATTCTATTGTTGGAAAAGATTATATTCAGAGTATAAAGTAAACAGTTGGATTAGAAATAATACCCTAATCTTTAAAAAGGATTTTCAACATTTCCATATCTATATTGAGAGATCTCTTTTGTGAAGTCATAGTAATGCCATTGCATATGTATTTATATATGCTGATTGGAGAATATAATAAAAAATAAAGATCATAAATAAAGAAATTTAATAAGTAAGTAAAATTGAATTTTAAAAAAAGCAATATAATTATATATTTATTTACTTAATGCATGAATATTTTCATAAAGGAACTTGTAGAAATTTCAATCTAGAAACAGTTTCATTATTGGTTTTATTAAATTCTTTAATTCTACCACTGTAATCATTGATTTTATAGTCATTATGTATGTACTTCATAGTTTATCTTTATCCACATCCATGTACACCAGTAGTTATTAATATCCATCTATAACGGAGATTACTATAGTTATCACATACTATCCTGAATCTGTTAATGAAACTCCAGTAATGTCTCACATTTAGTAGTAGAATTGCGAATGAACATCTTTAAAAAGAGGATTTTGATTTGATATTAGTCTTGATGATGAGACTATATAATTATTTACAGGTCTAATCTACTTAACATTTTTATATGTTTTCTGTAAGGCAATTTCTCTACTGATATCTAGTGCAGAAAAATGTGAAAACTGTATAGAAGAGTTAAACATATTTGTAATATTTCTCTTCACAATATTTGAGCATTCAGAATTTTAATGTGGACACTTTTTCTTCAAACAGTAACATAATATTCACCAATAAATTGCTAACGAAACTCTGTAAAGGAGGTTATTTTTAAAGATTATTTTTCATCTAGCCTTAGATAAATGAAGAAAATAAATTAAATTATTATCCAAAGTTATTGCCTTTTTGGATTAGTTATAAAACTCCATTCTTTGAAAATGATTTTAGTTCTTTTCATATCTATATTGGAAGACGTTTTTATTTCTGGAAAGAATAACTTTTCAGAAATTAAAGCATATCAGTATAAATGAATTTTTTATATTCTGTATCTAGAAGAACACTGATGAATATATTAAATAATGTAGGTAAAAGAACCAAATACAATGGTAAAAAATTCTTTAAGATTTTATATTTACTATGATCATCTTTAAGGATCATTTAAAATTTTAAGTTAAAGGAACATTTTATCAAATAAATTAGTGATTTGCCTACATTTAGTGATTTTGGAAAGTTTAAAGAGCTGATTTTTTTTCAAATAGAATAATAAGGCAAAGTCTTTATCTTGAAAGTCTTTTTTTTTATTGTGAATTGTTAAAGATAAAACTTGGTATAGCTACTTCGTGTCTAAACCTAGCCTGCTTTATAGATTGATAGCTCTCAATTATTGGCAAAATTATTGTGATATGATTCTTTCAAATAATCTTTAAGGAATATATAATTAAGATGTCAGATAAAATATTACCAAAATCACCTTTTCCCTTATTTTTACTATAATAGCTTATACATGAATAAGCATTTATTTTATAACGTCTTGCGTGCGATTATAATTACGATAGAATGACAGCCTGTTAAGCTAATTGCGCAGACGCTGTGAGAATGTTATTAATAAATGAATACCTTCGAACAACCACATGATATAGGATTCCTTTTTACTCTTATATAAATACTATATCATGTGGTTGTTCGAAGGTATTCATTTATTAATAGCATTCTCACAGCGTCTGCGCAATTAGCTTAACAGGCTGTCATTCTATCGTAATTATAATAGCTTATATAAATCCAATCCAAATCACTTTGAACACTTTTAAGCAAAAACTTTTTATTGTACATATATACACATACACCTAAATTTTGACTGTCCTGCAGTCTTCTTCAGAGCTATGATATAATGAACAAAATAAAATTAAATAAAAGCATAACTATATAAATAATATCATAAAAAATGTAAACAATAAAAAACTAAAAAAACATAAAATGCATAACAAAACCTAATAATTATTATATTTATTTCAGTTTTATTAAGCTTTGTTATATATTTTATGTTTTTAGTTTTTTATTGTTTGCATTTTTTATGGTATTATTTATATAGTTACGTATTTTGTTTTATTTTGTTCATTATATCATAGCTCTGAAGAAAACTGCAGGACAGTCAAAACATATGTGTATATGTATTGTAACCGATCAATTTTGCTAATGCTGATGATGCCCTTTTTGTAACAGGGTTCATTACACTAACTTTTAATTAGTATTTTATCAAAATCGAATTTTGATAATTCTAATAATTGTGTTTAATAATTCACTACTATACATTTTTCCATGATCATTAACGATTAGCTTACTAATCCAGTCATGCTATAGTCAGAACATTTATAAGGGATGAAATCTGCCTGTGTTGGGGAGAATGATCAATATAATCTAATTCTAAAATCTAATCTAATTTAATCTAATCTAGCTTAATCGGGTCGCCATTTTGTAATGAATTATCATAAAACACTAATAATCTCTACTGAAGCCTAATTTATTTAAGCTATATGTGAAACGAAATAACAATGATATTATCTTCTCCAGACATCAACAAATCCATCATGATTACAAAGTAAACTGCCATAAGCAGTGAAACCATATATCATTGTCCTAAACAATAATATATGATTAAGCTAACTATTTGATTATTAATTGGAAGAAAGTCAATTCGAATCAATAACTAAACTAGATTCCAACACACTTTATTAATCTATTGTTATTATAATAATTCAAATCTACTTTAATATTTAATAATACTGCATTTTATCTAAACAGACGAGCTTTTAAATAACTATAATTGCATTTTAAGAAACGTTTTTAAAACCTATACACTACTTTAAATGTTGAAACAAAATAATCTTTTACCCCTAATTTATATTTGGTTTAATAAAACGCTAAATACAATGTATAAACAATTTATTCGTATATTCCAATAAAACGATACATAATTATTACTTCATTTATATTTTAAAATGGAATACTCCACGAGAATTTATTATCAACAAATCTATTAGATGATCTCTAACTATACAATGTCCAATCACATTATATAAAATATATATTAAGTTTCCATTGGATCATATAATTCAAACAATTAAAAATCTCATTTTCCTCTTTTCTTTATAAAAACTTTATTTCTTTATAAAAACTTTATTTCTTGTGTATATATATCCACTTGTTCCAACGTTTCAACTATTTTTATTTTATAGTCATTTTCAAAGATCTAGAACAAATATATTACATTATAACAAACTCCACATAATAAAAACAAAAAGACCAAAAAAATCAAAAAAATACATATAAAAAAATATAAAAAACACAAAAAAATATATGAACCCCATAAAAATTAAAATAAATAAAATACATTAAAATAAATTAAATTAAAACATAAAACTTACTTGCCTCCCTTCTCAAAAAAAACTTTCTCTTTTTACATTTTCTTTTATAATCCAATTTTACAATAAAACACTTATTTCCTTCAAAATTACATTTATTTCCAAAAATAATTCTTTATGCATTACTTATCCAATTCTATTCAAAACCTGTTTATATTTTTTTATATATAAACTCTCTTTTACCATTCTTTCTTTATATAATCTAACCCCCTCCAACATTTTAATCTTAAAATCTATATGATCAACTTCCTTACTATGTATATTCACATTAGAATTCTTATCTCTCAAATGCTGTTTCAATCTTGTCTCTAATTTGTTATTTGTTGTACCAATATATGATGATACATCTTTATTATCTTTTTTACAATCCAAACTCTCTATTTTATAAATATTATTCATATTTTCAACATTCCTATTTTTTATCATATTACCTAAATTACATTTCCTTTTATATACTGGTTTCAACAATAAACTACATTTCTTACCATATTTCTTATTCATATCCCTCATTATCTTTTTAATCTTAAAAAAATTATTTTTTGACACTTTATACCCACTATACATAAATTCCTTCTTTTTTCCTTTCTTTTTCCTCAATTTCCTCTCAATTTTGTCTATATTCTTTTTTCCACATAATTTATTAATAATCTTAATTGGATAATCATTTCTTACTGCCTTATTTTTTATACACTCCATTTCCATTGGATGTTTATTAACTTATAATTATTAATACTCATATCGGCCTTTCAAGCCAATTGTGAAAACACTTTGCAAGTGTTAAATAATAAATGAATACCCTCTGACCAATACAAGATATAGAATTTATGCAGGAATAAAAAGAATCCCTCTTATTCCTACGACTCAAATATTTATATATGAGCAAATCTTAAGTACTGGCACAGAAGGTGTGACAATATAACAGTCACTTTAAATTACTATATACAATGTCTGAATGAATGATGCCAATGAAATTTACTAAGCGTCATTCCAACTGAAACTTAATCATATATATAAATAAGCATTTATTTTTATAGCATCTGTATACAATTTGTAATTACATTCATATCGGCCTTTCAAGCCAATTGTGCAAATGCTTTGCGAGTGTTAAATAATAAATGAATATAAATTCTAAAAAATTTCATTGGCATCATTCATTCAGATATTGTATATAGTAATTTAAAGTGACTGTTATATTGTCACACCTTCTGTGCCAGTACTTCAGATTTGCTCATATATAAATATTTGAGTCGTAGGAATAAGAGGGATTCTTTTTATTCCTGCATAAATTCTATATCTTGTATTGGTCAGAGGGTATTCATTTATTATTTAACACTTGCAAAGCGTTTGCACAATTGGCTTGAAAGGCCGATATGAATGTAATTACAAATTGTATACAGACGCTATAAAAATAAATGCTTATTTATATATATGATTAAGTTTCAGTTGGAATGACCTTAGTAAATTCTAGAAAATTTCATCGGCATCATTCATTCAGACATTGTATATAGTAATTTAAAGTGACTGTTATATTGTCACACCTTCTGTGCCAGTACTTCAGATTTGCTCATATATAAATATTTGAGTCGTAGGAATAAGAGGGATTCTTTTTATTTCTGCATAAATTCTATATCTTGTATTGGTCAGAGGGTATTCATTTATTATTTAACACTCGCAAAGCATTTGCACAATTGGCTTGAAAGGCCGATATGAATGTAATTACAAATTGTATACAGACGTTATAAAAATAAATGCTTATTTAATTATTAATACTGTTTATTTGAATCTTCAATCAAACGATTATGAAATTAATTTTGGTAATAATTAAACTATATAACGATAATTGATAGTTATTCAAATCAAAGATAGTATTCAATTAAACTAGTCAATGAAATTTGTTATCTTTACTTTAAAAAAATTTAAAAAATATTTAAGACAAGTAATTCTAAACCAATGAAAAAATACGATCTATTTAGACTTTCATGATGGGACTAGATAAGCAAAGAAAGAATCAACTCTAAGCTAATGATATCAACTAAAATATACATAAAGCAAATACTTGAATGAAGAAATAAATATAAAGTTCATATGTAAATAAGATAAAAAATTTATAATATACAAAACATATATTTTATATTCTAGTTCACTTACCAAGTTGAGTTTGAATCTTGAACCGAATTTTAAATAGCAAAATCATCTTACGCAATCCAAATAAAAAAAATTAACGGAGTCGTAGCATTTAAATCAACTCAGTTTATTGGATTATAAAAAAATTGGTAAAATTAATAACAAAATACAATAGGAGGTTAATCTATATTTCTGATTAATTGAATGAATAAAAAAAAAAATGATAAAATTTCTGTGGGTAACTCTAAACTATGTTGCAAAAACAATAATGACATGTATATAAAAAAATGAATGGAAGGAGAGATTTGAATATTTTAATAAAAAAATTTTAAACAACAGATACCAAATATATGCAATTAAATGAGATTGAACTCTATTTGTTCATTAAAATAATAATCGATAAATAAAAAATAAAACGATATATTTAAACCTCTTGTCTGTCTGATATTTTAAACTAAATTTTACACACACAAAAATCAAATTGGATATTTTAAAAAAAACAATACTCAGACAAGGGTTCAAATAATTAGTAAAGAAATCTCTCCGAGCATTTTATTGCATTAATTCTATTTACACCTAAATATACGATATTTATGATTTAAATAAAACAAAAATTATTCTTTTAAAATATAAAAAAAAAAATAATATGCACACATATTTATAAATAAAAAAATCATACCCTAAATAAAAGTCTGTCCATTTTCATTATCCATTGATTCATCATAGCTTCTCTATTTCCATCCAAAGGCATGGAAATGAATTTATTTCCTTGAGTAGAAATAATGTTCAGATAGAATAATACCGCTAAATTAAGTGAAGAATTTTAATAACAGCCCTTTTTCTTCTTTTCTCTGAATTAGGAGATTGGAATTTAAATTACTTGTTAATATGCATTAATCTAGTTGATTTTCCTGGCTTGAAACATGATATCCATCAAATAATTACATCCAGATTTTTTTTCTTTAAAACCTGGGATCTCTTTTTTTTTTAAAAAAATAAAATAAATAAATAAATATCTGATTTTATGCAATGCATTTTTTTTATAGGTTTTTCTTCTTTCACATTTTTGTTTGTTATCTTCTTTGGAACTTTCTTCTGCTAGTTGCTCTTCCTGAATGGGCAGAAAAATGAAGTTTCTATTTTTCCATTTTTATAGTTAACGATTTAAAAATAGAGTTTTAAAGAAATTTTTCTTAAAGCTCTGAGAAACGCGTCAGTCTTCAGCAATGGCAAAAAATGATAAAAATCCTATTACAATCTTTGCTGGCTTTTTATATTATCTCTTTCTGGCATTATGGATGTCATAACAACTGTTGAAATTCACTCTGAAACATCTCAATGCCAAATGATATGTTCCAGTAACTTTCCCACTTTGTTTTGCAAGTGCAGTGTAAGTTTGGAGAGAAATAGATACATTGAAATGAAATCTAAGTTCGATATGATTTTTTCTTTATTATTTTTATACCAAAATAAAGAATTGATAGTACAACCTTGATTCACTTTATAAATATAAATAATTTACATATGTTTTTTTTTTAATAATAATAATTTTTTTAACTAATTTACAAACAAAAATATCTGACATATAAAAAAAACATTCAACTATATGTAATAATGCTACTGTGGTGACTGCAGTAACAGAAATTAAAATACACCTGGGTCTCGTTTTATGCAATATATAGGTTCCTCAGAAAATGCACACAAAAGAAATCACACAAAAATAGACTTAACTTACCTTGAAAAATGGGGAATAGGTTACTGTAATTTTCAAAAATCGCATAAAAGCAAAGCAACTATGTAAAATTACTTTAAAATTCACATTAAAAAAAATAAGAAAATCAAATATGACTAATAAAAAATTTCAAATTTGAAAAAAATTGATATAAGACAAACTTTTTTTACTTTTTTATTAACTACAGTATTTAATTTTATTCAAAACAATATGTTTTTATGCATAATTTACATTTTTTTCATACATGTACGGTATTTTAATAATTATCGCTATTTGAGACATCAGATTTGTCATGATGTGATGTGATGTGAGGTACTGTAGCTTCTCCTTAAATGAAGTCAAGAGGAAATACAACTAAAACATTTTCCAATTGCTGTTGATCCTTCCCATTTCGCTAAGCAATTTAAAATTGAAATTTTTGTTTCCAAAGAAATTCATTTTCCTGGGTGTTTTTTCCTCTCCATTAGGATAAACTAAAAGTTTAAAATAAAAATAAGAACTTAGACTTATGATAATAAAAAGATACTGACTCACCACTGCTGGGAAAATTTTAATTAAAACTAACAATTAAAAATTAAATTCTTATTTTTGTCTTTAATTTTTTAATTTTCAATTCCGTTTAATTTTTTAATTTTCAATCACGTTATGTAATTTTTAAATTGTTAATTACAATTAAAAATCAGATTTTCATTGTCAAATTTAATTGTGCCCACCACTATTACTCACCTTTTAAAAATAAACTTGCAGACATTAAATGATTAATTGATTACATACTCTTTTTATAAAAAGCAAAAATAGAACATGATTTAAAATTGAAAACAACAACATACATAGTATAGGCATCTATAATGTTTGAACAGATTTACATTATAATCTTGTAAAATTTAATGTGTGGATATAAAATGGGGAAATCCTGATTTTAAGTGAATTATGAACTTCTTTATTGCATAAAATTTATTACAGTACTATTATAAAGTGCTCAAAATATTGAAATTATTACATGTAAGTCGAACTCCGATAATGCGCTATTACTTTAAATATGACATGAGTGCGTGAAATTTATAATATTTAAAGTAATAGCACATTATTGGTGCTCAACTTCTGATCTAATAATTTTTATTGCATAAAAGAAAACCACATACAAAGATATTAAGAAGAAATATGAATTGCATAACTTCAAAATCACATTAAATAAATCTGCATAAAATGAGACCTGGGTGTATATAAAAATAATACTGATCCTATTCAAGTAAACTTTTATTTTACACTGAACTATTTTCAAAATTTATTTATTTGGCTATATGTTTTTCTTGAGTTTGATTATAACAAACTTAGTATTTTGAAACTAGAATTAACAGTAAACAATACTATTTAAAAAGCTTTAGGTTGCCATGGTTATCAATTTAAACTTATATTTTCAAGATCTCCCATTATCCATTTATCAAGTAAAAGAAAACAAAACAAGATCAACAAACTTCTTTATTTTTTTTTAAATACTTTGATCAAATCTGAATACTCACAGTATATATGTAAAATAAAAGTTTTTTGCTAAAAAGTGTTCGAAGTGATTTAAAAAATTGGATTTATATAAGATATTAGATGATAATTTTTGGATTATTATTGGGATTCTTTAGTTTTTAAGATTGCTATAGTTTTGTTTTATGCCAATTTTTGGAATAGTTTCTGTTTAAATAATGCTACTAAATATTTTTTCCAAACATATTTTAACTTTATGTCTTAATTGTTTTAGAAACTTTTGAAGTAGTCAACTTCATACTGGGATCTTTTTTAGTTTAAGACAAACAAAAGTAAATTCAAGTTGTTTGTCTGAAAGTTTGCAATTCCTCTGTAATGATGTTTTTGTCATTCTATTATTATTGTGTTTAGAAAACGACCAATTTCATAAGTCTTATCAAAAATATTTTTATAACCATCAAATTTACATAAAAGTGGCTAGGTCTTTTGAACAGATATTATAGAGTTTTATTTTTTCATATCTTTCTCTACTTTTTTATTATTACTTAGTGATTCAATAAGTTTGTCAGCAATTTCTAAATCTTTGATAGATAAATATTGGTTAACAAAGAGCACTATTGGTTTTGTACTAATCTAGAATGAATTGATTTTGATAACCTTGAAGGATAGACTTTTTGGAAGTTGTTGTTATAAGTTTATATACCCTATATAGTAAGAAAGTATTAAATGATTTTATCAATATTCCATTCAAAATATTCAGTATATTGATTCTTATTAACTTTTCTTAAATTCCATTTCAAACAAAATAAATTTTCAACCATAAGAATGTGAATTGCAAGAATGATTAGACTTGATTCATATTGGCTATGGGAGAAATAATTCATTATCAATAAATAATGGTGAGCCATTCTTAATCAAATCAAAACATAAATCAAGGATCATCTTTATTTCTTATCCATCTGAAAGGAATGGCAGTTATTCCTCGCATTGTAAAGTAAATGTGCATTGTTTAAATTCATCTGTTCAAAAAATTGACATTTTTTTTGGATTTCATTTTAGTCATTATCATCATCAACCATTATCAATCCACTGCAGAATGAAGGTCTCTCCAAGTTCAATCCATCTTCTTTGATCTTTAGCTTCTCTTCTCCGCATCACTCCTGATATTTTTTTATTTCATCTGTCCATCTCACATGTGGTCTCTTTCTGGGTCTTTTACAATCTCTTGGAATCCAGTTTAAGATTTCAATTGTCCATCTATTATCGTCTCTCCTAGCAATATGTCCAGCCCAACTCCACTTCAGTCCTTTAATTTTTTCAATGAGGTCAGTAACACCTGTTTGTTCTCTGTTTTTGATCTTTTTTGTTACTCCCAACATGTATCTTTCCATACTTCTTTGAGTGGTCTGAAGTCTCTGTATTGCTCTTCTATTAAGTGTCCACATCTCAGATCCATAAGTAAAAACTGGTAAAACACATTTATTAAAAACCTTCCTTTTCAAACTCATAGGCATATTTCCTTTTAGTATCAAATTATTTCTACCAAAAGCACTCCAAACAAGTTTAATTCTATGATTAATTTCATCCATTATGTTTCCATATGTATTAATAATCTGACCAAGGTATTTGTAACTGTTAACTTCTTCTAACTCATCATAATCAATCTTTATTTTCATATTTTGAGAAAATCCATTAAACATTACTTTAGTCTTTTTAACATTTATCTTTAGTCCTATTTTCTTACTTTCATCTGATAACTCCTGCAATGTTTCCTGCAGCTCTAAAGCATTATTTGCAAAAACAACAAAATCTAAATGATTTAAATAATTTCCATTTACTTTCACTCCTTTAGCTTCTCATTTTAATCCACAAAATATTTCTTGCAGCACTGCTGTAAAAAGTTTTGGAGATATGGAGTCACCCTGTCTTACACCCTTCTCAATGTTGACTTTCCTAGTACCATTTTAATATCCCCTATAATATCAATAAGATTCACATTAATAGTTTTATTGTGTGCCTATTTTTAATCAGGATTTCAAAATAAGTTTTGTTTGTATATTTAGAAAATTAATTTCACATACTAATACTTCTTACTTGAAAGATGGGACATGATAAGGCTGATATCCATCTTTTTTTATCGCAGCAAAATCTTCCATCACTACTGACATGCAAAATGAATTTCAAGCCAGAATGGATGAAAACAAGAAACAAGAAATAAAATATCTAGACTTGATAATAAAAAGAGAGAGCACATACCTAGATTATAAAATGATAATTAAACTGCTGCACATAAGAGGTTACATAAGTCCAAAGTCTAATCCTCGCAACACATAGAAATGGGCAAGTATGAATGCTTTCCTATTCAGAAATCACCATTTATGTGAATACACAGTGGATAGGAAAAACAACATCTATAAATATATAAAGGAAATGACCAACATAGGCTTTAAACCCAGTACTATCCATCAGAGAATAAAAACATTTAATAGAAAACTCAATAATAAACAGCCTAAAGACAATATGAAATACTTAACTATTCCATTTATACCTAATGTAACTTCAAAAATCACTAAAAAAATTGGCTAATGATTTCAAATTTAGCTTCAGAACACCTCCTAACACTAACTGACTAATAAATAATTCCAAAGATAAAATAGAAAAAGATCAAGCCCCTCATGTGGTCTATAAAATAGCATGCCCTCATTTAGGCTGCCAAGCATCTTACTATGGTGAGACTCTGGCTAACATCAGCATAAGAATTTACCAACTCAGGTATGCATACAACAGGGTCATGTATTTGAACCCACTTCTGCACAAATAATTTGCACAGAGAAGAGTGATGCCAAAAGAAAGGTCAAAGAAGCTTTTTACATAGCAAATGATCTCAGTGCCATTAATAGAAGAGAGGTGTGCTTTGCTCTCTCCAAACAATGGACTAACTAATTAAAAATTCAAGCTCATTTGCAAGTGTGTACAATAAAATACAACAGTCTTCATTCAGTAAAGTATGAGTATGAGATTAGAATACTAAATCTCGAAAGCGCTAAGCAGGCATATTAAACATTATAGTATAATTACAGCTTCACTAACGCATGCGAAAAAATCGCATATGTATAATTACAATTTTTATTGAAGAGAAAAACACTATTTATCACTATTTAGCTTATATAATACAAATGAGTAATTGGCTAATCATGGTTGGTTATAGTGACTATATGATATCTATTGATTATTCATACTTACAGGAGATGATTTTAGAGTTACACAATGGATTACAATTTTTATTGAAGAGAAAAACACTATTTATCACTATTTAGCTTATATAATACAAATGAGTAATTGGCTAATCATGGTTGGTTATAGTGACTATATGATATCTATTGATTATTCATACTTACAGGAGATGATTTTAGAGTTACACAATGGATTACTGCTTTTAATATAAATAAATATTAAATGTAAAACACAATTTATTACTATTTAGCTTATATAATACAAATGAGTAATTGGCTAATCATGGTTGGTTATAGTGACTATATGATATCTATTGATTTTTCATACTTACAGGAGATGATTTTAGAGTTACACAATAGATTACTGTTTTTAATATAAATAAATATTAAATGTAAATTTGAGAGTCATACAATGTTTTGTTTGGTATAAATGATAAAGAGATAAAGTTGTAAAAAAAATTTAGGGATTAGGGTTATTAAATAAAGAAATGACTGAATTATATATTAACTCGGCACAGATTTAGCAATAATACGAAATATGTATATCCTGTAGATTAAAAATATATTTTCATATCAACCGAAATAAATCTACTTTTAAATATATAAGTCTAAACCAAGATGGAAATAGACATTAATAAATTTTAAAATGCCATTAAGAGAAAATGTTTAAACTTATCGATATAAATAAAGGCAAGATAAATGGTATTTTGTAAATTCAAATAGAAAATGAAAAATATCAAAAAACATTTAAAAGCAGCTGCAACAAAAATCATAACTTATGGGAAGAGTAAAACATAAAAAAGACTTTTGGATTAATAATAAGATGATTATTAAAATAATAGAGAAGAGAGTGCAGAAATAATATATAAATACTGAAGTATATATGTATCATTAAAAACCATTCAACACTTAGCCAATCCTAACGTCAATAACAATCCACAATTTCTACTTGGTTAATAGCAAATTGTGAATTAACAAATAAAGCTAAAAACAATATGATAAAAAATGTAAAAAAATAGAAGAATTATAAAATGTTTGATGTAACTTAATTTATAATAATATTAATCATTTCAATAGGAAAATATAAAATACAATAATGAAATAATTGATCAAGAAATAGTAAGTTTTAATCCAGAAGGTATAAATATTAAAAAGATAGAATGAGCATATAATTTATTTGGATAATTAATATGCGGGATTCGAACTCAGACTTTCACACGATCCACTACTCTCAGTGCCATCTCTTATTGCTGACCCACCTGATCACACACATGTTGAAAAGATAAATAATCACCAATATAATATTTCATGCTAAACCAAAATCATCAGTTGGTCTAGATTACTATCCTCACACATATATACAATCAGTGCTCAGCTTTATATTAAGATAGCCAATCCTCATACTTCAATGGACAGGCTTCGAACTATTCTGACTCACAACTCTTCAGCCTTCCATTTCATTGAAAATCTGATGATGGAATGTTCAAATCCCTTGTTGGTGCCAAGGTTGTCATCCTACCCATGTTGAGTTGTGTGAAAGTATGAGTTCGAATCCCGCATATATTACATATATAAAGGCAGGTTTAAGCCAGTACAATGTATTAATTTATATAAATAGTGTGTAAAATGTCTGCCCATCTCTCGCATATGTATGTATAAATGGATTATTCTTCTGTACATGAGGGGTCAGAATGACTAATATGTCAATATGGATAGGATGACAACCTTGGCATCAACAAAGGCTTTGAATGTTCCATCAACAGATTTTCAATGAATTGGAAGGCTGAAGAGTTGTGAGTTGGAATAGTTTGAAGCCTGTCCATTGAAGTATGAGGATTGGCTATCTTAATATAAAGCTGAGCACTGATTGTATATATGTGTGAGGATAGTAATCTAGACCAATTGATGGATGCTGGTTTAGCATAAAATACAAATATTGGTGATTATTTATCTTTTCAACATGTGTGTGATCAGGTGGGTCAGCAATAAGAGATGGCACTGAGAGTAGTGGGTTGTGTGAAAGTCTGAGTTTGAATCCCGTATATATTACATATATAAATGCAGGTTTAAGCCTGTACAATGTATTGGATAATTAATGTAAATAATCGAAGAGAAATATATAAGTTTGAGTAAGTAACTGATTACTAGATGCCCGATTGCATTTTAAATTTCTATCTTTAGGTTTTTTCATTTACTAGTGAGGGTTGGGAATCACATTTGGAAGTATGGAATTATGCATAAGCAACTATCTTTAACTCCATTTTACCAATTAAGCTGATAATTTAAAGTTCAAATCAGTCCAATAGATATGACTACAATTCGATATCCATATATTTTATTACCCTCAGTTGTTTGTTAAAAGTAGACACACTTTCTCTTAGTCTGAATTTCACATTATTAGCTTAATATATAGGGTATATGTGCACAGACTTTCACACGACCCACCACTCTTCTCACTATCTCATAACACTGATACACTTGAACACATATATGTTGAAAAGATAAATAATCACCAATATACGTATTTCATGCTAAACCAGCAATCATCAGTTGGTCCAGATTATCATCTCTACACATATATGCTATAAGTGCTCAGATATATAATAAGATAGCCAATCCTCATACTTTAATGGACAGGCTTCAATCTACTCCACACTCCAACTCTTCAACCTTCCATCCAATTGAAAACCTGATAATGGAAGGTTGAAGAGTTGGAGTGTGTAGTAGATTGAAGCCTGTCCATTAAAGTATGAGGATTGGCTATCTTAATATATATCTGAGAAGTTATAGCATATATGTGTAGAGATGGTAATCTGGACCGACTGATGATTGCTGGTTTAGCATAAAATACCAATATTGGTGATTATTTATCTTTTTCAACATATATATGTTCAAGTGTATCAGTGTTATGAGATAGTGAAGAGAGTGGTGGGTCGTGTGAAAGTCTGTGCTCATATACCCTATATATTACATATATAGACACAGGTATATAATAAGCCTGTGTGTTTTAGTTATTATTAGCTTAAAAGGAAAAAATGTGTTCGTGCATAACTGCATTACTGTCAGTTTGAATCCTAAGCCTCATTGATAAAAGAAAAAAACAGAAAGAAATCTGAAAATGAAGATTTGAAATGCAATGGGACAACTGATAATTACTTGTTGACTCAAACTTACGGTAGATGGAACTAGAATGGAGAGATTCTTCCTTATCATACAATGTACTAGCTAATTAATTAAATGATTTCTTGTTGCATTAGAAATAATAAGCCGTCATCTGTATTAATAAAATTTATGAATGGTGCTATATATATTTATCAAATCATCGAAAATGGAGTTTAATCCTTTATATTGCTCTTATATATATATATTTAAATAAATTATATGATACAGTATAAAATATTTTTATATGACAGCAATACATACTCTTTTCGGAAAATATTGACTTTTGCCCTTTTCAATATGTTGGAACTATTTTACAATTACAATCTACATTGCATACAGTAGTGATATCTATCTCTTTAATATAAAAGTTATGTCTCTATGTATGTAATGTAGATTGTAATTGTAAAATAGTTCCAACATATTGAATAGTGCAAAAATCAATATATTGCCGGAAAGAGTTTTAATGTCTTATTATTGTTATTTTATATATATACAATTATTGCTGTTATATAAAAATATTTTATTTTATATTATATCGTGTGATTTATTTAAATATTTATCAAAATATAGAATATAATAAAATTTTAATTAAATTATTGAAAGATTAGGAAGACTTAATAATTTTTATTAGTCGATTATTAGACCAGAGATTATTCAATAATAAATAATATTTTTATAATGTAATTTTTACTACACCATTCTCATACAGAGTAGGGATTGGGTTCTTTCTGCTTTTAATACCTTATAGAGGGATGTAATCATAAACATCAGACTAAAGGAATGTGAAAAAGATATGTGATCGCCAAGATGCACATTTCATGCTGAACTAGCATTTATCAGTTGATCCAGATCCACAGTTTCTTATACTTATCTTTATGTCATTGTTCTGTATATATGGATAGCAAATTACTACAGTTTAATTGGTATGTCAAATTTGCTCCTTTCATAACTTTGATACAAATCATTTAACAGAAATATATTAATAATTTTTGTTATTCATTTATTATTTTCCATATGTCATAGCATTGGCCGGGAGGTGAATCCACAACAACCATCTGCAACCAACTGCTTGCTTGCAAGGCAGCTGCACTGACCTCTCGGCTAACAATGCTTGCCTGTTATTCATTTATTAAACCAGAGATTGTTCAATAGTGAATAATGAATGACTAATAAATAAATAATGAATGCTTAATAAAAATTATTAATATACTTCCAATAAGTGATTGGTGTCAAAGTTGTGAGGGCATTAAGTTTGACACATCAATTAAACAGTAGTAATTTGCCATCCATATATAGTAAACAATAATATAAAGATATGTGTAAGAGATTGTAGTCTGAGCCCACTGATGAATGCTGGTTCAGCTTGAAATGTGAAACTTCGAGATTTTAAACATCTTTTTCACATATTTTTGATCATGTTTATGATTACATCCCTCTATAAGGTGTTAAAATTAGATAGAACCCAATCTTTACCTTGTATGACAGTGGTATACCCTACAGAAATATTATTCTTAGGAAGACTTGTTTAAAAAAAATTCACCAATAATTTCAGAAGATTATCTTTTAATAGTGATGATTTGGGAGGGGGGGTCTTAATACAGAAATAATGAAAGTTTTAGAATTTAATACATTTATTTTAACAAGCAACTATATTTGTTAGTCTGAAAAGTAGTTTATATCTAGAAAAGTAGCAATATTAAAGATAACATTTGAAAATATGCCTATTGTTGTTGGGAGACATATATATAAAAGAATGGAAATAATATTTGTTTAATTGATCTTGTTTAAAAGAATTTGGCTGAGTGAATTTTATTAGTTAGTTGAATGTTTTGAGGGAGAAAGAAATAAATTGTAAGAAAATGTGATTATTAGACAAAGAGCATTTTAATTAAAAGAGAAATATATAATTAAGCTTCACATTTAGGGATCATAGATATAAAAGGGTGCTAAGCAAAAATATTTATGCGGAAATGAGTATTGTTTTGATAAGGATGGATTTTGCATAGCAGGAAGGATAGGAATAAGAAAACTTTTAAAAAGTTTTGTTGATAAGCTTGACGAATCCTGTATAAGTTTAATGAAATTTGTAGAAAGTTTTTTAGAATGGATATAAAAAAAATTTAAATCTAAGGCAGTTCTTATAATTGGAGATGATAAAAGAATTATAATCATAGTTGAAAGAAATAGAATAAATTGTTCATCTGTTGTATTTAGAAAGTTGTTTGTCTAATGATAGAAATAATGGTAAAAATGTTTGAAAATTGCAATGTTTTTTCACAGATATTTTGTGAGCCATTAAAGTTAGATTTCTGTTTTGATTCGATTATATCATTACATGAATCTGAAACAGTTCAATTGTATTTTTACAGATCTGAAACATCACCAATTTTGAAATGGGAAATAAAACTAGAGTCTTTTTAGATGTGAATGTGAAAAGAATAAAATAATAAATTGAAGAAAAAAATTAGAGTTAACAAAATGCTGAAGTGTTGAAGAAAATAAATGAAAAGAAATAATTTATTTATAAAATATTAAAGAGAAATATATATTTTAAGATAAAGATCTATTTTGACTACAATAAATTGATCTGAGAACAGTAAGAGAAAAGCTCAGGAAAAAGGGAAAAAAGATAGATTATGTAAACTAATTAAGGGTGTTTTAAAAATAGAACATAGATCAGAAATTCTTTGACAGTGTTGTTGATATGATGAAAGTAACATAGTAATCCAATTGATTTTTAGCATAAAACTTTAGTGAAAAATTTATATCATGTTTTTAAATTAGCAGACCACCCCAGAAGTTGCTTAATAATAATAAATTTGTATTATGTTTGGAAAGCTAGTTATTTGGCAGGTTTAATCATTATTTCTCTAACTGATTTATTGTTTTTTATATGTGAAGTTATGTTCCATAAACAGTATACTTCTTTTCTATTTTGTTTTTATTATTATTTCAAAGTTTATTGTAGCATTTCATTTCTATTGTTATAAGGTTACTCGCTTTAGCTTAAGTGATATTTTAATATCTTTTTCACCTTTGTGTTATTTTATTAAAAGGCCTTGGCAAAAAAATAATAATAACCTGAACTGGTATCGTTTGAACTTTTCAGATTGATCTAAATTATTATTTGACATAATTCTATTTTTGTAAAGGTATTATTGGCAATCTCAATTTATCAGAATTTATATATATATCTTTTTGGCTACTAATACTGAGGAAGATATTTTAAAGATTAATTAGTTGCAAATAAAAAAATATTAAAAAAGCAAATGATTTCTGGCTTAGAAGTTTACAAAAATATTCACTTTAAATTCAAAGACAAGAAGTAACCCAATTAAGCAACTCATGACTCTTAAATATACCTGTCTGTTTATCTATCTATTTATCTACCAATTGGTCCATATGTAAAATCTAAAAAAAATTCATCTTTTGTGGATGATGTCTCTGAAAATTAGTGGAAGTAAGTTTTTTAGCATTATTTATGGAAAGATATATTATGTTTTTAGTGAATTTTGTCAGCTCTTAAAAGATTTTAGTGGACTATTTACATCTGAAATCACTAGAACTAAAAGAAAGAAAATGGAAAAAAACTAATAATATGCATTACATTTAATTATTAGTAATTTTAATATGATTGTAACTGAGACTAAATTACAACATGCATAACAATTATGAATCTAAAAATTTAATATGCTTCAGTTAATTAGTTTGCCAGATTATGTTCTTGCATGTTTTTTATCATCATTATGCAATTTTAATATTACTTTGAAAAACTTGCAACATCTATATCATGGATCATCTATATTCTTATTCTATCAAATAGTCTCCCACATGATCTTCTTTGCTTACCATTAACATTTTTACTAGAAGAAGTATAGCAGGGCAGCAATATTACCAAAATCTTGTTATAATCCCTTTGTTTGTACATCTTACATCATGTATAACTTGTTTTGATAATAAATTTTAATTAAAATTAAACTCATATTGTATCTTTCAATATATATATATATATATATATATATATATATATATATATATATATATATATATATATATTATATATATATATATATATATAACAGAGGTGCTTTTTAATATGTATAGTATGCATGTATAAATTAAAATTAAAGTGACACATTTACATATAACTCATTGAATGTATGTTCACTCATCTATTGAGCGAAAAAATAAGAATAAAGAGGGGGGAAATTTTTTGTACCATATTGTCATTTTTTAATTAAAATGAATTGCAAAATGTCTGACTTTCATTGCAATTGAATATGCTTTGGAGGATATTTTTAATAACTTTTTTTCTTTTATAGAAACTCAATAGTAGTCTCCTTAATAATAAAAAATGATCTTAAATTAATTGTTTTGTTGTTTTTAAGACAGTAACAACTTTAAGTGTATTCTTAAATTTTGTAAAACTTTTAGCATCATGATTAGAAAATATTTTATTATATAAAATATTACACATCAAATTCAGAAAGGATAATAAAGGAAGAATAAAATGTGTATGTTATCTATATAAGTCAACATGATCACATGCAGAACTCCAAGACTGAAAAATA
The DNA here is from genome assembly GCA_028023455.1 of Epiperipatus broadwayi. Taxonomy (NCBI): domain Eukaryota; kingdom Metazoa; phylum Onychophora; class Udeonychophora; order Euonychophora; family Peripatidae; genus Epiperipatus; species Epiperipatus broadwayi. Next base: position 2,521,820 of record JAQFVV010012396.1, on the reverse strand, counting down.
GGTGCTGGCACATTATGAAATTTATTACAAATTTTAATTTTACTTTTTAAATGTGATCATATATGACATTCAAAGATAGAAAAGTAGCTGGTATTTATATATTGGACTATTTCCATCATCTAATATAAGTCATGTCTTTAGAAAAATTTAACTTTATTTACATATTCCAAATACATGAATGTGTTTAGAATATTTAAATAAAGTGAAATTTTCTTAAAGACGTGTATTTGGAATATGTAAAAAAGGTAAACATTTTTAAAGACATTCAATATTTATATTAGATTATAGAAATAGTCCAATATATAAATACAACTAAAATACCATTATCACAAACCTTCAGGAAAACACACAAAAAAATAGCTGCTTGTGTGTCATAAACTGTATTACATTAACTAATTTTAATGATTGTTTTTTGTTTATTTTTTACATTTTTGTTTGTTTGTTTACATTTTTTTGGTAGCATATAATAAAAGTCATGTATGTTGGTACAGCATAGTCTGTGAGCTTGTTGTAATTTTCTCTATTTACCTTACTCCAGACCTATTCGTTATAAATTCTGGGTAATCATTAGAAATTAAATAATAGATCTATATTTAAATTCCCTGGTTAATTAAAAGCTATTTCCTGTCTTCAGTGGTAATCATGGTAAAAAGTTAAAAGTGACTACTAGGTTATAAGTGCTATCTTGCTTGCCATTGAAAATGGTTAATTGGCAAAAACTGATCTGAGATTAGGATACAATTGTACCATCTAGAATCCATTGTTGTTTTTTAAAAAAATAGAAAAAAAGCAATTCAAAACATAGAAAAAATAAATAAAAAATATTTAAAAAAGTATACAATTAAATAGTTAAAATAAGAGTCATAGATCACATGACCCTATTCTCTTAAGCTTGTAAGTTATAAACAATGAAGATTGCCAATTCCTCAACAAGCTTTGTGTTAAATGCTTAGCCAGAGAAAGCATTTGGAACCCTCCCCAAACCCCTGACTACTCCTCAGAGAGGTGTCAGGGTAGGTTCAGACACTAGATCTAAAAATACCAACCCAAAGCCAGCATTTAACTAAAAGTTATCTATTGAGTGGAAAATCTGAAATTTTCAGATACCTACATGTCTTCAAACCCAGCTATCCAACTCAAATATGGGGCTAATAGATCTTCAGCCATACCATATATTAGTAGTCTTAGCAATATAACATTAGTCTTATGCAATGTTATATTGCTAATATATGGTGTGGCTGAAGATCTATCAGCTCCATATAGCTATTTGAGTTGAATAGCTGGTTGAAGACATGTAGGTGTCTGAAAATTTCAGATTTTCCACTCAATAGATAACTTTTAGTTAAATGCTGGCTTTGGGTTTAAAGTATATAATTGTTTGGATATTTTGCTTGCAAAGTCAAGTTTATAGTGTCTATCATTGATTACTCAAATTTGTAATAGTTGGTTCTAAAACAAAACAAGAAGCTTGATTTATGGTAATAGTCATTTATTATTTTATAAATTAAGTGATTTAAAAAGGCCAAAAATTCTCTTGATAATAAAATTCTGTATAACAATAAGAAAATATTTATTCATCCTTAATGCTTATATTATGTTTGACCAATATCCTTCACAAAACTACATATTTATTATAAAAAGAATTTATATAATCTTTTGAAAAAAACTTACCGGGGGAGGGGGGTACTAATAAAACCTATATATCATACAAAGTTTTTTCATTTTTTAATGTGTCAAAAATCTGTCTGAAAGAGAGGAAAAAAATAGACAAAGTGGATTATATTTTAAAAGGTGGATCTTAATCTAATACGTGCAATAAATCTAATTCATACTTAGCTCTTTTTTTTAATTCAAAATTGTCAGTTTAAAAAGTGACACTCGTATTTTTTTGTCTTCTCTTACAAATCGTTTCTTCATAAAGTTATTACTTAAAACCTTTAACATAAAGTTTTAAAACTTTCTAACTTTTGCAATATTTTATTTTTGAATTAGTAAGAATAAAATAATTAAATGTAATTTTCCTTTTTAGTATGTAAATAATAAATGCAAAGTTTAAAAAAATGCACTTTACCCTAAAATTAAAATGTTCAAAATTGCAGATATATATATTGTGCCATTACAATTTAGTCACTAGCTAAATTTATAGTAATGTGCATGTAGAAAAGGTAAACCAAAAATCATCATCACATTTTTATATAATCATAAATGAAGCTGTAGGGCATCCAAGTTCAAACCCTACAAGGTCCAGTTCTAAAAGCTTTAAACAGAGAAAGAATGGGTCAACAATGACATGCTTTACTTGTTTGTGTGTTGATAGAAAGGTAATACACACATTTAAACTATTTAATATTTAATTTTTCTTTAAAAAAAGCAAAGTTATAATGCATACATATAGGCAATGTATGTGTAAATTATTTAATTGTTTTATATTTCAAATATTAAACATTTTAACTTTCTTTAAAACTAACCTATGCTTGATCAATTCTAATATTTTATTCTATACTTTTATTTTGCTTTTCTTTAATTATAATTGGGATTTAAAAGTTACAGACTTAATTAAATAATTGGGTTATAATTACTAAGCTAGCAATCATATTATTTAAGGTTAGTTTATGAATGATTTGAAAGAATGAAGGATGTGTGTACATTACATACAAAAATTTACATTTCCTAAATATTGAAAGAAAAGGAAGTATTAAATCTGTCAAATTATTTTTTTGTACAATTGTTTGTTAAAAGAGGAAATCTGTTTAATCAGATATCGATCTTTGTAGCAATTTTTTTTTTGTAAATAATTGTTTTTCACTTTGGAAGCTTAGTCAGAGCTCTAATTTTGAAATTGTCTTATCTCAAGATCTAAAGAAGGAAGCTCAAAGATTTGAAGTGTTACCTGGATGTTAAAAAAGGAAAAAAAAAAGAAAAGAAAGGAAATAAGGATTGAGTCTATTTTTTTTTAAACAAAAGTGTCTGGAAAAAGGATTAAACTTTTCAGTTGAAAAATAATATAGTTGAAAATAAATTAGAGATCTAATTAAAACAAATTTGTCCAAAAATAGCAAGTGATGCTATCTCTGATTGGTTAAGTTAGTTAAAAATTGGATATAAAAAGCTGTCTTGAATTATTATTAAGATTATTGTTTATGATTCAGATGATTAAACTATCCAATTGAATGCTGAAAATATAAGAGATGTCTGGCTAGAAAAATTATATGTATGTCCCATCGGTTCTGGACCATCTGGGGAAGCTGCACATCACATAGGAAAGAAAAGATGTGTCTAAAATAATATTCTACACCTTTCAACTGACCAGAGAAATAAGATGTTTTTTTTAATAGAAGGAAGAAAGCATTCACCTGCATTCAAAGAAGATGAATTAATCTACTGATAAATATTAATCATCAAGTCCAATTAATTGTTACAACAACTGATTTTAAACTCAAGAAAATTTACAAATGGGAAAACAACTGCTGTATTTCATCCACATGCTTGACAGGAAGAGAAGAAAATTTAATATAATGATTTCCAAATTGTCCACTAAAGCAAATAACCTCAATAGAGTCATCATCATCAAATAGTTATACACCTCAAGAAAGAGATTGTTCCCACATAAAACGGAAATGGTAGCTGCAGAAATATAAACCTTATACAAGACAAGTTTGAACCCTTGGAAATTCGCCACAAACAAAAGATCGGTAATATGACTTTTTATATCTATTTTCCTTAATATCAGTCTTAATAAACATTTTAGCAATAAAGTGGTATATTTTATTTAAAGAACTTTTAAAGACTATTCAGATCGATTAAAAACAAGAATGTCTTACTAATAATAACTTTGAGCTTCATAAATGATCTTGAATGTATGAAAATGATTTGTTTATTAATTTTACAATATTAATGTGTAAAACAATTTTTTTTTTATGGTATTATGATTTTAGTTTTAACTAATATATTATTATTTTGGTTTTAAATAATATTTTGTTATCATGGGATAAAACACGCACATACATAATGATATTTTATATGTGTATAATTGTGAGTGAATGTGAAATAATGAGTAGTATTAGAATATTGGATTATTTTATTTCAAGTTAAGTATAGCATTTTTGAGGTAGAAGAACGGGGGAGGAGATAATGATTTAAAACTCTTTTCTAAAACTTGCTCTTTCAATTTTACTAACATTTTTTTTTACATTCTATTTACATGTTGGATTTTTAAAGTATGTGTGCTAATGAGCAGATAATATTTTTTTGTCTTGAAATACTTTTCATGGTCAATGTGACGTCCAACTTAATACAAAATACATTTGAAGGGAAAGGGGGAAGAACTTAAAATTAATCTGAGGATTGTTATATAATCAATTATTATCATTATTATTATTCATGTCAATTTTCATATTTATCTAGAAATTTTTATGTATATGTTAGAAATGTAGTAATAAATATTAGTTTGTTTTATTAAACGAGGCGTATATATTTCATTAATTGTAGTCTTTGTTAAGTGTGATTATTCATCATCATCAATGGTTGAATATTAGCTATTTAAGATATAAGTAAATATGCTAAAATTAAGCAATAATTATGAATTTCTTTATAAAATTTAGTTTTATGTTTAGGCTTAGTTCTAAAGCTGTAGTTGAAACCATTGTCATTATTGTTATTATTATCATCATCATCATCGTCATCAACATTTTAATTAATGAGCTGTTTAACTGTTTAAAGGCCATAAATAAATATTGATTTTATAATATTTAGTGATTTCTTAGTATTATTATAACCACATCCCATCATCTATTTCATGCAAGGATGAGTGAATTGCCATCCTAAATTAGTTATATATAATCTGAGCTAGTGAACTTATAAAAATATTGAAACACATTTGTTATGTTAAGATCTGAGAAATGATTTATGTCTAATATACTCCACTTTGGTTTAAAGGTGTTTTACTTTTACCTAAATATTAGTGCTTATAGTGATATGGCTCAAAAAGCAAAATCTTCCATTTTATTATAAATAAAGTACCAAGAAGGGATTCAAACCCGGTACATGTGAAAGGTTATCAGATATAACCGTGTCTAGATTCAGATAATCTAGTGGCGCCCTGCTAGACCATATTCACTTAGTATTTGTTTAAACATGCACTTAACATCAAACCAAGAAATGAAAGTGGATAAGATTACTGTCTGTATACCTGAGCTATATTTTATTGAATTGCTAGTGTACTCACTTCACGTGATTTCATATACCTGAGTTAATACTTGTTATTAACAATTTCCCCATAATTCTTGATAGAGTTATATTTTGAACCTTTATTATAATTCTTGATATTTGAACTCCTTCACTTATATGGTAACAGTTATATTGTAACCATCTATAATTATTTGAGCGACCCTTTTATTATGTTACAATATATATATGTGTTTCATATTATTTAACAAAAAGAGCCCCTTGGTGAGAGGATAGCATACTGACCTATCAGGCTATAGTCTATAATTTGAATCTGAGCAAAGTGGATTTTTTTTTCATCATTTTTTTTCTCTCTCAAATAAATGACTGAAATATGGGCAACTTAACTAGACATCCAACATATGGTCTAGATCAGTGGTCTTCAACCCTTGGTCCATGGACCGGTGCTGGACCACAGAACTTTTCTGCTGGTCCATGCTACACTGGAAGAAAAGTTTGTAATAACAAAATAATAAGAGTTTAAACTTTTAATTAATATAAACAACATCTAATCAATCATACATAAATTAATTTGTTTTTCTAGTTATCACAGATGTTTATGGGGAAGGGGGGGCAGAATTAAATTTTTCATTACTTTTCTAAAAAAATTCAAAATTTTAAAAAAAAGTTTTTTTATTATACAAACTTCACATATATATATATAACTTAATCTTGTATATTCAACATTGTTGTTTTGATCAGTTATAACAATTATGCTCATCTAAGGCTAAGCAGTTTACATCTTTAAGAAAATTTATCTATAGACTTCTGCCAGTCCGCAAAACCTTATCCTTATTTTTGACAGTTCGCAAAACCTTATCCTTATTTTTACCGGCCTGCAGGTGTGAAAAGGTTGAAGACCACTGGTCTAGATCTAGCTATTCTCAGTTAAAAGTTAAAGTAAAAGTGAAAATTGGTCAAATCTTCACCATCTGATAATTGACAAAACTGATTAATATTGCTTTTTCCTTTATTTCATCTCTATAAGAAGCTGATGGAAATATTTTTTTCCTGAATTAGGCTATTTATTATAAAAAAAACTGCTTTACTGTTTTTTTCATTAATTAAAAAATAAAATATCGCCTGATTCTATCACATGACTTTTGCTTATGTATTGTTGTTATTGCAGCATAATTTTTGCCATCTTTAAGCCACTTATTCTAAACTTTACTAAGTAATAATAATAGATGTCAGATTATAGATCTTATTAAATCCCTATTCTATGCTGTCTTATTCAATCTCATCAGACTACTTTTAAGCTATAACTTGTCAGTGAGAAGCTTTGATTCTTGGAGTAGTGTACCCGGACTTTTATAATATAATGCACTGTCCTTCTAACAGCCATCATTTATCTCTCTGTTATACTATCAAGGTATCAGCCTAACCTGAAAAACATTTAAATATTTTCAATCTAAGCTAACTTACTTGCATAATCATATAGATCTGAAACCAGTTCAGTTTCTATATATTATGATGTCTCTAGTTTTGTAATAACTAAGAGCACCTCTCTTCTGTGATCAGGATTTGGTATTAAAATGTTACCTGACTCCATCCATGACTTTAATTATTAACTACAGGGTAGAGATATCTCTAATTATTAAAATCTAGAAGCACTATAATATATAAAAACAACTGGTTTCAAATTTATATAAATATGCAAGTTGGCTTAGATTGAAAACTTTTAAATGAGTTTTAGTTTGGGATGATAGCTTGATAGTATAACAGAAAGGTAAATAATGGATGCTGGAATGAGGGTGCATTACATCCTAGAGGTTTATGACACTGGTCCCAAATCAACTGCTCCTCACTAATGAAAGCTATAATCTCTAACTAGTATGGGGATATTGGGTGACAGCATAAGGATTTAATAAGCACTATCGTCTGGCATATATTATTTCTTACTAAATTTTACAATAAGTGGCATATGATGATTAAATTATGCTGCAATTAAAAAATATTGAATAATTTATAAATTGAATATACTAATAGAAATATACAGATATCCCTAACTGAATTTTTTCATGCTCCAATAAAATGTAATTATGGAACTTATATTAATTTTTATATCAACAATTTTTATTTTGATCAGTTGTTATTTTCTTATTAAAGACATTTTGGTATATTTTGAAATTCATAAAATCTGATCAAGAGAAAAGTTGGTGAGAGGATGGGAAGATAGGCTAGATCTTTTTTTTTCACTATGAGATGTTCTCTTATACATGCTTCATTCATCCTATAGATTTTATAATAATAAAAAAAATAAGATTTGTAAGATAAAAATATTTAAGTCTTAGATCCAAAAGAAAAAAATTGGTACAATATATATGTATATTTTTAAAAAAGGTAAAACACATTTATAAAAAAAAATCTACCTTTTCAAACATAGTATCTCTTTTTAATTCAGTCATAATTAATTAACTCCATTAATACATAATATAATCAAATTCTATATATCTTCCAGTATTGCACTTGTATAATTTCATGTTTAATATTTTTTTATTTTATAAAATATATTTTTACTGGTTTTAATTGTTCAATAAATAATAAGAATAAGAATAATAATAATAACAATAATAATAATAACAACAACAACAAAAACAACAACAACAGATATAATTACTAATGAGCATTTTAATCTACATATTTTAACCGGCCACCCCTTCTAACCATCTCTCCCGATGTTTGGCAACTAAAACAAAATATAATAGATCTTAAGGAATGAACATGTGAGCATTTTAATCTACATATTTTAACCGGCCACCCCTTCTAACCATCTCTCCCGATGTTTGGCAACTAAAACAAAATATAATAGATCTTAAGGAATGAACATGTGAGCCATACCCTAGACTAGGTGGAATAACTATGGCTGTCTAGTTGCCATAACACATGTAGATAACATTTAAATACTATCTATCAAAGGAAAATTCTAATACGAATTATTTAAATAAGTATTATTTATATGATGCAATTTTTAAATATTGCATGAATAGGATTTAAGACAAATGAAATGAAAATTTTCCAGTAGCCCTTGTCTCTTGAGTAAGATCAAATAAAAAATAACTACGAGAAGAATATATTTATGAACGTCAGTTGATCGATGACCTCAAGTGCCAAACTCACTATTATGGTGAGAAATATATTTTCCTAACGAGATGCCTAACCCAAGCTAGCTCATTCCCAGGGTTAGGAGAAAAACCTATCGGATGAATGGAAATAATAACAAAAAAGATGGGTTTGTATGTAATATATAATGAAATCATAAACGTATCTGCTCACTTCAGACATATTGGAATAATTTGCATTTTATTTGGCAGATAAAATAATAGGAGAATGTAAACAATAAATAATAGGTCACTTTAATGCCAAGAAAAAATAAACATTAATTTATATATATATAAAAAAATTAGTATACAGTTATACGCAATATTTTCATGCTACGAACTAATTTAATAGAGTCATAACGAGGGTAGCCATAAGCAATTCCGAGTTATACATATAAAAAATATATAGTTCTTGTTACCTGATGAACCCCGGGGTGTGGGATCAGAATATAATGAATCACGTAGTGTATCAGGTTGAATTCCATAAGCTGGTAGCATCCGAAGTTTGCCTTATGAGAGCGTGATATAGTTTCTTTCTACAAAGTCCAGCATTAAGATTTACGTAGGTGATGGATGAGTCGCAATAGAAGTTCTCGATGATATACAATTTTCAAAATGAATTTATTCATATTTTGGATGCACGATTTGCTCCTATTTCATCCTATGTTAAGCAATACAGATTATTAACGAGGTTCCCAGGTTCTTCTGCGGGCAGGCAGTGTAGAGTCAGTTTGCTTACCCCATCATTTTAAACATTTTTATTAATATATTTCTATGATTCTCTCTTCTCAATGATCACAATCTAACTGCCCAACTGTCTTTTTTTTCTCATTAATTAATTTTTTTTTAATTGCTTTGTCCTTTCTCAGAAAAAAGAATTTTATCAGATCTCTGATCTAGTTCTTTTTCTTTGAATACTTTTTCATTCTCCAAATTACTTTTTACTTCTTTATTTGACATGTCCATTGTCTTGTGGTGCCATCATTCCTGCTATCTTTTCTTATTTGAAATACATTCTTTAGCTTTTCTTGGAATTTTTCTTTTTTTTTTTTTGAAGTAATTAAGGATTGTTATACAACCCCAGAATTGCTTGGAGGCATATACAATATTTCTTTTCACTACCCAGATATAATTGAAATTAAAATCAATATTTTAGACAAGCCTAAACAATATATATAAAAATATTTGCATACAACTGTATTTTTGCCAATTTATAATATTTTAAAAATAAAACATTCTAAAATAAACAATGATTACTAATTAATCCCTTCCTCATTTATTTTCTTAAAAAAAATATTCAAAATTTAATTCACGCACATATATATATGTCTAATTTTACATATATTTTTAACCCTTTAATGAGCTTGAATAAATACCTGTATTGAGGGTAATGTGTATGTCCTTTTCCACTTTCTTGTAACAGGGTTTGAACCTAGCTACTGTTACAATGCCCCTCTGTTGGAAAGACTTCAAAATGGGGGATCCCTATTTTGAGGTCTCAAATAATAGATTCATTACAGTACGGGTTTTAAATATATATTCCCCTCTCAATATCCATATTTATCTCACTGTCTATCTCTTAATGTTGGAGATGGGGGACGTGACCCTTTTCCCTGTCCACTATAGGACTTCAGTACTGTTTGACAGTCTTCTCTTTCATACAGTGGACACCGTGATGTTCCTATATCTTCTCTTTGGTAGCCCTTTCGGATATCTCCTATTCAGCGGTTCCTCCTGGTCTTGCATGCTCATGTCTATCACATTTAGTAATTCTGCCACTTCCTCAATGGAGGCCTTCCCATTTCCCAGAAGCATCTGTTCAATTTTGATAGGCAAGTTACACTTAACCACCCTAATAATATTGTTTTCCATCATGTTACATGCATCCAAGGTGCACAACTTAGCTACCTGACAATGGAAAAACTGAGAATAAGTTTCCTGACTCATCATCCTATATTTTTCCTGCATGGTATAGTATCTCACTATTTCTTGTCTTTCTTCAGACCAGAACATGTCTCTCACTGCTTCTCTGTACTCTTTGTAAGTCTTGGGTGGATGAAATAGTGAATCCCACTATGACTGCGCATCTTCCACCAAGTTGCTACAGGCAATAGCCAATTTGCATTCTTTGGTCATCACATTAATGGCAAAATATCTTTCCAGGCTTTTTAAATGTTCAATTGGTGTCTCTCCCATTTGCCCAGCAAACCTTCTAATCTTTAAAAACTGTTTTACCTGTGATTGCGATATTGGACATCTCACTATACCCTCCTTATCCTCTACTATATTATTTTGCTCTATTGGATCTTTTGTTTTTCTTACTCCCTCTTTCTTTTTTTCTCGGCTTTCTTTTGCCCTTCTTCTAAGTTGTCTTCTCTTTGAATTGGACTTTCTTCCCTTTTGCCTTCCCCTATCTGCTCATCTAGTTTCTTTTCCATTGCTAATATTCTACTCTCCTGCTTTTTCTGCATTTCGAACGACATATCCTGTTTTTCCCTCATTTCCTCAAATCTTAATTCCATTCTTTCTTCCATCTCCTGTAACTTTCTCAAAATAATATCCATCATGCTGGTCTCTCCTACTCTTTTTTGTGAAATACTAACAATTATATATTTCTTATTGTTTTTTAATATATATACCATGCTGAGTGAACTAATATGACAATTTATTTATTATTTTTGACTTCTTTCTATATAATGTGCCAGGTTTCCCACCTCAGCTCACAAAATACTATGCTAACCATCACCTGCCCTACTGTTGAACCTCTACGTCTCACTCTTATTTTCTCCCCTATCTGGTGCTCTATTTCCTAAAGCAATATTTGCAAGGCAAAATAATTAAACTCATGCAAAAACAAAAAAATTATTAATTTCTTTTTATGAACCTGCCGTTCTCCTACTTTTGTAGCCTCACATTGGGCACCATTTTAACTGGCTACCCCTTCTAACCATCTCTTCCGACATTTGGCAACTAAAACAAAATATAATAGATCTTAAGAAGTGGACACGTGAGCCATACCGTAGACTAGATGGAATGACTATGGCTGTCTAGTCACCATAACACCTGTAGATAACATCTACCAAAGGAAAATTCTAATACGAATTATTTAAATAAGTATTATTTATATGATGCAATTTTTAAATATTGTGTGAATAGGATTTAAGACAAATGAAATGAAAGTTTTCCGGTAGCCCTTGTCTCTTGAGTAAGATCTAAATAAAAAAATATCTACGGGAAGAATATATTTATGAGCATCAGTTGATCGATGACCTCAAGTGCCAATCTCACTATTACGGTGAGAACTATATTTTTCTGACTAACGAGGTGCCTGACCCAAGCTAGCTCATTCCCAGGGTTGGGAGAAAAACCTATCGGATGAATGGAGATAATAACAAAAAAGGTAGGTTTGTATGTAACATATAATGAAATCATAAATGTATCTGCTCACTTCGGACATATTGGAATAATTTGCATTTTATTTAGCAGGTAAAATAATAGGAGAATGTAAACGATAAATAATAGGTCACTTTAACTCCAAGGTAAATATATATAAAATTTTATTATTAATATTTAAACATAATCTATATAAAATCAACACATAACATTCCCAATTAGAATCTATAATAAATTCCCCAAATCATAAATGAAGTAATTAAATATTTAATCTAGAACAAATAAACATTAATTTATATATATATATATAAAAATTTTAGTATACAGTTATACACAATATTTTCATGCTATGAACTAATTTAATAGAGTCATTATGAGGGTAGCCATAAGCAATTCAGAGTTATACATATAAAAAAGATATAGTTCACATTACCTGACGAACCCTGGGGTGTGGGATCAGAATATAATGAATCACATAGGGTATCAGGTTGAATTCCATGAGCTGGTAGCATCCGAAGTTTGCCTTATGAGAGTGTGATATAGTTTCTTTCTACAAAGTCCAGCATTAAGATTTACATAGGTGATGGATGAGTCGCAATAGAAGTTCTCGATGATATACAATTTTCAAAATGAATTTATTCATATTTTGGATGCACGATTTGCTCCTATTTCATCCTATGTTAAGCAATATGGATTATTAATGAGGTTCCCAGGTTCTTCTGTGGGCAGGCGGTGTAGAGTCAGTTCGCATCAGCTGCAGGTGGTAGAACCCTTCACGTATTGGTGCTTACCCTGTCATTTTAAACATTTTTATTAATACATTTCTATGATTCTCTCTTCTCAACAATCACAATCTAACTGCCCAACTGTCTTTTTTTTCTCATTAATTAATTTTTTTTTTATTGCTTTGTCCTTTCTCAGAAAAAAGAATTTTATCAGATCTCTAGTTCTTTTTCTTTGAATACTTTTTCCTTTTCCAAATTACTTTTTACTTCATTGTCTTGTGGTGCCATCATTCCTGGTATCTTTTCTTATCCACAATACATTCTTTAGCTTTTCTTGGAATTTTTTTTTTTTTTTTAAGTAATTAAGGATTGTTATACAACCCAGAATTGCTTGGAGATATATACAATATTTCTTTTCGCTACCTTCGCTAATTTGAGATATGATTGAAATTAAAATCAATATTTTAGACAATCCTAAACAATATATATAAAAATATTTGCATACAACTGTATTTTTGCCAATTTATAATATTTTAAAAATAAAACATTCTAAAATAAACAATGATTACTAATTAATCCCTTCCCCATTTATTTTCTTAAAAAAAAAAGATTCAAAATTTAATTCACGCACATATTTATGTCTAATTTTACATATATTTTTAACCCTTTAATGACAGCTTGAATAAATACCTGTATTGAGGGTAATGTGTACATGCTTTTCCACTTTCTTGTATCTGGGTTTGAACCTAGCTACTGTTACAATATAATACAATCACATATAAATATTTAAATTTGTTTTTAAATTTTAATTATTTAATATTTTACAAATCAGTAAATTATAATTTAATTTTTAAGTGACTATTCTTAATATTATTATTTTCTAAATTATGTAATCTAAATAATAAAATATTATATTCCAGAAAATATTAATGGGCAAGCATTATTTATTATTTTTAATAATTTATAAAAAATTTGAGAAACATAAACTTAGCTTCTGAATTTAGAAAAAACTTTAAAGTTTATATCTATGCTAGAGATAATCTCTAGTTTGGATAATGATTAGTAATAATCATTATTGTATTTATTTGAAATGGATGGCATCAAAGTTGTGAGAGGAGGAAGTTTTACAATGGTCAATGAAAATGTAACAAAAAACTGTTCTCTTTCAGATATTCTTTCTCTATAATAAAGCACAAATAACATTTGTTCATCGCAAAATATAGAAAAGCATATGTATTTGCACATGTGCTAACAATCATATATATCAATATAAAAAATATGTTACTAAATAAAATTTAAATAAAATAAAATGTGAATAAGCATTATTGATTAATTATTTTTATTTTGAATTGATGATAAGATAATTATAAAATGTCCTTCATGACCTTGTAATTCTTTTACTTTGTTAGCTAGTTATAGAAGATTAAAGTCTGTTTTGTATTTTTTTTGATGGAGAATTGCTTTGCAGTAGTATGGATAAGTATGTATTTCTAATAAAAAAATTTTATTTATGATAACACCTGGAAATATGTATACAATTTTGCTTCTCCTTTTATAATACAGTGAATAAGAAAACTTACCATAGCTATAAAAGCATATCATCCTAGTGAAATTCATAATGTATTTATTGTAAATTAAGTAAATATGTTTACTCATAATCTTAATTATATAAAAGAATTAAGGAAACTCAGATTTTCACTTTAAAAAAAAAAGCCCACTGACAATTTAACTGATGTCATCTGATTAATTATAATATTCACTGGTGACATTTATAAAATAGAAGAGATAATATTGCATATTTTGAGAAAAATTCTAATAAATCTATCTTTAAAAATGGTTGTAAAAATATTTTATCTGTTTCTCTCATTATACCTCTGTTAAATTAGCTTTTTTACTCCAACAAAAGAATTGTTAATTTTAAAGACTAGACATGTGCTAACAAATCTTTTATATATATATATATATATAAAGTTAATACTGGCAATAAACAAAATATAAATATTTTAAACTTTATTTTATCTTTAATTACTTTTAGTTTTAACATTAAAATCTACTTTCATTACATTATTATTATTATATTACTTTAATGATTTTAAAATAAAATTTAACTTATTACATTTTTAATTAATAACCTGTATATTTATACTTTACGTTTGTCTTCAATATAATAATATTAAATCGTGCTTTCACACTTCCAATGTAAAGCTATAACAACAAATTGAAAACTAAATTAAATGGCTGAGCGCTTTCAAGAAGATGTACTTCTCATATTCATAGCCAGTTATGATCCTTTCTTTGGAATCATTATATAAATAAATCTGATATGCAAATTATATGCAAATGAGTCACTAAGACCATCTTTTAGATATCGCAAAACATGCATCCTTACGATTAATGGCGAAAGAGTCCTCTGCTATAAAGTATGCTTCTTTTACCTTTCGCTTAATATCATGCCTCTCAGTACAAACTAATTTTGCAGATGTGGGTCAAACACAACACAAGTATAGATACAATAAAGCACATACAAATTCAGAATGCACTTCAATTTTTGCTCAACATCAAAAATTGTCAGGACATGTGTTCGAACCCACATCTGCAAAATTAGTTTGTACTGAGAGGCATGATATTAAGCAAAAGGTAAAAGAAGCATACTTTATAGCAGAGGACTCTTCCGCCATTAATCGTAAGGATGCATGTTTTGCGATATTTAAAAAATGGTCTTAGTGACTTATTTGCATATAATTTGCATATCAGATTTATTTATATAATGATTCCAAAGAAAGGATCATAACTGGCTATGAATATAAGAAGTACATCTTCTTGAAAGCACTCAGCCATTTAATTTAGTTTTCAATTTGTTGTCATAGCTTTACATTGGAAGTGTGAAAGCACGATTTAATATTATTACATTTTTAATTCTAAATTTATTTTTATGATTATAAATGGCTTTAATGTTTATCCATGAATGCACGCACACAACTCTGCAACAAACAATTATCAACATTCACTATATGATCTATATACTATTTCTTTGATTAATGCCAATAAATTTTGATCTCATCTATTAATTGCTTGATTTAATCCTATTGTTAAACATTTAAAATTACTTTGTTCTCAACTATTAAATCCTTAATTTGATCTCATTATTAAACATTTAAAATTATATCTATTAGTTCTACCATAAATATTTTAAGGTTTTCATACTGTTTAATGAAATTCATCTTCTCTGCCATATTTCTTTAATTTTAATGACTTTTATTATAATATCTGTTTGAATTTTTTAGGCTTATAGATGACTTGGATTTTCAACAGACTTTTGTTTCCCTATCTGTTTTAAAATCAAACTATTCAAATAAGAAAATATCTAATTTATTAAAAAAAAAAATTCGTAGAGCTTTCAATGTGCAAATTTTTCTTTTGCAATATTTTTAATCTTTGTGTTTGATGCTACCATACTAATTTGTTTAAAAAAATGTATGTCTTTCATCTCTCTTATTTTTTATTTCTAATCCATACACTTCAAAAACTTTAGCATTTTTTTATCTGTCTTATCACAGTATTGCAATTTCTCATTATTAATATGCAATGATTTTTTTTTCTATTTAAATGCTTTTATTAAACTTGAAAAATCTTTTAGTTAAAAAACTCCATTTAGTGGCTCTAGGAATACAATGTTAGTTTCAGGTCCTCTATATTAGGTGGAATTAAAAAAGAATAACAAAGCTTCACTGTAATATTTTGAAGCCAAACTGAGGGTAAGTTCATTACCTTTAAGTGTTGTTATCAAAATGAAGAAAACTTTTAGTTTCCTAACAACAACAAGATTTTAACTGACATCATTATGAAAACAAAGATGGCAAAAAACATTTCAAGTCAAGTGCAAAATAGAGGGGGAAATGCAAGTCAAGAAAACAGGAGTATAAATAAGCAACTGACAAAAAAAAATAATCCAGTTAACAAAGAGATCACCTCAGGTGATTTGGACTATATGTCACCCAAAATATCACAAGAGAAAGAGAAAGTGAATGTCACTGAAGGCTTTGAAAAGTTTAAAATTGAAAACAATGTTATCTAAAAAGCGAAACTAATTAATAAGAACAAAACTATAAAATATAAATTTGAAACTAATGAGAGAAGTAAATCAAACAAATTATTTAATGTTAATAACCAAGAATTCAAGTATGAAGAGGCATTACTATCAAAAATGAAAATTACACAAATGCAGTAAAAACTGGAGGAAATAAAAGTATGTGGTAAATAACATTATGCAAGAGGCTTATGATAATATATTGAATTTAACAGATGAGGAAGATGCACAGTCAACTGTTTTACTGAAATTACTCAATGAATAACTTTTAATAAGGATTGAGAAATTTAAGGAATAAAAGTGAACAATTCTTTTATCAAGAACATAATCACAGACAAATTCAATTGACACGCTCGATGCCAGACTCTCCAGCAAGAAATATCTTTGTAACATTAATGGAGTTTTGTTGGAATATTTGCAGGCACAGGTCTGCACTCTTCATTTCTTTCTCAGGGGTCAATGGTGGTGAATTGTTGGGGGTCTGGTTTATGGGTGCGGGCTGTTGATGATTATTTCCACTATTCAGAAAACCTTCGGAGAGGATACATGGTCAGAGTTTTCAGTGCCGTTTCCACTATCATGGGCTGCTGCACCCCTTTGATGGATTGTTTTCAAGCAGTGCAGATCTGTGCTCATCACTCGTTAAACCCTTTTATGGATATAATTGTTATCAAGCATATGTACTTTTATAAACCTGGTCAATAATTGTTTACCTTGTAACATTGAACACTTTGTAATCCTCAACAGGTAAGTAGACTCGAAAATTATTGTATTGACTGTGGTACAATCTCAAGATTTCTTTAAACAAATGTATTTACATTATGTAGCAGGTGATCAGTCACCTGCATTTTTTCCTTAATAAAAAAAAAATATTTTGGTTAATAATTTTTTCAACTTCTTTATACATGAAATCCTACTTTATCATCATTATGATTGTTGCCATGGTGATCTGTTCTTTTCAGAATGTTTTCAGTCTTATTTACAACCAATCTATTATTCACTGGTACTCTACCTATAAAATTTACTGTACATCTGTGTGTGAATAAATATTTCAGATTTGTCCATTCACACATTTGTTTATTCTTAATACTGGAAAGCTGTATAAATTACATTTGTCATTGCCTGAGTAATAAAGTTTATTCAGGATATTGCAGAAAAGCCTGAAAACCAAAAAAAAAACCATACATATATATAGATACACAAATTACGATGTTAAAATATTTCAAAAATATTTACTCTAATAAACAAACACAACGTCTAAATTAGCAGCATAGGTAAAAGGATTGACCTTTTGATAGTGTTTGCAATTGTTTATATATAGATATGTGTAAATATAAAACTTGAAATAAAATAATTAAAAAATATACAATTATGTAAATGCAAAAAAGATGCTACTGTTATCATTTAGTAAGCTTGTTTAGCAAAAGTTCATACTTTAGTGCAGAGTTGCTAAATTAAATAAATATTTAGTTTTGTTTTGCCTGTAAATATATCAAGACAAAATAATATAAATGTCTCCTTTAGCTTATTACAGTTTATGCTATTTGTTTAGACAAAACTTTAAAAATTCATTTAGATTCACTGAGATATATACAATATATGCCAAATGTGGGTAGATTTGAAATATTAAGGAGTTTGAAAATTTTGCCATAATTTTTAATTAAATAATGAGATTAAAAGATATCTGCTAGATATAAGTTGTAAAAATAATCCTTTTTACTTTAAAACAAAAAAGGGCTTTGTATAATAAAATTTTTGAATATTTTGAAATTTAGTTAAAAAATTAAATTCTTTACAGGATTTTGCAGACTGTTTCTTTTTAATTTTCAGATTTACAAAATAGCCAGCATATATTGTAATATTTTGCTTTATATAAGCCAACAACACCTAAAAAAGAAATAAGAAAAATACCACTTGAAATGTTGCTTTATACTAACCTTTGCTAATAGCTGCATGTACTTAAAAAGTTTAAATACCATTTGAATTGTTTTAAAAACATTTATCAATTTAATATTAGGTGATACAAGTAGTTCAACATATATAATTAGTACTAAAATATCGATGCCATAAAATTTCAAACATTAAACATAGTTTATATTCAGCAGAGAGTGAATGTTTCCTCTTCAAACATTTCACTTCAAAATTTTTATAAATGTCATAAATAAATAG
The DNA here is from genome assembly GCA_028023455.1 of Epiperipatus broadwayi. Taxonomy (NCBI): domain Eukaryota; kingdom Metazoa; phylum Onychophora; class Udeonychophora; order Euonychophora; family Peripatidae; genus Epiperipatus; species Epiperipatus broadwayi. The sequence goes on along the minus strand of JAQFVV010012396.1, from coordinate 2,503,122 downwards.
AATCTCCCAGCACTGATATTGAATTCAATTAAACATTTCAACTTACATCTTCATCCTACTGCCTTAAGCAGACACTAATATTTTGTTTTCCTTTGCTTAAAGCAATTGATTGATGTCATAAGATGAGACATTTAATTAAATTTAATAGAGATGAGACTAATTTTCATCAGCTCTTAAAATTATAAGTATTTATTGTAAAATAATTAAATATGATATTTATATAAATTGGTCACAATCAAATTAATAATAAAACATCATTTGAAATCTCAGCAAAAGAGCTGTCAGAAATTATTTCTATATTCTATATCAATTTTTTTATGAATAGTTAGAATGATAATATGTAATTACAAGAAGATAAATGTTAAATATGACTACCTATTAGTAATCATTTGTGTTTGAAATATAATTTATATGAAGAAAAAGAGAGAAGTAGTGCTATTGATAGATGTTTGAATAAAAAACAAATAAACTAGAAATAAACATTTGAAAATACTGAAATATTAAAAAATTAGAATAAAATGAATAATTATTAATAAAAAAATTTAAAAAGGAGTAGTTTTATTGGAAAAAGTAAGTAAAACTATGAATGTTAAAAGTATTTCCAAAATAGATCGAGAGATAGTAATACTTGAAGAAAGCTGTGACTTATAAAATATTTCTTTGACCAGTTTATTAATAAAATATATACAGATAAAATATCAAATGATCTTTAACTAGCACAAAGCCTTATTTAACAACAACCATAGAGAGACTTTAATGGAGAAGGCAGTATCTATCAAGCTTGATAATTGTCAGGTTGTGAGAGTTTGAATGATTTTTTCATTTTTGTTTTATTTTCAAATTAAAAATCATATGATGATATTCGTTCCATTGAAAGTTGATCCAGTTTCTAAAAAGTTTCTAAAAGTGATTAGACTTTTAAAATGTTCAATTTTTAACCAAGTGGAATTCAAGCCAGTTTATAGTACGCACATGTGCTACTGCTGACCTATGAGGAGCATTTTGGTCTTGTGATATATTCTTACATCCAAATACAGATCTATATAATTATAATTTTAGATTTGCAAATATATGTTGTACATTTATATATAATTGAATTTTTATTTTTATTTTAGTGCACAGCCAAATGTGGGCAAGGTGTCCAAACAAGAAGAGTTCTTTGTGGTGGTGTAAAACAAAAGGAGTTTTCATTATATCCAGAGAGTGAGTGTCAATATATACCAAGACCTGCATCAGTTGCTGTTTGCAATGAGAGCCCCTGTGAACCTCAGTGGTTTACAACCCAGTGGTCCCAGGTAAGTAGAACATTTTAAAATAACATTTAAATGTATTATTTTTTTAAAAAATCAATGAATACAAACTCGATTTTAGAAAAAAAAAAATTCATTCATGCTACATTTGATCTCAAGTTGTAAAAACTGTTTTAAAAATAAGAATTAAACAAAACAAAACTAATATTGAATTTTAATCCCCTCCTCTAAATTAAAAAAGAAAGACAAATCTTTACTTGAATCAGGTCTTAGCAATTTTGAATTTTAAAAAAATATTGTTTTGAAATAAGATTAATTTTCCATTTTAAGCATTTTTTAAAATATTAATTTTTTGTATTATTATAAGCTGAGTTATAAAAAAGAGTTATAATATTTTATCTATATAGTATAATAATATAATAATATATAGCATTTACTTTTCTAATCTTAGAATCTCTTTTTCTTTTTTTTGATATTTTTTGTTACATATATGTATGTTATACACATTTATTTTCACACACATATATATTTACAAACATACATAATCATCATCATTAATCACCTTCCAAAAACTGGACCAACACATCAAACCAGATTAACTTATCTAAGCCTCTCAATTTTTTATTTCTACTTTTTAAACACTTACAGCTATTTTTTCTTCTTAAGACTTTTTTTCTTTATACTCTCTAGAATTGCTTTCAGCTTGTCTTTTTATAACTCATTTTTCCCTAAATACTCATTTAGTCTAATTCCTTTCGCAGCTTTCTTAATAAAAAATTTTTTTTCATTATCATTTTAGCATTTCAAATTCTGTTTTTCCACCTTTTTTCATGTGCTTTTCTAAATTCACATCTTTAAAGCCTCCAATCATTTCTTTTTATCTTTTTTAACTGCCTATATTTCTGCTTTATTAAATCTATAATCCAAAGATGACATTTAATCAGCTTTTCTTAGATCTAATTTTAATGGTCTATTTATCTTAAGCAGTTATCATTATTTAAATTATTATAACCACATTCAACATAAATTAAGCAGCTTCTCAAATATTTTGTAGCACTAAATGCTTACTTTTAATTTTTTTTTTTTTATCTATTTTTAATATTTTAGTTTTATTTGTATTTATTTTCATCCAAACATTGGCAAACAATTTTAATCTTATATATTTTATTAAGTTTGTTTTCAGTGTCTATATGCATGCTATAAATCTGAGTAATCAATCTCCTTTCCAATGTTAATTTTATTTTTGTCAGAATACCACTCATTTAGCATAGGTAAATTAAATAACATAGAAGACAGCATTTCTGCCTTTCACCTTTTCCTATATCTATCTTTTTTGCAAGAAGACTATTTAATCTCACAAATATTTGATTCATATATAAATTTTCTAATAAATGCTTCTTCTTTCAATCTATACAATTTATAAATAACTTTATGCTGGTAAAATTACCAAATTTGTTATTTTTTTTACTGTGGAAACAATCTAATTTCTATAAGCAAAAAATATTGCAAAAAAAAACAACTTTGTTTTACAAATTAATTGTATTTTTAAAATAAATTTATAAAAGACAGGCTAAATGAACTGAAATCTGTAAAATTTTATTGTACTTAAATCTTGCAAGTCTAGAGAAACGTGAAAAACTTTTAAATTGTTACTCCGTCTCTGGAAGAATATCTTGTTTATAATTTGAATCTGCCTGAAATAAAGAATCATTGTTACTTCATTATTTAAAGCCTTGTATATCAATTACATTGCTAGAAATTATTGAATTCATGTTGGCAAATTAACTAAATCAAATTAACATAGGATGCCAGAAAATTTATAACAAAAATAAATATCTATACTGATTTTATGAATAAAATAAAAAAAAGCATTTTCTAATTTAATCAATTAAATCCTCCATCACAATATTTATAGTTATAGTCTAAGTTCATTTAAATCTGCCAAAATAATATTTAAATAAAGAAATATAGAATTTTTTGTGATTAAATCAAAAGCTTAACATATTCTTATTATATATGTTTATGCTAAAATATATGTGTGTAATTATTACATAACATGCATAGATTAAATCAATAACAAATTTTTTAAATATAAATTATTTAATCAATTTTATTTTAAGTGTTTATTCTAATCAGGAGAATATGTAAATAATAAATAATCCCAGATTTGTATTACAACAGGATCAAGTTTTAAAAAATATTTGTTTAATTACTTGAAGAAAAGGAAAAGAAAAAAAATGAAAATAATATAAATTAAAAATCTTGTGAAAACTTGATTTTTCTTAAATAGTTTACCCAGAGTTATTAATTTAATCAGAAATATAAATTATTATTTGTATATACAGTATATACTGTGTTTAATGTTTTCATGGTTATATAATGAAAATAAAGTCTTTAGTGGGTTATGTCGCGTATGTTTTTATTTTAATTTCTGATGTTTTGGAGACGAAATAATATTCATCCTTGTCAAAATTAAAGTTTTAATTAATAATTTAATATATATATATATTAAGTTATTATATTTTATGAATTGAAATTATGAATAATTATTAATTTTTATATCAGATGATCCTAAACTTAATTGTCATACCACTTTTTTTGCAGAAAAAAAAATTATTTCGTTCTCATTTTGGAAAGTTATCTTCTTTAAATGAATAAACAAAAAAATGCAATGATAAATTTGCATTTTTTTATGTATCTATATTTCTATTTATATCCTACAATGTATTAAAAAAATGTTGTTGTAAATAATATACCTTGGAACTTGAATTTATATATTTTTTTAATCAACAAAAGTAACATTTGCATTACACAAATAAATAGTGAAGGATAATGATAAATAAAAATCATGAATAACATGAAAATTTATCCTAATGAAAAAGATGAATTCTATTTCACTGATGTCAATTTTTTAATATTTACTCTATTTTTATCCACAGCATTCTTAAATAAGACATTATGTGTAGCTATTTGCAGTTGGTTTCTTTTTGCAATTAACAAATTTGTACCCATACTGAACACATATTCCACTAAATATTTTATGAATGCTAAACATACTCTTTTCATACTATGTTTTACCAACTTTTAACAGAGTTATTAATAATGCTAAATATATAACTTATGAAGAACAGAGAAATAATATTAGTTTAAAATAAAGTGTTTTGTGAGATTTGTATCTTAATGAATCAAAACATTTATTCATAAAATGTAAAAGATGTTATTAAATGGTAGGTTTTTTCATCATAAATTAACACACAATCATAAGCTCATTTTTATTTTTGATAGTATGATATAATAATGATATAATAAAAATGAGAGAATAAATTTTCTGCTAAACTGTCATGGGGTTGGTGTAAATGTATCAAGTTTGGGTATCATATAATTTTCTTAAGTTGATAAAGCTTATGTATTCCAAAATAGTTTTTATATATATTATTAATTAATATTTTTGTTTTATTTAGGAAATTTTGTGCATATGTATTAGTTAGATTATAAAGAGATAAGAGCACTTTCAGAAATAACATTCAAATTATCTAGCTTCCTTTTTACCAATGGAGATCACTAACCATTTTTAAAAAATCCAACTCTCTTAATGTTAAACTTTCTACACTCATACTCAACAAATATACATGTAAGTAAGCATCATTACTCTAATGAACTTTTTTACTTTATTCATTTATCCTATGTGAAGCCTTTTTTAGTCTTTTATAATTTTTGGGATTCAAACTTTTTATCTATTACCACTCTTCTAGCATTATGTCCAGCCCAGCTCCACTTCAGTTTAAATCCTTTCAATAATAGCAATAATACCCGTTTGTTTTTTCACTTTTGTATTTTGTTTTAATTTTTCTATGTTACTCTTCTATTAAGTGTCCAAGATTTAAATCAATATACAAAAACTATTAAACACATCTATTTAAAATCTTTTTCAAATTCACACACGCATCATATAAACAGTAATAATATGATTGATTTGGACTCTCAAATAGAATAATGTATATAGATAGAAGTTACTCTTTACAAATACTATCACCAGCTTTATTTATATTATGCAGAAATAAAGCATTTTATATTGTAGAGTGCTATAGTAGTATAACATTTTTAGAGACATATTTAAGGTAACCTATCCTTCATACTACCAAAGCAATAACTCAGCAATCAACTCAATGCAGTGATGTCAAATTGCAGACTCTCATTAGTAATTAAGTTTTTAAAATAGAATGAATAAAAATAATACCACAAAGTAAACAAAATATTTAATTGATTAATAGGATAATATATAAATTGGTTATTTACAATTTTTATTATAAGAAATTATGTTTTATTTGTAGTTTAGAACTGGGATTGTTATCAGAATACCTTTGCAAGAATAACCCATTCTCCAACTCTTAATTTTTGTAGAGATTAGCGTAATATTTATATTAATATTCAAAACGTTTAAACACTAAAATGAAGCCTATCTCTAACAGTAATGATATTGCTCTAATATAAATCATTTCTATAAGAATTACTTAATGTAAGTATAAACAAAGAGAATAAAGTAATGACATTATGAATTGTTATACCTTCCATAGTAGCTAAAAAGACAAATTGTTAGGTAAGGGAAATGCATTAGTTATTAAAAAGACATTGCCAGACTTATTCATAAACTACATTGTAGGTCCAAATTTAAAAAGGTTGAATCCATTATTTAACGGTTTATAATATTTCTTTCTTTCTTGTCTTCTATTTCTTCTTTCTTCAATATATTTTGATGGTGACAGATAATGCAATTATTTTAGCATTGATATGACAATTTATCGCATTTAAAAGTAAATATCTAACAGAATCTTATTTGATTGGAAAATTCTTTTACTTTCCAAACAAATCTCTAAAAATTTTGATGGTGCATGTCTATTTATGAGAAAGTAGATAACTATTCAGAGTTGTGGGGGAGCTTCTCTGATTGCTTTCTTCTTTTATCAAACTGATTTAATCTGAACTAACTGTATTTCTTTTATCTATGATTTTACAAACAACAAAAAAGTTTTATAAATATATATTCAAGTATTACATTAAATTGCAAAATTGATAAATATAATGGTAATTAATCTACAGGTTTGAAAATACAAAGTCTTGTTTACAGAAACTGATTGCACATTATAAAAACAATAGACAATGAAAAAAATAAAATAAAGATAAATTAATTAAGTATGGCACTTAATGATCTCATTTAAATAATATATAATATTTAAGTACAAGTATATTGTCTATAGTGAACTTAATGTAATTAAAAGGGATTTGAACTCAGACTTTTAAGCTCCCTACAAGGTTGAAAGTCTGAGTTCAAATCTTTTCTATTACATTTTAGTAATATGTATAATTACCAAATGAATCATCATATTATGGAGAGACCCATGCTAACATTACCATCAAAACATCTCAACATCATTATTTATACAGGAAAATTCTAAATAATACTGGAAACAAATCCATATTCTTTGAGTACCAAAAAACAACAGGCCATGTGTTCAAACCCATTATGGCAAGGGTACTGTGCACTGAACATATTATTGCAAATGACAATTATGTAATAAACCAAAAAGAATTATGCTTTGCAATCTCCAGAAAATGGTCTTTATGAAAGAAAACTTTGCATAAATTTTGAATAAATTACCACTAAACTTCACTCATTACTAATTTAATATCAACATGCAATTTAAACAAAATATTATTTAAAGTAGGCTATGACTATGGCGACTTAAGTTCTCTGAAAATGCTCAGCCATACAATTCTTTTCTAATAATAATAAGCTTCACTTTTTTGCGTAAAGCACAATTTAAAACTTACAACTCAAAGGTGAAGTAAAAAACAAGGATTTTATTTCAAATTAATTATTATATTTTATTCTCTTTTTAAAATAAATACATATAAAATTACAAAATTAAGACAAACTTCTATAAAAATCATTACTTTATTTATATAACTTTATATAATGTTCGTTTTTTACAACTAATGGACTATATACTTACTCATCACAATCAAATGAGAACATATATATAATTATCATCATTCCAAGTGTATCTTTGGTATGTATTTTTGTTATTTTGTACAAAAAATGAAGTATCTACCTAACCATCATTATTATATAAAAGCATATTCTCACTATATATATATAAACATTACATGCATGGATTTGGGGTAATTTTAATTATATATATATATATATATATATTTTTTTTTTATATATATATATATATATATATATATATAAAAATTTCCCCCTCAATTTTACCTCTTTTTTTCCCCAAATTTTTTTTTTTAGGTTAAAATTTTTTTAAAATTATCATTAGTACTTTTATTTTGTCATAATTATTGAAAAAAAATCTATTACCTCTTCTCCTGAGTCATAAATTATATCATGAACATCTATTAAATCTATTTCTTATAGTTTGCAATAATTCAATTGGAACCTCAATTTTATATGCTTTATCATTTTTTGTCTCAAATTGAACTTTTTCATCTTTTTTATTTCCAAAATCTGTACCTGCTATTTTAAACTAATAATTTGCTATTTATATTTCCATAGACTGCTTCATTTTTATGAACACTTTTTTCTAAAAAAAACATCTAAATCGTTGTATTTGATCTTGTTTTTTTTTTTGTACTTCTATTTTGTTAATTTATAACTAACTTAAGCATTTTTCATTCTCTTGCTTTTAGCTGCTATGTCTAATATGGTCTGTTTTTTTTTAAATTTTAATGAACTCATTTTTTATTTGAACATACTTTAACAATTATACTTTTTAGCTAATAGGTATGTCTTTTCTAATATCTCTTTAATTTTTAATTATTTATTATTTTTTATCTCAGTTTTTCTTATTTTTTAAATAAATATTTTATTTCCTTCTACTAAATTGTTATACAAACCTAGGTCAACTTTAGTAGTAGCACAGTAGTAATTGAATGTGGAAGTTTAGTGAATTATTATAATAATTCACCCTATCTTCCATTTCTTTTGATATCTTTTTTATTTGTAATTATTTTTTTCTTTCAAATTTGTTTGTTTGTTTTGTATTCAATGTATATTTTATAAATGTAAATTGAATTGTTTTGTGTAATTCTCATTTGATTTATACTGAAATCTTTTAAAAATCAATTTTTATCACTTCAAACATTTTTTTTGGCATAAGCTTAATTATTACCAGTAATAAATTTTTGTTACTTTTCGCTAACTCTTATTAATTTTTGATGGGATACATATTTCATTATTTATTTAAAAAGAAAGTTTTAAAAAAATCACCTGTTCAGAAAAATCCGGCAGATGATAAAGATAATCATACTTCAACATCATTAGAAACAAAAAACAATTTTCTAATATATATATATATATATATATATATATATATATATATATCTCATAATAAATTATATATCAGAATATATTGGATTTACTTATTGCTCTATATATTTCAGTGTAGTGCTTTGATAGACTTGAACACTAAGATTTCTAAATCGATTTTCATATCTCAGCTGAGTAAAGTAAAAAAGAAAAAGTTTATATTATGAATTGAATGGGATTGTTTTATCAATCGTTACTTGGATGATTGAATGTCAAGTGTTCTTCTTAGTGATTAATTAAATATTTAAAAAAAAGTTTAGTTGAAAAAATGAATAATTTACTATTTTTACTGATGCAAAACTCGGAAAAGAAAACTAAAAAGCATACGCACAGTACACTTGGCAAGATTCATTTATAATGTCAGACTGTGTTCAACTTCCTAACTAAAAAGCTATTTTGATTTCTGTGTTAGTTGTTTATTTTTTATTAACATTTATTACAAAAGTATTTATCAAAACATAAATTATTAATAGTGAGTTTATCATTTTTAAAATTATAATTATCATTTTATTTATATGGTATTTATATTATATAAATAACTTTACATATAAAACAAATATTCTATGTTTTATGTTCACTATAAAAGAACTTATTGAATAGATTATAACTTGTTTTTGTACTATTGAACTTGAGTAAATATTAAAGTCTTACATATACTCTTAACAATCCCTTAAAATAATGTTTCAGGAAAACCCACATTGTCAATTAAAAGTTTTTATCAAAATATTTGTTTTTTATTATGTAAGTATTGATTTTTATTTTGTTTTTGTGCTATTGACTTAGACAAGTGTTAAAATCGTATATATGCTTTTGACAATCCTTTAAAACAATGCTTCAGAAACACCCACATTGCCAATAAAAAGTTTTTATCAAAATATTTATTTTTTATTATGTAAGTATTAATTTAAATATAGTATTTAATCATAAGTGATACAAATAAATAACTAAATTGTTTTGTTGCTATGCAAAGTCATTGGACATTTAATGACAATTGCATTTTTGTCCAAGAACTTCTATTATTTCATTGCTGTAGTAAAGTATATCCAGAATATTATTGGTTATAAAAATTTAAAAGCATTAAGTACTATAAGCTTGAATATACTACTCAATATTAAAATTATTTTTAACACATTAAAATCAAACATTACACATAAAATACAATCATAATTCTAATACATTTGGATGTATATGTAAATCTAGATATTAAGTGAAGTATTTGTTTCTTATATCTATATACTTATTTTTAATGGATTTCAATTGAATAATAAAGACAGGACATGGAGTATCAATTGAAAATTTGATGGCACTAAAAATTCAATATTCATCATTATTTTATTTATATTTGAATTGTTGATGTAGGATCCTGAAATGATGTCGTAAGAAAAATGATTCACAAAAGCCAATTTTAAGTAATATAACATTACATATTATTTTTTATTCACAAACAAAAAAATAGTACATGCAATATATGCAAAAAAAAAATAGTTTAATAAAAAAATTAATTTTATATTTTAATTTTTTTATTCACGTCTATATATGGGTATATTCAAATACATGTTATAATACAGTTCACTGTTATCTATGATTTTCAAATATCCACAGCTTGAAATTGAGCATATCTTGGGTATAAGGGGAGGGAGGACTTCTGTATTTTAAAATTGTTTATTTCTTTTTAATGAATTAGTTTTAGAAGATTAAAAATTGCAAAAGCCTGGTCTGCATATTTTCAAAAAAAAAAGATTTAAAATCTACATTTCTTGCTCACAGGACAAGAGAAGTTTGATATCATTTCTGGAAGAATTATATAATGGATTATCATCATTTATTTTTTTAAAAAATTGAAATAAACATTAAATGTTTAGATTTATTTGATATATATATAATATATATATATATATATATATATATATATATATATAATTTGAAAGTTAATACAGTATTTGCTTTTAGCTTGAAGATTAGTGAATTATTAAATTACATAATAAAAAAATTAATGGTTTGTGGCAGTGAGGGGCAAGATTTTTTGAAGTGGTCCAAAAAAAAAATTTTTGGCAGGCCAATATAATTTATTATACAATGCAATAAAGACTCAAAAAAATAGTTTTTTTTGAAAATTCTTTAGTACTAATGCGATAAATGAAATTTTGACTGCATTTCTAAAAATTTCTTATAATCTGGTTTTAAACTGGGATATACTGATTTTGGAAAATAAAGTTAAAGGCTTATTTATCAGTCTGTTTCTAATACAACTCTTTCAAAGTTTATTGTAGAAAACGTATTCACATATATAGGATGAAGCAAACATAGGGCTAACTTTCTGGGCATGAGATATTAGATTTGGGAGACTTGATTTTAATAAAAACTTGTAAAACTCTAATTTTGGGACATTGAAAAATAATTGTTTGATAAGATTGTTAGAATTGCAATTCAATTAATTCAAGCTGCAAGTCCCATCACACTACTTCACAGTTCACATTAAAATGCATGCTGAAAATAGCCAAGTCATTTTCAATGGCACTGAAGTCTTAAAATCTTCATTTAAATTCAGGATAAAGTTTTCTCAGGTCATCTTCATATCTCTTAAGCTTGTCTTTATTTATTGGGCTATTGAATTGAATTTCTGGACATGAGACAAGTCATTCATAGCTAGCTGATTAGCAAACAGAATAAGTTGTAGTTTAAAACTTCTGACATGCCTCCAGATACTGTTGATAAATTGATTTTTTCCTTGAATTTTGATGTTCAACTTGTTTGTGTGAAAGAGATAATTTGTGAAAAATACAAAATCCAAAAGCCATGCTGTATTTTACATCATTTTATATTCCACAGACCACTTTTTCTCAGGGAAGAATGACACCATTTCATCTATCAGCTGCCAGACTTACTTGAAGATATGTCCTGCACTAAGCCACTTTACTTTCATGTAATACAGCACATCAGAATATTCAGATTGCATGCACTCAAGAAAATCTTAAAATTGTCTGTAAGCCCATAAGATGGAATAGTATTTACAAGCTTCATGATTACATCAAGCACAGATTTCATATTCATGGCAGATTTACATGGGCATAATGATTTATAATGCAATGTAGAAAGGCAATATTGTTTCTAGAGTATTTTTGATTAAAGATCGTAACAAATCTGGATTTTTTTCCTGTCATATTTTATACTCCATTGGTTGTAATATTGCATATGTTTGTTATGTGTACTTTCAAAGTTGAAAGCCCAGAAGTTCATAAAAAATATCAGATCCTGCATGCATGTCAATTCCTCAGTAATAGAAAAGTTTTCATCAACACCTCTTATAAATAATACTAGCTAAGCAGTATCATTTATATCATTTCCTTCCTCCATAGTAATGGAGCAGAATTTATATTGACCAATCTTTGACTCCAACTGTGATGTCAGATTTTTATTTATGGCTTCAACTTTAGAAGTCGCAGTTATTTGAGATAAGCTTACAGTTTCGAAATCCTTTTTCTTATCAGGACAGAAAACATCACAAATTTGAAGCATACAGTGTTTAACAAAATCCTCATCAGAGAGAGCTTTATTACTTTTAGCAATATTGTTTTTTACAATATAACCTGCATGTGTAGCTGCTTTCTGAGAATTATTTATTTTCTTCAAAAAATTTTTTGGTATCCTGATAATTTTTTTGTGAAGATCTGCTTTTCATTTCCTTTCATATTTGGACATTGCTTTTTTATTGAAATTTTTATTCTTAGAAGTAGCCTGGCAGAAAAGGTTGTTTTCTTTGAAGACTGCTATGATTTCATTGTAGATGAGACATAGAGGTTTATCCTTTACAGCTGTTAACAATTACTTCCAGGTCCATTCATCTTTGAAAACACACTACTCTGAATCAACATTACACTTTTTAAAAGACATTTTGGGGTTGAAATATTTTACAAATATCCACAATCAAACTAACAAGCACCAATAATAATATTACTTTTTTAATAATTTCACCATATAAACATTCAACATTTTTCTGTCCGCCATCTTTCCATTCAACAGTAGATTCCTGGCTTTGTGTACCTTCTCAAACTGACTAATATTATTTGAATGTGGTCATGAGGACAAGTACTAGCACCTCTGTTGTTAATATAATCCCATAAATGATAAATTCAAATTCTTCTTTCAAAATCTCAATTATATTATTAAATATTAAGTATCCTCCATTAAACAGTCAGAGTTTACCATTTTGCTCATGATAAACTAGGATTTCCTAAAGGTATGCCACAAAACCTTTGATAATTCCTGTTTTGACTGTATAAATTCTGAAACATATTTAAGTGTACTATTTTGCAGTTTTGAACAATACTTCATTGAATGAAACTAACTGTATTTCTATAAACTTATTAAAATACAACTATATTAAGTAATTACATATAATTTAACTCTGTATGTTTTCTGTATAACCATATTATGCTAAACTCTATAAATAAAATATTCTTTTAAACTCAATGGAATATTCATAAAACGATTTGATTACTAAATCATCACAACATTTTATAGGATTAGCAAAGTATTTAATCCTTTGATTAGATATAAAAATTACATTCTTCTACTATACAAAATTATTTTTCTATCCATTGCAATTTAATCTATATTCATTTACAATGGGTATTCTTATTTTACATTTGTAGCAACACTTATAGTAATGGTTAGTAGGTATTAAATAATAAAGCTAGAAACATACACCTTTCTATATAGTTTATTCTGAAAATAATACCATGGATCACACTTTCTTATAACATCTACTTTATTTTATCACACTTTCCATTGACCAAACTTCCCATACCAATAGCCTCTTTTATCATTAAGAACTTTGTGACATTTTAAAATATTTGTAAATAAATAATGTATATCCATTCCATAAAAATTACTCCAATTTCTGTTAATATCATGAACATTTTTTTCTCTGAAATAAATATTATATGAAAGTAATCTCTCCTGGTAAACATCAAGTAATTGGGAATAGATATCACTAAGAAACACTTCAAACTTATTTTTAATATGAATATTGCTACACTGACAAATACTCAGTAATTAACTAAATTCAATCACTACTTCTATTTTATAATTCACAATAATACATTTAGCAATTAATTTTACTTTAGTTTTTGTAAATTCATTTTTTATGTTATTGCTCTGAGATTCTTTAACTTCAACTTTTAAATTACTAGAATCAGTTTTAGCTTTAAATCTGGTTTTATTCCTAGCTTCTCTATCAGATTCAATTTTCTATTTAATTTTATTTTCATATCAAATTTGGACAGTTTTTTCCTTTCAAAATCATCTTGAAATTTTTCTATTTATCAATTCTTTCTACTGTCCTTTCATGATCACTTCAAAGAGCACTATCACCTTCCAAATTTTTCTTGAGCCAAGAGAGTTTATTTTCAAATTTCTTCATTTCAGCTGTTAATTCTGCAATTCTCCCATCATATCTTTCCTCATATTATTTTAGCTTAGCATCTAAGTTATATGTAAATTTCTCAAACCTTGCATTAGATGTGTTGAATTTATTTTTGAACTCATCCTTTATTTCTCCAAAAAAATTATCAGAAATTTTTAATTTTTTATTTAACATTTCTAAATTTTTACTATATTCTGTCTTTTGTGCTTCAAATTTTTTATCAGAATCTTTTATTTTTTTATTTAATATGTCAAAAGTTTTACTAGATTCTACTTTTGTTTTTCCAATCTTTTACCAAAATTAATTCTAGATTATTTCATTTCATCATTTAATTCTGCTTTTTGCTATTCCAATATTTTATTTAATACTTTTAACTGACTGAGAATTATTTTTACAACATCAGATCTCATGATTATATGCTCTACATCTTCATTAGTGGCTTCCATAATTATATTTACTAATATATATATATATATATATAAGACATATTTTGCGGGTTCATCCGTGTTAAAAAATTTAAATATTGATATACTGACATTTCAACTTGATCATACAAGTCATCCACTGGATGATAAAAGGTAGAAAGACAGTTGTAGAGGCACTAGAATCATTTATTTGAAAAACACATTAAAGTTCCACCAATAGTAAAAATGTTAAGAAAGTTTTTTTATAAAATATTTCCAAATAGGAGAAAGTTTGCATGTATCATCTCGTTTATTGATACAATCTTGCCTTTTAAGTATCTCAATGGCTTTTCTAATTTTGCACTGGTAGAGATTATCACATCTGGATATGATCCTGGTATTAGAAAAATCAATATTATGACCTGAATATAGTATTGGAGTGAGAGTGCTGATAATGATGAGTGTTGTTTAACTGCATTAGCATGCTCATCTCTCCTAACACTGATGCAACGATTACTCATACCTATGTAAGAAGTTTTACAATTTTTACATGAGATTTGATAAACACCATGAGATTCAAGAGGGATTGAATCCTTAGGCTTGGTTATTATATTGCTGATCTTTTGATGAGTAGAAAATGTATCTATATTATAGCATTTTAATATATGTCCAATACTGTCTGTAGTTTTTTTTTACATATAAAACACAAATCCTAATAGCTGATTTATCATCTTTTTGTTTCCTATTTTGTCTATTTTGGGCTTGAAATAAGGCTTTTTTATAAATTTATAATTATAACTATTTGCTAATAAAACACTATTAATATGATTTATTTCTTCTTTCAGATGTGATTTATCTGAAAGGTTAATTGCTCTATTTAAAAGAGTTTTGGCTACAGAAAGTATCTTAGTTGGGTGATGATGAGAATGTATATATATACAAAACTTACTCATTTCTAATATTATTAATACAAAACTATTCAGGTAACTAAATAATACTTACTATTGATGCTTACTGCCTGAACAAATCCTATCAATGGAAGGATATCATTTCCAAGCATCTTAGAATAGACATATACAACTATGTCCCTAATCTAAAGAAATATCAAAAAAACTTCATATTCTGCTTCTATCAAATTAAAATTTTACATCAAGAATTTCATATATATAAATACGCATTATCAAAATACTTATCTTATTTTTTAATACAATTATTGAATATATTATTTAAAATAGCTATAGATATACCTTTGATATTTACTATTTTATTTTTTTACCCACAAAATTCCTATATACCATTAATGTTACTTTCAAGTACAAGTGATTTATAATCAAGCCCCATATTGGGTGCCAAAAACTGTAGCAGTATAAAATGAGAGCAATGTAAAGACATTATTATGTATTTAAATTGAAGTATCAATCTATCATAAAATAATAATTGAATAAGATACAAAATAAAATTGCTGATATGCTCTACAAAATGAGGTTGTTAAATTATAATGATAGAGAATTCTTAAGAGATAGAAACTCTCCAAACCAAACTAAAGATTCAAAATTTATAATGATAAATATTGAGGCAAAAATATAAAAAGACTTTTTTATTTCTCCTGGCTTCAAATCCTTAATTTATACTAATACAATTGAGAATAAATAAAAAAAATTTAATGCTGGCTTTTATTAATGTCCTATAAATTATAAAATAGAAGCTGAACATAATAGTAACTAAATAATATAACATATAGTGAATACATATATGTCAAAATTGATAGTGCTATGTCTGTTGATATATCAATCAATAATAGAATAAATGTAGAATGAATAATAGTTTAGCAAGCTTTTATAAACAAGATGCTCTAAAATCCATGTTGGTATTACATTCAAAATTTACTCTTAAATTTATATTGATTTTTTTTAAAATAAGACTTAGGCTGGAATGTGTTAAATTTATGTTATATTCAAAAGCCAGAAAATTACTAAGCTCAATAAGTAATAGAATTCTTTTACAAAATGTATTAATAGCTTTGACATCAGTGAGAACTCATGAAAATGTTAGATTAACCTTGATTCCTTGTCAAACACTTGTGTAATAATAATATTTTTATTACTCACTAGTTACTTTTTGTGTACTCGTGTTTATTTTTAAATATAAATTATGATTGCTATACATTAAATTTGTTAATGTAAGTAAAACCCAAAATTCAAATTTAATTAATAATAGTAATTATTTATTTACAAATAGACAATAAAAAAATTTAAATGATGAACATATTATAGGAATTAACATTAAAACAACTATATGGTGTTGCTATGTTTAAACTATTAACTAGTGCTATAACAAACATTCATTCCAAAAACAGAGATAAATACTCATCTATATATTAATTTTGGATGGACTACCTATAAAATCATTAAATAAGTCTAACTTGTTACAATTTATTCACTGAACTGATACTGAACAAACCTAAACAAGTTATTAATCACAAATATATTTTGATCACTGATCATAAAATTTAGAAGACTATTATGATTTCCTTTGATTAAATATTCACTCAAATAATCAGTCACATGTGAGAGAACCAAAAATATCCAGATTCCTTTTTTTGATTTGCATGCCTGTTGTAGTATATGCTTCAACTGTTACATATTTCTTGCAGGGACCTTCTGCATCAATCTGCCAAATGACACTACCATATGAAATTGTGGATTTATGCAGCACATATTTTTCTAAAGTATGTTGCATGTATTTGTCAATTTTTTTTACAATGATTGAAATATTAGAATTAATGCTGATTTATTTTTTTATGCAAATGGCATTGTTCTTTCAGATTTAATTCATAAGTCAGACATTTTATCTGCAAGTTCTGAAACATTTACATGATATGTTAAAATGTAACCATCCCATTATGTGCAAAGAAAAGAGGATAAACTCCACCCCAACAGTGTCATCTCTCAAAGTCTTGAGTGTGAAACACTTTTCAATTAAATTCAGCATGATCCAACTTATCTATCAGTTATATTTACTCAATCTTGCTTCAAGTGATTTTTTTAAATCTCTCGAATGACAAAATGTCTTATTTTTTATGGACTTAGATGATGTAGACAAAAAATGACTGAGATGCTAAAAGGAATCATTTTGCAAGTATTTCCAGACTACTTTGAAAAATTAAAAACACATTTAGACTGGGGTAGTAATTTGAAAGTGATTACATTTATAATACTTAAAAATGAATCAATTTTTTATTATAAAGTTCCATTTATTTTGTAGTATCCCTGTGTATAAAAAATATGTTAAAATGGCCTCTTTAAATACAATAGTATTTTAAATAATAAATGAAGCCAAATGACCTATAAATAATGACTGTTTTATCATCAAAAGTTCCTTAGCTTTTTAGATTTCTCTCACCAAGTTCAAAACAATATAATCTATTAAGAGAATCCAATAGTGACACAATGGTAGCCAACAAAAAAAGACTGTAATATTCAAAGTTTATCCCATTGAGCCATGAATTAATATATTGCAGCATGTTAATCTTTTTTGATGATTATTATGATATTAGGAATTATCATATATTTCTTTAAAATTCTGTTTTCATTGATGTATATAAAACAAGAATGCAGACAAATACTAATTTCAATAGTTGACTTTATTTGGTATTTCAGTTATTAAATTTTCCATTTGAAATAGTTATCACTGTATCCTTCAGTGTGTCAATAATTTATAGTTATAAGGTATAGATAAACACATATACATAGGTTTACATTCAACATTTTATTAGTATTTTATAAATGTATTTCACTAGCAAATTGTTATGTTTGAATCATTGACAATTTGTTAATCTTACCTTTTGGCATTCACATTTTTATATTAAGCAGGAACATGTGTATATATGTATATCCACATTAAACCTAAGCAAGAATTATAAAGTTCCCTTGTAAAACTTTTAGAACAGTACAACAAATGATAAACTCTATTTAGCTTTTGTTTTAAAGCTCTCAAAAGAATTGTTTGTATATCCGAGTAAACATTGAATTTTTATCTACCTTCTCATCATATTGTTTTTTCTCAAAAATCTTTAAAATACATTGCTGCATATTAAAAAAAATATTTATTGGAAAAAAATATGTTATAAAAATGTAGCACTCATTATGGTGACTGTTACACATATAAGAACAAAATAATAAGAATGTTCCAAGTAAATGCATTAGGTATTTATATTATTTTTCCATTAATGTAATTTTTTAGGCAATCCTAGATAATATTATTATAGATACACTTGCATTTACCTCAAACATCCTGAAAAAGTTATCATTTCTCTATTAAAGTCTCATTATTCTTTTACAAAAATAAAATAGCATTCCTAACAATATGCCTTATTAGAATTTTAGTTTGAAAATGAAAGCATTTCAAAATATTATTACAATAGCAAATTTTAAATCTGTTTTAAAATCATAAACAAAAATATAACAATACATTTGGTTAATTTTTCAAACATTAGTATAAACATCTTTTCAACAAGCATTACATCTAAAATATTTGCAAACTCTAAATCAATACATGAACATATACAGAAATACACCCCTACACATGAAAATCTAATCATTGTTCAATTAATTATATCTATTAAATATAGAGATAAGCAGTGTTATTGTAATTCTAACAAAAATGTATGTCTTTAAATTAAAGTGACCTTTAGAATAAGATGTCAAACCTATTGCATATTATTTTTTAAAGATAGAATAAAAATAAAACAAGTTGCAAATCATTATGTGTATATTAGTATGTTTTATAATAACTTAAGATCAGACAGGATAAGGTTAAATTAGATAATATATCACTTGACACTTTTAATAATCAATAACTTATAAAATAAATAACCCTAAAGTTATTTTTTTATATATAATGACTGACCAAAAAAGGTACAATATATATATATATAAATGATAAATGACTCTAAATAGGTCACCTACACAAATATTTACACATATATGTTTAGTGATTTCATACAAATTACAAGTTTTAATTTTCTCTTCAAATTGTACACTAGTTATTTTAACAATATATAATTATTTTGCAAGTCAGTGCTTGCAAAAAGAAAGTATGGCCATATCAATTATTATTTCAGAGTTTAGATTTTAGTTTATTGTTTAAATTTATATTCTGTTTAATCAGTAACATTTTTTAAATATAAATTAATTTATGGTTCTTTGTAAACAAAAATAAAAACATGCATAATAAAATAAAAAACAAGTTTCTTTTACCCTAATTAATTTAAATTTTATGTTTTTTCTCATGAGATTTTAAAGTGCTCACTTGCTTTTTTAAATATTTTTATTAAAATTGAAAAATCAGTTTATTTGTCGGTATGTTTGTTAGTAAATTTTTGATCTTTTTTAAGTTAGATTAAATCTTTAAAATTGAGGTTTAATAGTTTTAAATTCAATAGAATTGTTTGAAACTTGGCATATAATTAATTAATACCAGGCTAATCCATATGGGACAATAACCTTTTTTTATAAATTACCTAGTTTTTTAGTAATGGAATAGATGGCAGGAAAATATTGAATATTTTTTTTTTTTTTTAGAACTTTCATTTATTTTAAGTAAGGTTTTTAAAAGAGTGGTATAGAGATTCTTTTAATTTAATAACATTTTAAAATCAATATTTAATAAATTAATTTCAGTATAATTTGTTGAAATTTTGTATATTTTTAAAAAATCTTTATGAAAATAGTAGGATACATTAATATTTATGTAGGTCACTTAGTTTTTTGATATGGAAGAGTGATGGGAAAGCTTCAATGTTTTCAATAATAATCACAATTTTCTTGGTCACAATTATAATCTTCAGTTAATATTTAACACAGCATTATGCTGTTGCACATGTGCTTTGAAGATTTTAACTATAAATGAATGAATACTAACACTCAACCACATGATAAAGTCTTTGGAAAAGATAGAATGGCCATCTATCTTTTTGAACTCAAAGGCTTTTGTATGGGCGAATCTTAAGTGTTTGAAAGTGAAAGCATGAATATATTAAATAATCACTTTAAATTACTATTACATGCTTGAATGAAAGACGCTAATGAAATTTTTTAGAATTTACGATATGTCATTCTTCTTATTTGATATTAAATGTATGTAAATAAATCATTTTTTATAGCATGATGTTTGTAAACTGTAATATTTAACACAGAATTATGCTGTTGCACATGCGCTTTGAAGATTTTAACTATAAATGAATGAATACTAACACTCAACCACATGATAAAGTCTTTGGGAAAGATAGAATGGCCATCTATCTTTTTGAACCCAAATGCTTTTGTATGGGCGAATCTTAACTGTTTGAAAGTGAAAGTGTGAATATATTAAATAATCACTTTAAATTACTATTACATGCTTGAATGAAAGACGCTAATGAAATTTACTAGAATTTACGATACGTCATTCTTCTTATTTGATATTAATGTATGTAAATAAATCATTTTTATAGCACAATGTTTGTAAACTGTAATATTTAACACAGCATTATGCTGTTTCACATGTGCTTTGAAGATTTTAACTATAAATGAATGAATACTAACACTCAACCACATGATAAAGTCTTTGGGAAAGATAGAATGGCCATCTATCTTTTTGAACCCAAACGCTTTTGTATGGGCGAATCTTAAGTGTTTGAAAGTGAAAGTGTGAATATATTAAATAATCACTTTAAATTACTATTACATGCTTGAATGAAAGACGCTAATGAAATTTACTAGAATTTACGATACGTCATTCTTCTTATTTGATATTAAATGTATGTAAATAAATCATTTTTTATAGTGCAATGTTTATTTATAAATAGTTAAGATTTTTTTTTAAAAAAATTTTTCAAATAAAATGAAAAAATGCCAAACAATTTTAAACAACTTTGGGTGCAATTTAAAAATTATAATTGCAGTTTATAATAATATAAATGATTATTTATTAGTCTGTATTAAAAATAGATTACTTTACTTGTTTAAGGAGGTTTATTTACATTTATTTGTACCAATAATTTTCATCTTTGTGGTCAAATTGCAATCTTTAGTCTCTGTATAAATATAAGGTGGTAAAACTTTAGAAACACTGTTCAAAAAAATAATAATTTCAGTCTTTTTTTAATCACTTCATTTTTTATTTCCTGGTTTTAAAAATATTTTTACAAATATTTATTCAAAATAGATTTGAAATACAGGTATTCTTTATATACCTGGAGCTTAATTGCAAATATATGGGATTTGAACACAGAATTTCAAGCATCCTTCAATTGTCCACACTATCTCATACCACCAAAACGCATAACATACATACATATAGAAAAGATAAATAATCACCAATATTCAAATTTTGTGCTGAACCAGCACTCATCAATTGGTCCAGATTATCATCTGGATTAGCTGGTGAGTGCTGATTCAGCACAAAATATGTTTATTGGTGATTATTTATCTTTTCTACATGTGGGTTGTCATGTGTTCAGTGGTATGAAATAGTGTGGATAGTTGAAGTGTACTTGAAAGTCTGTTCAAATTTCCTATATTTATTCAAAATAGATAAATCATAAACTATAAAGTACTCATATATTTATTCCAATCAAATTTAAATTAACTTTTAAATAAATTATTTATTATTTAATAAATATTCTAGTAAACTAAATCAATCTTTTCTAAATAAAAATGTAAACATGTAAGCTTCTATTTCATGACACATATGCACACAAAATATAAAATGTAAGAACTGTTTGTTCTATTTTTCATTTAAAATGCAATATGAAATATAATTGCTTTATTTTAAAATATTTTAGTGTTGTAATGTTGGATTTATAATTCTGTTCTATATCTCAATTTTTTTTTTTTTTTAATTATTTGTTTTCTATGTGTGAACATTTCTTTTGATTTTTATACTTTGATAACTTTATTTTTTAATAAGAATAGCAATAAAATATAAGTGTACTTATTTTCTTTATACAAATGTGAAGTCTATCAAAAAATCTGCTTGAAAAGCCATTCAAAAATGCTTTATAAAATTATATATTTTCATAAATTTAAGTGTGAGAGACTGTTAAATATGATATTGACAATAGTCTATGCTATGCAACCACTGACAACAATGAATACATTTGCTTAACTGTAAATTAAAGCCAATAAAACTTTTATAGTTTTAAATTTATAATAACCAATTTATAGTGATACTACAATGTTACAATATACATACATACATATATAATAAATATTTGTATAAAGTAAATATATATATTCAGTCAAAATAAGAGTCATAGATCACATGACCCTATCTCTTAAGCTTGTAAGTTATAAACAATGAGGATTGCCAATTCCTCTACAAGCTTTGTGATAAATGCTTAGCCAGAGCCAGCACTTAAATTATCTCTGTCAGGAACCCCTCCCCAAACCCCTGACCATGGTTTTGTGCTTTGGCATTCCTCAGAGAGGTGTCAGGGTAGGTTCAGACACTAGATCTAAAAATACCAACCCAAAGCCAAGCACTTATCTAAAAGTTATCTATTGAGTGGAAAATCTGAAATTTTCAGACATCTATATATATATAATTAAATTTCTTTAATCATTTAAATGTTCATTAGTCAATTGTATGAAGCATTTAAATGTAAATAATTTAAGACTTAGATTTTTTAACATGTTAATATATGTTATTTATATTTTTAAGTATGTGTTCTCCTTATCAATCTTGTCTAAAAATAGTCTTGCGCTGTCAGGAATTGACTATTATACATAAATTAAATTGGATTTTTATATGAAACTAGATGATTTTATAAATGTAATCACATGATAATGGCTCAACCTTATGTAAATCATGGATTTTCAATCTGTTTTCAAGGCAACTTCTAATAAATAAAAAGTGGGTTTCATCCTAGCTTTTTTCTGGTCTAATATCTTAATATAGACCAGAATGAGAGGTGTAGGGTCTCCATCTTTTATTTATAAAAATTCTCTTGACAACTGATTGAAGATTTGTAGTTTATATAAGCTTGGACTGTTATCATGTGATTAAATCACTAAACATCACATACTCCCCATTTCTTATGTTTGTTCAAACTGTTATTAAAACAAGCAAAACTCTCCATATAGTAGTGCCACTCAGATGAATAGGCACTAGATAGGAATTTTATGTACAAGCCTTCTGGCATCCATTGATTACTCTGGATTGCACTGAGATGCACTACTATTTTGCCTGTTTTATCATGTGATTACATTTATAAAATCATTTAGCTCTATCCAAAGATCAGGTTTATTGTTTAATTAATAATAAATATAGCAATGAAGTTTGAAACTTTAAATAAGGATGACAATTTTTAGTCTGCTCTCCAAACAGATTATATTTGTCTGTTTAATGGGGTTTATTTAAAATTCTAAAAATATAAAAAATCTCAATCTGTTACAGCAAGTGTTATCTTTCTTTTCTGTATTAAGATCTTAAACCATAGTGAAATGTTAAGGATTACCTATCTTTTAGATTCATAGTTTAGATTAGTTTGATATTATATATATATATATATATATATATATATATATTGTTATTATTATATAATAAAGATTTATATTATATTTATATATATATATATATATATATATTAAAGAGAAACAATGCATAATACTAACAGAATTTTATGTAAAATATTTTAAACACACCACAACTATATTTTCCATGTGAGGTGTTAATATATATTTATATTTGAAAT
The DNA here is from genome assembly GCA_028023455.1 of Epiperipatus broadwayi. Classification (NCBI taxonomy): domain Eukaryota; kingdom Metazoa; phylum Onychophora; class Udeonychophora; order Euonychophora; family Peripatidae; genus Epiperipatus; species Epiperipatus broadwayi. The sequence goes on along the minus strand of JAQFVV010012396.1, from coordinate 2,478,926 downwards.
GCCCTATAACTATATATATGTATGTGTGTGTATGGATTATCTACTATTTTATTTACTATGAATATAATATAATGTCTCAATGTTCTGATTCACATTATAATTGGAACCAGAAGAATATATAATCTCTTTTTATGGATAATGTGGCATTTTTTGCAAGTAAATAATAGGGAATTGCTAATTCAGAAGTTTGGACTATAGGAAAAGGTAAGAAAGGTAAATTCAGTGAAAACTTAATGGAAAAAGTAAAATAAGAGGAGGAAAAATAAAAGTTCTTTTGTTTAAAATTATAAAAAGTATAATCATTTAGACACAATATCCTAATGCTTGTCAAGCATTGGTGGTCGAGAGGTCAGCGATGGCTGCTTTACAAGTGTTAGTCCTGGGTTGGCAGGTTCGCTTTCCATCTGATGCTATGACACATGAGAAAAAAAAATCCTAACACTTAATAGGAAGAGTGAAACAGGAGGAAAAGTGAAATATATTTTGTTTTAAATAGAGAGAAATGTATAGTCATTTAGATATTTTTCTAAATAAAAAAAAAAGTTATAATATTCTCTTCATACAAATCCAATAAAATATATTCTCCTTTTTTTCTTTTAAAAAACTTTATTTCTTTCTCATTAAACCATATATATTTACTTTTTCCAATGTTTTGACAACTTTTTCCTGCAGTCATTCTCAATAATCTATAAAAAATATATATTCATTTACATCAATATTATTTTCAAATATATATACCCTTCTCATCATAAAAATCATAGCATTTCTTTCCCATCTATCAATAAACCTTTTTTATATACATACAATATTATATAAACTACATATACTTACTTTTTTGTATTTCAAACTTTTTGATACATTTTATATACACATTTCCTTATATAACTACAACCAATTTGTTCTATATTGTCTTTTTATACACTTTACTAATTACTTTTAATTGCAATACCTTTACATACAATTTGTTTTATTTAAATTCATTATTTATGCAATTTGTTCTATTTAAAAAATTTGTTTTTTTTTATAGAGAGACTTTTTTTATCATTCTTTTCCTATATAATTTTACGTTTGTAGTATTATGGACAAAGACACCGCTCGATGGCGCCGTTATCATGCTAAAAATATAAAATATGAACATTTCCAGGCCATTGATTTTAATCATTTTGATGTGTTTTTTGTAATGCGAAAATAAAAAATATCAAAATCATGTTTTTTAAATATTTTTTTTTATTAACATATACAAATTAAATGATAACAATAAATGTAAAATAAAATCAACAAATTACAATTTAATTCGCATTTTTTTTTTTTTTTTGCTTTATTAGAAAAAACAATTTTCAATCTGATTTTTTTTTTTGGGGGGGGGGGGTTTATGCCTTTTTTGTTGTTGTTTAAAAACTCATAATCAGAATAAAAAATAAAAGTTCTTAATCTTCATTTTACATTTTAATTTTTACAGAGGAACAGATATTATTATTGTGTTATTGATATTTTTTACTTCAAATAGAATGACAACAAAAAGTAAAAATTGTTAGGGTTAGGGTTATGTTTAGGGTTAGGTTTACAGTTAGATTTAAGGTTAGGGTTAGGGTTCTGTTGTTTGTAAATCACAGAATTGAACAAGATGTGTGATTTCCTGCACCATATTATTGGGAATGTTATGAACAGTACGTTACTTGATGCGTTACCTAATTCCAACTGGCTTTACACATCTATCTGGACAAGATTTTGCCACTTAAAACTTCAATACAGAATGGTGTAAAGAGTTGGATAATTATTAATTAAGAAAATTGGAATATTTCAATACTTTAAAAAAAAAAAACAAATAAAAACCACATTTCCATAAAATTCAAATACACACACTCTTACACCAAGCCGTAATAATTGTATGAAGTGTGCAAATTCGCCAAATTTATTTGCTGCGATGCGACATACATGCTATACTGTGAGGCGACATAGCAGCCTGCAATCTGTAGCACAACAATAAAAGTTGTATTATAGAAAACGCGGATTCGAATGTGTCGGCCACAGAAATGGCATTTTTATGTGCTTTAGAATGTAAACGGCACTATCAAGTGGCATCTTTGTCCATCATACTACAACCAATTTTACTTTTTCTAACATTTTTATCTCAAAATTTATATGCCCAAATTCTTTACTATGTATATTAACATTTGAAATTCTATCACTTAAATGTTATTTTGACTTTCTCTTTAATTTACTTTTTGTTGTACCTATATATGACAAATTTCTATTATCTTTTTTACAATACAAGCATTCAACCCTATAAAATCCATTCATATTTTTTACATTCTTAGTTTTTGTTTCATTTATCAAATTTTCTAAAATAAATTTCTTTTTATATACTGATTGCAAAATTAAATTAATTTCTTTCTTATATTTTTTATTTATATCTTTCACAAGTTTTTTATCATCTTAAAAAAGTATTTTAATACATTGTAACTACTATATATTTTCTCAGGCATACCTTTCTTTTTATTCAAATTTCTTTAAATTTTTTCAGTATTTCTTTTACTACATAATTTATTAATAATTTTAATTGAATAATTATTTTTTATTATGTCTTCCCTTACATTGTCCATTTCTTTCTTAAATAACTTTTTTCCTAAACACAAATTTATTCCACTAATTATTCTATTATTAAAAATATTTATTTTATATACATATTCCATATCCGATTCTGAATTATTTAATAACCCATAAAAAGAAATAAATGAAACAAAAACTAAAAATGTTGAAAATATTAATCAGGGTTGGAAAAATAAGTGAGTAAAAAATAACAAAATGGATCTCCTCTACTTTTATTTCAAATTAAATATACCCATCCAAATTGTGGTTCAAAAAAAATATATTTTTTTAATTTTTAGTGCATTATTTTTCAAATTAAATAAAAGACATTTTTATAAAATATTTTATATGTGATTCTTAAATATAAAATACTGTGCAAGACTTCTGTGAAGTAAGTATTGTGTATCTTTTCGTAAATCAATTATTATTATTCATAAATCCATCACTTAAATTGCAATTGGAGCTTATATGAGCCCTTCAGATTACTAAGTTCTTTTGATGTAAACATAGTTCCAAGTAATAATGTCATATTTCAAAAGGATAAGGCTCCAATTCAGACAGCACATTGCAAGATATAAAAAAGGCATTATACACCTGTCTCTCTTAAATAATTTAATTCATATATTATTAAACTTTTATTTACCATTCTTGAACAACCTAAAAAAAAGTCATATCCCATTTCATCCCATGAAGAATTCATGCCGTTCATAATATAAATAAATTTTACCGAGGCCAATAGATTTATTCCTGTTATTTTGTCTAACTCAGTAAATTAGGAGTGTTAACACAGATTTTTTTAAAAATGTTTTATTTTACTATTAAAATAACAAAATTTCATTTTTTACTATATCAAATTATCAATAATATATTTTATATGCTATTATCAATTATAAAATAAAATATGGATGTATCAGTATTCTTCCTTCACAGAACTCTAGAATTATTAGTATCGCTTATCAACACTGCCTTATTATGTAGATGTAGCCAAATACAAACAATACAATTATCAATTACTGTTCTGTCTATGTACACAATGGCAAAATTAAACGACGAAATAAAGCCCCGAGTGAATCTGTCACTAATTAATTCAATAACTGAAACTATCTACAAATTTGGTTTCAAAATGTTTGAGAATAATTAACTGTCTTTAAAGAAAAGGCTTTATGCAAAATAATTAAGTGTTTTAACATACTATTTTAATCAGCTTAGGTTGTATATTAAATATATTGCAGAAACAAAAAAAACGTCTGTTGCCTGTTCATTTTAAATTAACACTTATCTTATTTGACACTAGTCATGTTTTTAATAATTTACTATTCTGAAAATTTAGAAGAGTCGCTTGATAGTAAATTCTTCAAAAATTTTAAGATCGAAGTTGTAAACATGTCAACTGAATATTTTTTATATTACCATCTACTAATTAAATATTCAGTGTTAAAGTCACGTGATTATGTGTAGGGATTGATATAAAAAATGGGAGGGGGGCGTTATTTTAAAAAAAAAATTATTTCACTTTGTTTTAAACAATTTTTTTTTTAAAAAAAAAAAGTTCTTTAATTAAACCCTCTAAAATATCATCTTTGTGTGCATTTTATACCTTGTATAACTCGCCCTTTTTATATATACCACGGGTGGACACACATGAGATCAATGAGAGCCGCATGCCGGTTTTTTTTACATTGTAAAGAGCCATACCATATTATTAAAATACACAAAAATAAATAGATATAGTCAAATTTTATTTAGTTAATTAATATGATAACATATTTTACACAAGTTTTAAATGATGTATAAAGTATATAAGAAAATATAATTAAGAAAAATAAAACCCAAAATAATTATTTCAAATTTTTAATAATAAAAATAAAATATAATTCATTGTAAGTATAGGGGATTTGAACTCAGATTTTTAAGTACCCTTCAACTGTCCACACTATCTCATACAACTGATACACATAACCACACACATGTAGAAAAGATAAATAATCACCAATATTCATATTTCGTGCTAAACCAGCACTCATCAGTTGGTCCAAATTATCATCTCCCACACATATATATAATCAGTGCTCAGTTTATATTAAGATAGTGAATCTTTATACTTTAATGGACAGGCTTCAATCTACTCCAACTTTCCAGCCATCCATATCATTGAAAATCTGATGATGAAACCCCAATCTCATGCTCATGCCAATATTATTGGCATACCCATATTGATCTCAAGTCACTCTGACCCCTCATGTATAGGACCTTATCCATTTAAATACCTAGAAGATGGATGGGCAGGATACAAGCTTGATATGTAAATATTTGAAAACCAGACATTTTTCACAAACCTGGGAGCTTAATTGTAAGTATAGGGGATTTGAACTCAGATTTTTAAGCGCCCTTCAACTATCCACTCTATCTCATACAATTGATACAAATGGCTGGATTCAAGTGTTTTTTGTATCACAATTTGCATCTTTGTAAATTTGAGGCAGATAGAAAAGGAATATTGAGAGATTTATTGATATCTTGTTAAGTGTGAGATACAAGAAAACTATATTAAACAGGCAATTGAGATTGTTTTATAATAATGTGAATTTTAAATATAAAGTAGATGTAAAAAATAAAACAGTCAAAAAGTGGTTTTCTTTAGCTTATGAGCCATCTATAAGTACAAAATTAAAAAAATATAATTGGTAAAGATTATAATATAGGATTTTGATCACCTTTGTGTTTAAATAGACTGATAAATAATTCAAAGGATAGTGTGGAAGAAATGAATAGGTATAAAATGGTTTATTCCATTACCTGCAAAGAAATGGTTGTAATCTATCTATTATGGTGAAATGAAGGTTAATGGATTAATGTGATTGCAACAGCATGTTTATCAGTATAAAAAATCTAAAAGTGATTCACAGATTAATTCTGTTTTTCAAATCATGAAAGTAGGTGTGGACATGAGTTTCATCCTCAAAATATCACTACTATGTGCAATGAATCAAACGATAGAAATGGGAAGTTGAAAGAGGCTTGGTTTATTGTGAAGTCTAAAAACATTATCAATCAGTGAAGCACTAATGTTCCATTGAGCATGCACTGGAATATTAACCATTCAGTTCCATTATGAAAGTGGTTGGCAAATAGTTTTTTTGTGTGATTAATGTTTTTTGAATTTTAGCAACTCTGTTTATCACACTTTATATGTGAAGAATAATTTTCATTATCTGACAAGGTTTTTGTACTTTTTTTTTTTTAAATAATTTTTATTTTCTTGCTTGCATCTAAATCTATCTGATCATATTTCCTTCATATTGTTATAATATAGGAGTTACATAACAATTGATGATATGTTTTTAACAAAGGTTAGTGTTTGTTTATACATTTTATGGTTTAATTAAGATAATGTATTTTATTGTAAAAATAAATTAGATGTTTTATTGATGAAAACAGTCAATTGTTTCTCAGTTACAATGCTTGTAGCTTGTTTCATTTTTTTGCAATGAATTTTAATTGATTTTCATTCTCATTGATGTTGTGGTTGGTAGAGAATGTTAGTATAATGGGTCTTGGATTTGAATTAGGAAACAGTGTTTTAATGGTATTGCAGAGATGTATAGCCATACCTTACAAAACTCTCTAGTAAAAAAAACTGTGAAAGATGAATGATATTTTAATTCCTTACTTTTTTACTAATTTTTTTTTGTATGGATTGATCTAAGACCTTAATTTAAAGTTCTTTTTTAGGTGGTTTATTGATTTTTATTTGGGGATTATTTTGTTTACCTTTAATTAATCTTCCCTGAAAAGATATATATTGTTTTTTGCTAAGATATAATGGCCTAGAGTTATGAGCAATAACTAGCCCATCATGTTGTACTAGGATTTTTGATCACTTGAGTTACAGTATGCCCTCAGGAATCTTTTTACAAAGTATGTCTTGAGTTCATATTCTTGGTAACATAATGTATGAATTATTCACAATTGTATTTCTTCCTAATGTAATGAGTTGCCAAAAAAATTTATAGTGGATGATCTGGCTATAGATGCAGATAAGTTTTGCTTTGGATAATTTGTGCTTTTGTTCAAATATAGGTATGTTTAAGAGCACCTCTCCTGCTCTTTTTCTTACAGACTTAGTGGATTTCATTTGGTAACAGTTAAACAAGGGAATTGTCATTAATTTTCAAATGAAACAACTCATTGGAGTACTCAATCTCTGGTCATGGCAATAGTGGTATGATTCATTACTTATTCTAGAAATAATGTTATAACTTATTTCTAAAATTTAATTTTCCAAATATATCATTAGACAAATTTTATAATTTGCATCATCCCTTTTACATTTCTATCAGTCAATCTAATTAGTGATAATCCTAATTACTTATTACATGGGATTTAAATTAATACCCTCTAAATTTTTATTATGAATTAAACTGATTTAATTTTTTTTTTTTTAACTTAAAATGAAAAAATGGCATTTTTCCATTTTCTCATGGTCTGGTTTCCATATCCTGGAGTTGTAAATTCCTGTGTGTCTATTTTCATTATCATCTCATTAAGTCTTTGCACTGGCACATTTAATGAAAATGAAAGGGCCATCATAGGTGTCATACAGTTTATGGAATATGAAACCTTTTTGATTACTAATGTGTGATATTTTAATCTATGTTTTTCCTCCAATTTTGAATTTATTCTTTGATTTATTTTTATTTTTGCCATTTTGGGCACTTTATTATTATTATTATTATTATATATGCGTCCATTTAATCATTTCCTTTATCAGCATGGGTGTCTGGAAAAGAATTGGAGTTAATTGAATTGATTTTTCTTTTAATCCTTTGAATTTGTGATTATATTCAGATTCTAAGTTTTTGATTCTCTGATTCATAGAGATGTCACTACTTTTGATTTGATTGAACCAAGTACAGTGGTTTTCAAGTATTTGTTCTACACAATGTTTCTTTTATTTGACTTTTGTTTCAATTTAGTTTTGTTTTACAGTAAGACATTTATAATTATTTTCCATGGATTGAAATTTCTTTTCATGAGCCTCTATTTTACTATCTTATTCTCTCTTGTATTGATCTATTTCTATATGCATACTTTCTGCTCATTCATTATTATATTTTTGGTATTCTTTCTGATGTTGATATACTTTACATTCAAAATTTTCATATACCCCTTTCATTTTTATATATCTAGTATTCATTTTATTTTCAATTCTTCTTTCAAATTCTGTAAATAAATTTTTCAAATTTGTGGTCTTTTTTATCTATGACCTTTTTGAGTCATTGTATTTTACTATTGATATCTGCCTGTACTTGGGATATGTCAGCTTTGAATTTAATTTTCAGGTTGTCTATCCTTTCAGATATAATTTCTATCTTTTTAGATAAATCATTTGTCAGATCTGCTCTCAATTCATTCTTTGTACTTTTGAATTTGGTTTTCATATTAATTGACATTTGTTGTTGATGACTTACAAACATTTTCTGCATCATTATCATCACTTTATTGATATATTGTTTGCATTTTTTTCTCTCCCTCGTTTCTCTGGAGTTTTAATGATTTCTGAGGATTGAAAATTTTGTACTGTGGTCCACCTAGATATACTGTTTACTTTGGTTTCTACATTTTCTAGAAAAGAACTCTTTTTTTTATCTGTCTCACATTGTACTTCATTTTCAATTTCTCTTTCATTACTAGTTTCCAATCATATCATTTTGGTTTTGCTTCTTGTAATCATCAAGCTTATTATCTATCTGTTTTAACTTATTGTAATAATCATCATTTCAACTTTTAACTTTGATAAATATCTATTATAATGAGAAACACTGTGGAAATATTCATTGGCACTGCATTTTACTATCTTTGCTACAAAAAAATTTTTTTATGTATACATAAGCTGTTATTTTACTCAACCTTTTACCTTTACTATTTAATCTCTCAATATTTAAGCCTTTTAAATGGTTGACTATAAACTATTTTACATTATTTTAATTGTAAGTTTCATTATTTAAGTTCAATTTGTTACAAGAAAAAAAAATTAAGTATTGTATATAACTGAGCATAATATTAATATACAATTCTATGCCCATAAATGTTTGCACCATTGACTTACATGACAGTAGACTAGCTAGATCATTAAAGTTGGCAAGAGAGTCTATCTAGAGTTTCCAAATACATATACCTATGCCCACTTTGATTTCATTCCTTGGAGATGAGGTATTAATACCCAAACATGGGTCAAACTATACCCATATATTCACCTCATTCTTTCCATTTTTAGTTTCTGTTATTCCTAGATTTTTAAACTCAGGAAGAATATGCATAGTTTTCTAGTCCAGGATATATCAATATCACTTAATGTGCAGGTATGTGAAATATGTAAGTGTAAGAGGATATGTGTGAGTTTGTGAGAATATATGACAAATTGAGAACTGAATATAGAAAATGGCAATCAATAGTTTTAATTTAAAAATATATATTTAATTAGTTTATTTACAGTTAGCATAAATTTGGTAATAAAGTTATAACAAAAATAAATAATTTATTTAAACACTAATGAATATTCTTTGACTATTATTATTTATAATTATTGGTCCAATCCCTTGTTTCCTTCAAAGAATAATCATTTGATGTCAATATTAACACAAAGAAAAATTAAATTATAACTTGTGATTATTTACATTACATTTTCTTGCTAATTTATTTTATCAAAATCATAATTTATTATTATCTTCAATAATTTGATTGGTTAGTTTGTACCAATCATATGGTGGTGACATAGGATCCCCCGTCTTTGTGTTTGTTTACTATAAAGACAGGTAAGATCACTTGCACCAGAGATAATTATTCAGGTACATTGAAAACAAATAATTAAATGATTAGTAATAATAAACAAAAACACTAATAACAGTGTTAATGTACAAGTGTTGGTGATTAATATACATTAAGGTAACATCTTACCTTTCCCTTAGTGATGAACGGACCTATTCACATGCAAGTTTTCAACTGAACCTGTATTTTATTTTAATTTACAATAAAGCAAGTAATTCTTATTTCTTCTCTTACATATTGAAACAATAAGGTCTGCTTTGCAGATCTTCGTTTCACCTTTTCTCACCTATTTCCTACCCTCATACTTTAGTTTGAACCCCAATCTATCGTAGTGTGTCTGCAATATGCTTACATACCGAAAATCCCACCTAATTTTAAACCACGAGTACAATGCTCATATTATATATATAACTCATTCCCAAATAAATAAAAGATTATAGATTATGTATATGTTCACATAATTTTGATTTATTAAAAAGTAGGTTATATAAGTCGTAATTGCGCACACACTATGATATGCATTTTAAAACATATCAAAATTATAAATTGTTAAAGTTATTTTGTTTGAATCTATTTACAAATATATTACCGTCGTAATATATTTTGATTTAAAATAAAATTCATTTAGTAAATATTCGTTTAGTAAATAGATTCAAATATTGCAATTTAAAAAGTAAAATAATTTTCGTTTAATCTAATAAAAGTCATTCCAAATATTTCTTTTAAAATAAATGAGGGACAATAGTTTAATTAGTTAATATTATATAAGTTTATCTAAAAACAGCAGATGTCCACTTAAGGTTTTCTTTAATTAATAAAAGTAATTTTTAATTAAATCTAGTTTGTAATTCGAATGTCGACAGGGAAAGTAACAAAAGAAATTAATTAATGTTGAATTCCTTTAGACATTCGGATGATTACAGCTGATAAGTCCGATATATTTTTGTAATGCTCCAGGGCAGTTCTATTGTTAAATTCTACTATAAAAAGGAGGTTTTTCTTTTGTTCTCCATTCTTCTAATGTTTCTAAGAGAAATCATTCTGAGGTCTAATGTTTCTAACCAAAATTATAGTAGTAATTTGTAAATCTTGACATGACAGAGTAGAGTGCAAGAAGGCTATTTCTCTCCGAAATGGTCATATGCTGCCGTAGACCATCGGAAGTTATCACACAAGGAACCCCGGAACTGCTGCCGCTGCCAAAAATATGAACATTTCCAGATTTTGCTGCTGAATTATAAAACCTGCCGAACATCTACCTGAAAATGCTTCTCCAGAGGTAACCCTAAATTAACCCAAGAGCTCTTGTGATAACTAACATGCTATAGCTATTTAAAATTGTTTTTCTTATATTTCACATAACTTCATTATGTATTTCTTTAACGTGTTTAAATATACTCAACATTTTGCTCTCTATCCTTGGGTTAATATTTTCTATTTATTAAGCTTTCTGTTATTTTATTATGATAATGTGTCAGAATCATCTTTGACCGAGTGAATTATTCTTTTTGTTGAAACTAAGACGCCGCTATAAAGGCATATTTTAAATTTTCTAAATAATTTCCAATTTTTATTATCTTGCAAATCACTCGTTCGAGGGCGATTCTTTTCTTTAATATATAATATAATCACATAGTTTAAAATCTACATGTTATTGATTTTAATCTACTATGAGAGTATGTGCGAGGTCAATGATTTAAATGTGTCCCCAAATGCATGATTGCGTATATAAATCTATACTTACTTTTCAAACCCGCAAGCATGCATTTTCTTATTTTAATTACCGTGTTCTACTTTAATTACAAAGTTCATCATTGACATCGAGAATGTGTGGACCATTTTGAATGAATTTTTGGGAATTTGATTGGGCATTTCTCTTAATCCAAGTAAAACCCATTTAGATGTTTTATATATACTAGTCTCATATTGCTGGTAAATGAATTGGTTGTTGAGACCGCTTTGTTTTACTTTTCCAAGGATTCTTTACACGGCTAAGTCCATTCTCTTTGTTTGTGGTTTCCAGGCAGAGTGTGTCCCCAAGTGACACACCTGGGAATTAAACGCAATCATCACCCAGTCGCTAAGTTTCGGCTGTTCATCAAAATACTTTCCTACGGGTTAGCGGTGAGACGCCCTCCGTAATCATTCCGGATATTCGATATTGTTTTATTTTATATTTATTTTACAAAGCATCCGTGACTTAAACGTGTCACACCCTCCAACTTTAATAAATTCATTATCAGCAATACTGACCTCCCAATGCAACTCTATTATTATTATTCTCAAATAAATGCTTTGATCACATTCCCACTTTGTTGCTTAGTAAGCTTTTGTCCATGCTATTCTCGAAATCAATAAATATTTTAGAACACTTAATTTTCAAATATTTTCTTAAACTTGTATAATTACTCAAAGCACCTCGCACATGTTCCTATCTCATCAAGCACATTATCGTAATGCTATTAGCCCGAGGAATAGAATATATCACTTTGCTTTAAAACCTTTTGTCATTTATTGAAATTAATGCCAATAATTATTTAATACGCGTCCCTGTCTCATATAAGCAGACAGTGGCATTATATATATAATTTATATGAATAAATTTTGTGAAATTATTTAAAACTAAATTTGATCTCTTATTTTATTTGATTCCTATCACTGTCTCGGTCTATATATATATATTTTCTGCATTTCTTTTGTAAATCCATAGACGTTAATTAGCCACCCAAACTTCTTTTAGTATAGAGTCTTTTGTTTCTCCCTGACCACCAGGCACCGGTCAAAAGTCATACTAGCAGTGGCATCAGATGCATTGTCATGTAGATGGCGCTGTGAAATTTGGGCTTTAGATTCGAACTTAGTATATCTAGAAGGCAACCCCTCCTAGAATGTTCAGTTTTGTGTCTGGGGTTTGAATTCTGCAGTGTGTTAGTGAGATAGACGATTCTGACTGTTACAATATCAACAACTCATATCCCCCCTTGAATCTGTAATAAAGGAACAAGATAAAGTATTTTACATCAAGTAAATATAAAAAAATTATGATATCAGCCTAAGAATAATTTGAGTGTTCATAAGGAAAATGTCCTAAAAAGAAATTTTAATAATCCTTCTTAATTTTTTTTATGTATTAAATGGTGAGGTTAAAGTGTTCTAGAACATCTGTTGTGTCAATTATAATTTCTCTCTTAATGTAGAATTTGTCATTTTATTTTCCAATAGTAAGAGTTGGTGTCTTGCAGCATAGATGATAAATGCTAGGTCGAATTAAAATTTTTGGCAATTACAGCTCCTGAGTGATAACTTTCTTCCCCTGATTTCATTTCCCAATTAGCACTGCATTGTTTGTATATGTTGATATTTGTATATATTTAATAAAATATCTTGGGTAAATTAAAGAAGCAATATATTTACTGTTAGATACTTTGGGTTGGAATTAATTTAATCTCTGGCTTAAAGTTGAAAACACTTAGGTGATGTTGAAAAATTTAAAACTAATTTTGGAGATTTTTACCTTAGAAACCTTTAGTTGGTTAGATTTGACTCCATATGTCTTTTATTCGGCTTTACTCCCTATTCAAAGAGTTATTTCCTATAATGTTTCATTTTAATGATAGTTGAATTCTCTATTCAAACTGAAAGTTCAATTTCTCTGCTCAAACATTGAGCAAGTTGTTCTGCCACTGGGATTTTTTATCTCCTCTTGGAGAAGGTCATTTGTTTTTATATTTTTCTAATCACCAAACTGAGACTGATCTTTTCAACATCATTTTAATTGTTTATGTCATTAGTTGTGATTAGTAAATATAATATATTAATAACAAATTTTGTTTGTTATTTTCTTCCTTTAAATAATTTTTGTTTTCTTACTTATGTCTTAATCTATCTGATCATATTTCCTTCGTATTGTTATAATATATATGAGTTACATAACAATTGACGATATGTTTTTAATAAAGGTTAATGTTCATGTATACATTTTATGGTTTAATTAAGATAACGTATTTATTGTAAAAATAAATTGGATGTTTAATTGAAAAAAAACAATTAATTGTTTCTCAGTTACAGAAGTTTATGCTAGTTTCATTTTTTGTGGAATAAATTTTAATTGATTTTTATTCTCATTAATGTTATGGTTGGTAGAGAATGTTGTTATAATGGGTCTTGGATTCGAATTAGGTAAATGGTTTTTTAATAGTACTGGAGGGATGTAAGGCCACATTCTTAAAAAAATTTCAATATTATTGAAGCTAGCATGTCACCACAATATTTTAAAACTTCTTCAGGTGTTTTTGAAGTTACAAAAAGCTGTTTGATTTCACTAAGTTTAATGTCTTTGTTCAAATTTAAATGAATAGATAGAAATGAATATATCAGTAATGGTCATCCCAATTCTTATAACATTATTCAACAATAATCAAAATAGTCTATTATATTCAAAATATCATTGTCATCATATAAGAGAATGCCATTTTTGAATTTAATAGGATTATTATACCATTTCTCAATTTTTTGTTGGTTTTAGTGTATCAAACAAAAGATCTAGAGAAAGCAAAATCAGTAAATATTTCTCTTGTAGTTTTAATCCACCAATCATATTTTAATCTCCTTGTCAGTCATTGATTTTTTTTTTTTGTATTTATTATAAAATTCCATACTGAATGTATTCTTTTCCAAGCAGAAAATTCGACATTTCTTTTTAATCAATTTATTAATAATAAGACTATCAGAAAATGTTTTTAGTAAACCTAAGAATATATTTACTTTTATTCGAAATCCACTCCTTAAGAAAATTTTATGCTTTAATGTTAAATAGCTGCTAAAAATTAGCATGAACAGTAGAGACATCTACAGAACAAGTATCAAGTTTATTGTGAATATGAGTGGAGTAAGATCTATTTGTAATGTATTTATCATTTTAATCCTGGAATGCAACAGTTCATTATCTATCCAATAATCTATACTTGTAAGTTTTCATAAAATGTGAACTTCTTTTATATTCTGACTTCTAACTATAATGTAATCTATTATATGCCATTGTTTAGGTTTTCTTCCTAAACCAAATATTTATAGTAGTCAATCTGTACATTGTGCAAAAGTTCAATATTAACATATCATTTTGATTAGCATCACTAATAATACCATTATTTCTAACAATTTTTGTCCAAAGTCTACTATTTATATCAACACAACCTAAAGTCTCTACAAGTAAAAAAAGTTAGATCTTTTAGTGTGATATTTTTGCAGAGTCAAAACTCTCCATACAGTAGCACCACTCAGTGCAAGCCAGAATAATCACTGAATGCAGGAAGGTTTGTGCATAAAATCCCTATCTAGTGCCTACTCATCCAATATCTCCAAACTAATTTCTGGCCTATGGCTTTCATCAGTGAGGAGCCTCAGATCTAAGAGCACAGCACCTAGATCATACAAACTAATGCAGTTCTCCAGCAGCCACCTTTTACTTTTTTAGCTAACTATAAAGTTTTGAGTCCAAAATGAAAACACAATAATGTTTTCAAGCTAAGATCTGAACTCAGTTCAGAATCCCTATTTTTTGGTGTCTTTGATTCTTTAATAACCACAGTTACTGTAATCCTATTGGGAAGGATGATATTAAAACATAATTTGATGTATGATGGTTTAATATTGTGGTATTGTTGTAATAATGTTATCACTGAGAAATAAAAGCTTTTTCTCTTAATTCTTTGATTCTAAAATTGGACTATAGATACTAATAAAATAAGTACTAGTTACCATTGTACAAAGCATGTTATAATATCATCAGCTTTTCATTGATATAATAAGGAGTTCCAAGAATAGGAGATATTAAATTAGATTACAGTAAATCCATTATCATGTATTCTCACATCACAAACTGAATTATCCTTCTGAAAAAACTTGCAGCTATGTTCTTTTAAATTTCCTTTCTTTGGAAAATAACTTTCACTAAAAGCAGATATATCATTCTTTAATCTTAATTTCTCTTTGGCCATTAATGCAATTCTTTGGTATGATAACTAAAGAATTTGTATCAAGTAAAATTTGCACATATGTGGTACTTATATTTAGAGGGGGAGATTACATTTATAATACTTATTTTTGACACTATCATGACTACTTATTATAAGAAGAAAATAATAATATTACTATTAATGGTAAAGAAGTAATTCAGTAAGCATGACAATTTTTAGATCATATTTTTGAGATCCTTCCATTTTCATGGTAGAAAAAAAAATCTAAATATAAATCATAGTTTATATCTCTTATCTCAAATACGGTTTCATTAATACCTCAAACAAATACCACAGTGAAGGATTTCCAGTTTATTAAGTCTGCCACCATCATTACTTTTTTAATTTTTGAAGGCCTAAGCAAAAAAAAAAACCCAAAAAATATCTTCGAGTCAGAAATGATATGCATATAGTTAAAGGATGAGAATATGGTTGCAGAAACCCATAATTCCCATTGTCACAGTTGGTAATGGCATGAGAAGCTTATTTTGATCAGATTCTAAAGTGTCTTAAATGACTGAAGAAGGAAAAGAGAAACATAAAATACTGTGTGTATTGAAAACAATACTTAACCTTTGAAGACAACAATCTATCTTGCAAGGTATCAGGAGCTACTCTTGGTCGAGCATTATTCATTTATTATTCAAAGTTGATTTTCAAATTTGAAAGTCGTTCCACTTTTTTAGCCTGTGATAGCTGCTGCTAGTTTGAGCACAGCGCCTGACACCATTGCAATAACTTTTTTAAAAAATTGTCATTCACTATTATCTGCGCTTTTTTTTTCATATTTTAAAAACTATCATTATGTTTTTTAAAAAAATTTAAAATCAATTTCTAACTTCTCTAGTCATTCCTCAAAAAGAAAAGAGAGAAAAACGTTTTTAAATTTTATATAATACTTTTAAAAAAAAATCATTGTAATTTTTTTTATGATTTAAAACATTTAAACTTCAGTTTACTATAATGGCGATTGATGAAATAATGTGAAAATAATGTATTTCACCAGCTGTCTTTTTTATATATCATCATTTTATATCACTTGAAATAAAATGGTTTGTTTTATTCTATGAAAAAATGAAAGCAGCATTGCCAAACTGAAATAAGAGGTTAAACAAGTTAAAATACACACAAAATATATAGAGTATATAGATTCTTTTTTTTTTTTTTTCAAGAATTATTTCTAATCATAAATATTTAAAAAAATAACTTTAAATTGAACCTTAGGCATATTTTTCTAAATATTTTCTGTGTTAAGTATTTTTGGAAAAGTAATTTCTTGACTCTCAAAGTCTATTGGCAATAAGTAATGTGATCCAAAATAAGAAATTTTATTTGTGTCAACAATAACTTGAATTGCTTTCTGTCTGATCTTTAACAAATAAAAAACTCATACATAAAGATGCTTTTATGGCATGCATATTTTTAATTTCTGTTGTATTTTTATTATAGTATTTATAAAAAAAAAAAAAAAAAAGGTTAGCAGCATATGTATTGTGTATAATTCTATTTCTTTATGGTAACATTCTCTTTAACTAATTCTTTTTCACATTCTCTTTAACTAATTCTTTTTCACTCTATCTGTTTCTCTCTTGTTCTCTCTTTCTCTCGCTCTCTCTCTCTCTCTCTCTCTCTCTCTCTCTCTCTCTCTCTCTCTCTCTCTCTTATAGATAGATAGATAGATAGATAGATAGATAGATAGATAGATAGATAGATAGATAGATAGATAGATAGATAGATAGATAGATAGATAGATAGATAGATAGATAGATAGATAGATAGATAGATAGATAGATAGATAGATAGATAGATAGATAGATAGATAGATAGATAGATAGATAGATAGATAGATAGATAGATAGATAGATAGATAGATAGATAGATAGATAGACAGACAGACAGACAGACAGGTAGGTAGGTAGGTAGGTAGATAGATAGATAGATAGATAGATAAATAGATAGATAGATAGATAGACGGACGGATGGATGATGGATGGATGGATAGATAGGTGTATGTATGGATGGATAAATAGATAGAGGTGCTAAATTAATTCCTATGGAAAACAAGTAAATCTATAGCTGAACTGGGTGAAATTTTGTTACATTGCATGTAATAAATGTATACACATGCTTTAATAGTTTAGCATTATAATGTTTTCCGTTTTTCTAGGCCTCTACACGCTAATATAAACTGCGAGCGAGTTGATCAAGTTATGTCGAAAAGAAGAAAGTTGTATTTCTATTTCTAAAAAACATAACTATATTTCCTGATCAAACTCAGCCTATTAATTGTTGAGAATTATGCTATTGATGAAATCAGCTTTTAATTTATTCAATATGGGCACAAGGTCCTTTTATTCTAAAGAGACTGCTGAAATCTGTCAAATAACATCTCATGAATAAAAAAAGAAAGAATACTTTTAACTTAATCGGTATTGCATCATACCGTAACGAGAATTATTTTTTTCAAGATTATTATTCCTGGGCTTATTGAAACATATTGGCAAAGGTAAATTACGTTTGAAATCTTATTAAACTAATAATAAATTTAATAATAAAAAATAATAACTATTATTAATAACACACAAATGAAAATTGGTATTAGAAATATTTTTATTCTAATAGATTAAAAAAATGTTTGAAATAAATTATTTATCAAATAAATTGGAGAGAACACACTTAATTCTGACGTGAAACATTAATAATAAAAAAAATAACTGCTGAATAATTAATTACAAAGTTCTTGGTTAAATAAGAGTCTCTTGATCAATTAAATTAAAGTCTCTATCGGGATCCTATTATAAGCTTATTTTTTGAAGTAGTTTTTAAAATGGTTAACTTTGTCACAATCAGGATAATGAAGCATAACTTACCGGTAAGTTTTGTGAATTCAGTAGTAGATAACTATGCATAGTTTTTTGGGTAGAATGAGCTCAGCCTTTTGGTTATTATTTGATCTTGTGGTCCATTCTCCTAGTCGATCACGAAGGCTTTTCCTGGTGTACATCTTCAGGCACGATGTTCGCAGAAGCTCCGGTTCACTCCGACATGCCGAATTATTTCAATGTAGGGCAATCCTGGATGTATTATTGTTATCCAGGACTGACTAGAGAGACTAACAGAACAAGATGTTCTTCAAACTGACCTCTGCCTTTTATACTAGAGGCCCAGTTTTCCAACTTCTGCACATATCTTTTGTTTGTCAAAATATACGTTGATAATCTTATATATTCTTTATAAAATTTATGTAACAAAGTCTTTATTTTTTTCAGCAAAATTCTGCCATCTTTAATTAGTTGAAGTATTTTTACTTTCTCTTATCTAGATTGGTAATTTATGTCTTTTGTTCTCTCCAATTCTACTTTTATTTCTAATTACATTAAAAAAATACGAAAAAATAATTTAACTTTCACTGTACGTTATTTTTTTAAAAAAAAAATTAGTCAAAAAAAAAATCTAAATTTACTTTTATTTTTTAGCTTTTACCAAATGCCAATATATTTGCAACATATATAAATAAATGTTACAACATTAAATATTGAGTGTTTTCCTTATTTAGAAGCATAAAAACATACATGTAATAATGTGTGACAGTATTTTTACTATTAAAAATGTGTCAATGAATATATATGTAGTTTTTAATTTATATATGTATTCTATACACAACATTCTGTAATTTAATTTATACATAAATTGAAAAATATTATAAATCTTAGTTGCTGTGATGGTTTTATGGTCTTCTTTTACATTTGACATATTTATAGGGTATTGCCATATTAAAAATGTTTTATTAAAATATATATTTTTGAATCATTATATTTCTGATAGTTATTAAAATAATGGATGACTTATATTTAACAATTTTATAATTAACAAAGATTATTCTATTGAAAATAAATACAAGAAAAATATCTTTTTCTATGAATTTTTAAACTGAACTGTCATTCAACATTAAACATTAGGATAAAATAAAAATAAAATGTGTTAATAGTCTTCTATATTTATCTATATATGTGTGTGTTTGTGTGTGTGTGTCATGAATTGTTAAACTTTGAACAATATAACAAAGAACTAAAACAACAATTGTTTTGTATTAGCTAATGATTGAAAATAATGTGTCCCATACTCTTTTTGTGTTACTAAGATAAATTGCTATTTAAGTTTGAATGCCATAATAAGAATGTCAACTCACTATTGTGATAATATATAAAAATATTTTCACTTCTTTTTTATTCCATTAAGATAATTTTTTTTAAATTTGAATGGTACAATAAAAAAAATAGAGTTTTTGACCAATGAATGTTTTAACTCTTTTTATCATACAGCTAAATTAAATTATTATGATGTATATGTAAAAAAATTTGTGCAGTTTATATATATATATATATATATATATATATATATATATATATATATATATATATATATATATATGTAAGAACTTATTTATGTCAGGCTCATTTAAGTAAAAAACAGCTGGCATTTTAAAAAAATTTGCTTTATTTATGTAATGTTAATTTTATTTAAAAATAATAATTTTAAAAAATCATATGTTATCAGAACCAAATAAAAAAATGTGTGAGTTATAGAAATTTAAGATTCATGACTTCAGATGTTTACAAATTATATAAAAAGGTAGTTAATAAAATAAAATCTAACATGAAATTTTACTAAATTAAAATCTTTGCATAATACAAGAACCCTAAATTTCAAAATTAGTACAATATTTATGTTCTCATGATAAAATGAAACAAGAAAAGGTATAATATTATTAATTATATTATAGATTGAGCAAGCTTTTAACTAATTCATCAGATTTGTAGCACTCAACTATTCCACAGTTTGTAAAACAACTTTATAACCAATTGTGTATTGTGTAAATTAGATATTTACACATTCTATTTATTTTGATAATGAAACACTTGATTCTTTTTTATTAATTGCATAGGATTTCTAGAAATACCCCAAACTGTCAAGCATTTCATTATCAAAACAATGGATCTAATTTACCTACTGCACAATAGGTTATAAAGTTGTTTTATGATCTGCAAAATAATTAAGCACTATGAATTTGGTAGATTAATCAAAAGCATGCTTAGAAAATAATGTAATTAATAAGATTATACCTTTTCTTGTTTCATGTTTATAACATGAATATAAATATTACAGTTTGCATAAGAAAAGAGTCTTTTAATTTTTAGAATAACACAACATTTGTATTTTTATTTTCAAAACATTTATGATTGAATTAAATTATTTTTTATGCAAAATTTTTCAGATTTCTGATTTTTGCTGATTTTCTGCCTTTTTGCACCTTTGTGCAATTGTTTTTGTTTTGAAGACATTTTGAATTATTATTGTGTTTAATTTGGGTTCCAAGTTAACATAGTTTATGATTTAGAAATTGATTTTTTTTAATATCTTATTTCTCTAGGATTCCAGAAAAGAATACTACAATACTATGATTATATTATGAGTTTCTGCTTTTTAGTATAATAAAGAGCAGAAAATAATTATATTAATTAGTTTTAAAATTGTATTATTATTATTAATAATAATAATAATAATAATAATAATAATAATAATAATAATAATAATAATAATAATAATAATAATAATAATAATAATAATAATAATAATAATAATAATAATAATAATAATAATAATAATAATAATAATAATAATAATAATAATAATAATAATAATAATAATAATAATGTGACCAACAAAATCAGTCAAAGAGTGCGAATAAGGACTACATGCAAATTATGGCACTCGAGACTGAAACTGAAGATGTAACTCATGTAGATAGAAGATGCAAAATTTCAACCAAAGTCATACCATGGCCAACAATTATTAAGAAAACATCTGCTGAAATGATGGAGGCTATTACTCCAGATCTGCCTACCAAAATAAAAATCCACACTGAAGATAGGCACAAACCAAGGCATCCACCAAAACAAGATAGAAGATATAAAAAGGTGAGAATTGAACAAGAGAATCCTCACAGTGAGCAGGAAATATATAATTGGGCTGTAGCAGTGGATGAAGAGAGTGGCCTGGTGTTTCAAGATGCAGTGGAAATCGGGGAAGAAAAGTAGGAAGACATGAATTCCTAAACTCAAAGGAAAAAAAAAATTATTAATAAAACTTAAAATTGCTGTTTTAAATGTCAGAGGACTTAATGCAATCAATAAAAATTTCAAAGTCACAAATTGGATAAATCAAATCCGAGCCCATATAACAGGATTATTAGAAACAAAGATATATGCAGGCTCAGCAATAAATCCAGCTACCTGCCTGAGGGGCCAGGGCTTCTCTGCATGTTCCAGAGATTCATCCTCCCCTTCTACAGGAACTGGAATAGTAATTGCTCAAGATTGCCCTTTTG
Organism: Epiperipatus broadwayi; assembly: GCA_028023455.1. NCBI lineage: Eukaryota > Metazoa > Onychophora > Udeonychophora > Euonychophora > Peripatidae > Epiperipatus > Epiperipatus broadwayi. Next base: position 2,457,107 of record JAQFVV010012396.1, on the reverse strand, counting down.
AAAATTTCAAAATACTTTACATTGATTCAAACCTTCTAATAATAACACTGACTCAAAAATAATTACAATGAATATAGTGCTTGTATATATGCTAGTAGAAAAGCAAAAGATAAAATCTATAATTTATAATATAAATTCAATTCTTGCCATGAATGCAAGCCCCACTGTTCTGGTTGGGGACTGCAACTCATCTTATGAAGAACTTATACAGAAATTACTCCTATTGGACAATAATGTGATTAATTAACATTCCTAAAGTAGATACACTCGTGTAAAATTACCCATATAGATATGTACTTTTTAAAAAATGAATATGGTAGCACTTGAAATTGAACTGACAATAATAAGATTCAATATGTATCTTGCTATGGCATTGTAATACTATGTAACTAAAAGGATCAATAAAGTTTACTATTGTTGAAACTTAATAATAATAATAATAATAATAATAATAATAATAATAATAATAATAATAATAATAATAATAACTATTATTATTATTTTAGTTATTGATAAAAATAGATTATAAAATTCTGTTTATTTAATCTAAAATGAAATTAATATTTTGTTATTATTTAATTATAACTTTTAATATTTTTGTAAATATAAATTACCAAAGAAATACGCTCTGTAATTCAAAAACTTAAATAAATATTGATCGTTATATATATATATAAACTATGAAATAAACTTTATAATATTTAATATATCAATGTAAAAAATAAATAATAGCTTTAGTCAGCTTATGGTATGTACATTATCCTAAATAGCATTTAACAGTTAAAATTTAAAAAACAAATCTCATTAAATTTACTTAACATTATTGTTGCATAATTTTTGTTTTGTAATTAACACAAATTATATTGATTATTTAATAAGTTATCTGTGATATTTGTAAAATATGGTACTTTGATTTTTTTTTTCCCAAATCGTTTTTCATATGTAATGCAAAAATATCGTTAATCCACATAACTGAATGTTCAGCAAACAATAAATGACACAAAAATCATATCTGGAAGGATATGAAGGTAAAAATCCGAAAATATAAATAAATGATATACAGTATTAATTTCACTGGGAGAGTATTGGTAGAAGATATAATTTGCTAAAAATAGTTTATTATTATGGGACTGAATATTATCTTTTGGTAAAGGGTCATCTTAACAGATATGATCTTAATCATTTTGTATTTTTGTTAATAAACAAATTAACATTTATTAATGCAAATAACATTATTAATATAACTACACTTTAGTATATATGCATACATTTAATGGTTTCAATACATACATTCAGTATATGTATGTGTGTGTAGGTATCTTCTAGTTGAGCACTAATTTATTTTGGCTTACTTCATTATTATCTACATAATATCCATGAAATTACTATTTGTTTAATTACAGACTGGGCAATATCTGACAAATGTTTTAAATCTTTTATCTTACCGTTTAAATGATATACAGAAAACAAAATTAGAACTAAAAAGAAATACTTAATTTCATCTTCATATACAAAAATTTTGGTTTACTCTTGGAAGAGGCAGGAGTATTCTCTCTAAAGCCTCAAAATAAAGAGAAAAAACTATTATTCTTATAAATAATAAATCCATTATAAATTTACAATCTATATTTTAAATCTATGCCACTTCAAAGTAAAATAATTAAATTTCTTTCAATATTATTTGCAGAATATCTGTGCAATTAAGATTATTAATAGATATCCTATGCATTTGTTGTCATGTCTTGAACTGGAAAGTACATTTCAAGTGTAGAATTGGATTCATTTTCTTTGCATGATTTTTTTTGATTGGCAGGTAGGCATCAAGAAACTTAACTCTGGGCATGGTAACACACTTTTTGGTAAAGCAGATAATAAACTACTATTTAAAGCTTTGGACTAAGCATTGGCCTTGGCACTGTATGGCTGCAAAATAATACACTGATCTATTTCTGATCATCATTCACCATTTGTTTAAAGTTATAAGCATAAACTGCTTTGTCGCTATTGCAATGGGAATATAATAATTCTTTCTCAATCATTGCTTGTTTCTTTAATTCTGAATATTGAAATACTTTTAACTATTAATACAGTCAGGAAACATTGCTGATGTTTTTCTTACTTCGCTGACTTCATTCTTCATAGAATATTCTAAATTATTGAATATCTCTGATTTTTTTACCTTGCTCTTTGTCCTTAATTATTTGTTGCCTCCATGAACAATATGTTGCTTTTTAAATTGTAAATTTTTATATTTTTAATTTTACACAAATTACAATTTTATAATTTAACAGTATTTGTTGACAATCCAGCTTTTATAAAAACCGAATTCAATAAAATAAATTGGACCATAAATTGTCATTCTTATCATCAATCAAATGCTTTTAAAAATATACCTGCAACAAGGTAAGTCTATATATATTTTCTAAGATTAATTGCCTGGCCACTGTAATAACACATGGAATTTTAGACAGATGGTGTTAGCTAGCACTCATTTCACAATTTATAGTTTACAATTTTCATATATAATATTTAAATACAAGTATATCTATACTGAACTTAATGTAATTAGAAAGAATTTGAACTCAGACTTTCTTACAGTTATCCAATCCATCTTATACAACTGATACACATTACCACATCATATATGTGAAAAAGATAAATGATCTCCAATATATGTATTTTGTGCTGAATCAGAACTCATCAGTTGGTCCAGATCATTATCCTCCACACATACACACACACACACACACATATATATATATATATAAACAATGCTCAGTTTTGTATTGCCTGGAAAGATTTTAATTTTTAAAAACTGATTTACTATGCCAGGTACATGATTAGGGAATTCATATTTTTTCTTTTTTATTACGCCTTTCATTTCCATTTTTTGGAATAGTCACAGCCATTTTTTGGTACTGGCTACCTTGACTGTGGTCAGCATCTAGTCTTTCAATCCAGTCAAGCATTGTTTTATGCTGAACATCATCTTCAATTCTATTTTTTTTTATTTTCTTATTGAGGTCACACTTCTTTTTGCACCAATTCTAAATGCTTTTTTATTTTGTACATCTACCAGTTCCATTGCTTCTTCTAGCTTGCTTATTTTATCATGTTCATCTTTGTTTTTCTATCTCATTATAACTTTCCTCTACCTTATTAGTCATACTGTGTAATCCACTTTCTAGTTTCTTCACAATTTCCTCTTTCAATTGGTTTTGATTATTTTTAATCTCACTTATGAAGTTTTTTCTATCATCAGACATTTTTTTTGGCTTTTATTATCATCAACCATTTTATTATATTTGACTTCTATTTGGCCAACCATCTTTTTCATTTGTACTATTAATCTCATTAAAAGTGTTGTTTGACCCATCTCATCTTCTAAAGTTTTAGGTTTTTCTTCAGCCTGATTTTTCTCACTATTTACAACATAGAATTCTCTGACATCTAAATGTTCTCCTAACAGTCCATTTTCTTCTGATTTTTGGCTTTTATTCCTTATTTAGCCCTTGTTATCATTTATTAAACAGATTAAAAATATTAAAAAAAAATTGTAAAAAATTTTTTCTTTATATATAAATATCAATAGTTGATGTATCTATTCCTTAATCACATAACCATTCTACTTAGTTTCTTTCCATATCCAGGTGTATTTTTTCCTAGCTTATATGCTTTTGTTAATATGGTTCCTTTATACTATTTTTTTAAGACACTGCATTTTTATTCTTGTTAATAAAATTATATCATAGCACTGAATAAATTTTAATGGGATGCCCAAATGTAACACTAACACTTTCTTATATTACCATGAACAGATCAGACATGTCACCACTGTAACTGACTTCCAATTTCTAAATGAGCATACTAAGAGACATTATCAATTTACAATCTATTGCTGATAATGTTAATACCACACAACAAGCTATCTAAGTATGCTAGAATATTTATTAGTTCTGGCTAGTTATATTTTTAAAGACTAGAACAGCACCAATAACAATTTAGGTATAAACCTATACCCTTTAAAGGGATGCTGTTAGCTCTGGATCACAGCTCTGGGGATTTACAAACTCATTGGTAATGTTGCAATACTCAGTTAAGTTGATGAAATGCACAAATGAAAAACAAACAAGGCAGAACAGGTATAACAATAATAATTTTTTTCCAGTAGTAACATGCAAATGATGTTTACATCCTCTCAAAGAATTGATACTATTGACCATGATAAGTTATCTGCATCACTAGATTACAATAATATTACATTATCTTTTCTTTTAAATTAAGTAAATAAACATAACTGAAACACACAGGCTTATTATATACCTGTGTTTATATATGTAATATATAGGGTATATGAGCACAGACTTTCACACGACACACCACTCTCCACACTATCTCATAACACTGATACACTCGAACACATATATGTTGAAAAGATAAATAATCACCAATATATGTATTTCATGCTAAACTAGCAATCATCAGTTGGTCTAGATTACCATCTCTACACATATATGCTATAAGTGCTCAGATATATATTAAGATAGCCAAACCTTATACTTTAATGGACAGGTTTCAATCTACTCCACACTCCAACTTTTCAACCATCCATCCAATTGAAAATCTGATGATGGAATGCTCAAAGGCCACCCTGAGGCTGGATGCCATGTTGAGGTTGAAATTATATACATGAGAAAGAAAAAATAATAATCACATTTAAAAAAAAAAGATAACGCACACATACAAAAAATTATGATTTATATATATACACCTTACTCATATATAATATTTACAGTAGGTGGATTAATATCAAGAAAAATTGGCATTTGTTAATAATTTATTAAGAAAAAGAAGAGAAAAAAATACTTATATTCATATATATATACTTTGGTCCAGTGATGATAATCCTTGGAATTATTTTTTTTTCTTTCTATTATTTCACGGATTTTTTTTTAAATGTATTTCTTATCTGTTCATGGAATTTTGGAATGCATATTTCTTTTTTTTTTTTTTTTTTTTTGGAGTTGGAAATGAGTTTTTCATTCACTAGTTTATCCTATGCATTTTATAATCATACAAATTTATCCATGTAGTGTTAGAAAAATTGTGGATTCTGCCAAATTTTATGAAATAGGTCATTATAATTCTTCCATGATTGGTTTGTAGTTTAATGTTAGTTTTGTTGGTTCTTGTTTTTTTTCTTCTCCTTTTGGTAATGCATACTTAAGTATTTATATATAACAATGTAATATTTATTAAGGCTGTAGCCTCAAGCACATGCATATAAAAATGCGATAGTAGGGACCTCTACAGGTCTTAAACCACAAGCTTACTCTTTGCTTGTGGTTTAAGACCTGTAGAGGTCCCTACTATCGAATTTTTATACGCATGTGCTTGAGGCTACAGCCTTAATAAATATTACTTACGTAATAAATAAATTTATATAACAATGTAATGAAGCAATTACGTTTTTTATTTTCATTTTAGTTATGCAGACTAAATGTTTTATTTTCTTCTTTTGTGGAGATGTAGTTGTGAATGAACTGCAAAAGTTTATTAATAAATCATTTATTTAAAATTTAACTTACATACATATGACTGCATTGCATACTGGAATTATAAAGTACTCTTTCTGACTTTAAGTTATATATATATGCCGTCTAATGGTTTTCACAATAAAAATAGTTTGCTGGCCAACATAAGCATTCTGCTTATGAAACGTCCTCAGTCAAAATGTACCTTCATCTAAATTTACAATGACAGCCCTTTATATCTTATTAAACTCAATTTCTTTAATCCTACCTTTATAAAGTGTTTATTAATAAGTAGCATAATTAGACACCAACCTTAAAAATTATGATCAATGTCTGCTTTTTGAAAAGCACAGGAAAAAAAAATTATGATGTCTAATCATGATTGGAGATAAAGAAAGGGAAAACAAAAATAAAATATTATTTATTACTTTTAGTACTTCAAACTTATTCTAAAATATGAAGTTTTTATAAATTAAAAATTACTTTAAACTTTTATCATTGATAACTTTTATAAAATTACTTCTCTCCCTCTAATCCTTTTCCAAAACTAATTTTTACAATCAGTTAACAAGTTGTTGTTGTTTTTTTTATAGAAATATTTGTTTGAGAAAAAGTGCAAAGAAAATTACTCACACTCACCAGAACCAAATGTTTATGTACTGAGATTCTATTAAAAATTAAATCACTATTAATTAGCATTATTTACTTTAACCCTTTATATGCCAAGAGTTTTAATAATTAACATGTTGTTAAATTATGAGCTTTTAAATTTGATATTCACATTTAGTACACAATTTAGCTATACGTAGCTACAATATATAGGATAAAATAAAAATAGCAATTCATTATATTGCTCTACTGCAAAGTTATCTAATGTAAGCAGACTAATCAATGAATATAATGTATTGGTGCAGTATTTGCACATCGAGATTAGTTTCTGGCAAATGGGCATTTTTAATGAGAAGATAGATTTTATTTATATATAGTAGGCGTAACCATAAATTTCTATTAAGTAAATAAAATGTTTAAAAAGTAAATAGAACTTTCATATAATTTAATTTTTAGTAAATATATCTGATGAATCAAGAGTGTTTTCACTCTACTCTAACAACATCTATATACATGAAGAATCTGTAATTACTCAGTGGTAGTGCAATTTATTAATATCTTCAGACAGATTTCTTGTACTTTTATAAACAATGATTTGTTATTCAGACACCCCAATGCAGCATTTAATGACTTTTTTTTTGTTATCAAACTAATAACTGAAAATTTAAATAACCCAGAATTTCTAAATTCTTTTTTTTTTTTGGTTAGGAACATTAATACTAAACATCACTTAATTCTTTGAATTCATTATAGTAAACAAAAGAACGGTTCTTTACTCTACCATTATCTGCTCAGAATTAAGCAACCAATAGTTCTCAGATGGCACAGCAATTTATCAATGGTAATAATATAAAGCAATTATATGTTGTATAAAATATTGATAGATAAGTGAATATATTTAGAATTTTTAATTCAAATTATTATAGTAAAATATTTTAATATAAACTTCAGTTTTCAATTCTTTTATTATTAAAATCAGGTGAAATAAATATTGCAAACACAAAACAATTTGCATATGCAAATTCAAATAAAAAGTTTGTTAAATAATATATAATAAACAATGAACACTATTTATTTCAAAATCATTTTAACAATATTTATAAATAGCGAGTTTATAAAAAAAACATTATATATTAATTAAGTTTATTTTACGTTTTGATAGCAGTTTATTTCTTATAAATATGAATCTGTCTGAAATGGTTGATGTCTTTAAGTTGTGAATGCAGGATGTTTGACATTTGTAAAGCAAAGTGTAATATATGTATATACATATATAATAAAATGTAAAACTTATGTTACTAAAACTCTATTGAAAATAATTTAAAGAGATAAAAGAAATAAATGTGACTTATTTATAGAATCAGTGTTTTATGATCATGATATAAATTGTAAATGTAAATTTGATTTTCATATGAAAAGAATTAAAATTTTAAATCAAAAAAGAAATAATAAAAAAAGAAAAATTAAAGAGGCAATTTTTATTAATCATTATAAAAATATTTTAATAAACAGACAATCAGTGAATATTAAGATCATTGAATTACGGGACTAGTAAATTGACATGTGGTTTCCGGTTGATGCTGCTTTATTCCATTTTGAAATTGAGTCAGTTTTGTTTAAAATGATTATGAATATAACTGAAAGTACTACTATTGATTAAAGTTTATATTGGAATTTATTTTGTTATTTACCATTATTTGAAAAATATTTACATTTTATTACAAAATTTTTTATTAACGAACAAAGGAGTTTGCCTTGACAACAGTTTGAAATTGTTGAGTTATTGATATTGGGATTGTCGAAATGTTGACTGGCTTTTAATTAATATATATGTATGTTCATACTAATTATTTCATATTCATTTATTGTGAAGGATTTTATTAAGTTAGAAAGTTAGGTTTACCTCTTACAACTATATATCCACACATGTTTAACAAAGCATTTGCTCATAAGTTTATTAATACAGTATGTTATACATTGGATAGAATTACCTAACATTTAAATAATATGCTAAAGAATATTAAGTTCTTAATTCTCATATTTTTAAAAATCATCATTCATTATCAATAATGACCTAAAGAATTCTGCAATATTAAATTAACTGTTTAAGATTGTCAGATATTTGTCTGCTTTATTAACAGATTAATATGACCATTATTATTTAAATGATGATATTATTGTCTGTAAACCATGTTCAAATGTTCAACTTCTGTAAATGTGTTCATAATTGATTGATTAAAGCAGGACAGTAACACCAATGTTTTATATTGGAAGAAGAAAATTTGGACAGCTATTTCCAATCATGACCAGGCAAATAATTGCAGTGGTTATATATATATATATATATATATATATATATATATATATATATATATATATATATATATATATATATATATATATATATAATGCTAAATTAATATCCAACACTGGTTTATTAAGTTAATGAAATACTCTAAATTAAAATTACAAAATAAAACTTTTTATTTAAATTCATTTATATAGGCAAATTATTTTTAGCAAATGATTTGCCTGTATAAATGAATTTAGGTAAAAGAAATCAGATGGTCCATTCTTTTTTCTTAAAAAGTTTTATCTTGTGCTTTGATTTGAGAGTATTTCATTTATTTAATAAATCAATGTGGTGTATTAATCTAGTATTATTGTCATATCTGACCTTGTCTTTGGAAGTGGACAGTTCCAGATTCCTTGACTGATTGGCTAGTACCCAGTCACTATCCAATGGGAATAAATCCTTCATTGGGGTTTGTGCACATAATCTGAATCCAGTAGGTAGGGGATCTGCCATTAAATAGCCTTTCGGAGGCAAGGCACAGAGAGCAATTACTTCTATCAACCTGAATGACTGAACATGATCTCCAATAAAATCTCTGCCATCAGAAGGATATTTTCTGTAGTCATTATTGTGATGACCATGCAATGATGCAGAGTCCATCTTAGGACTGGAAACTGCTACATCTGCAGTTGACTTGAGGCAAGCTGTCCTGCACAGCTGGAAGAGTCTGAACTAGAGCTAACTCAAGGTAAGCTATACTCTACAGCCAGAAGAGTCTTACTTGAATCCATGATGCAGGCTAATTATATAACTGGAAGTAAGTTCTATTATTTGGCATGACTATCTCAGCATTGAATGGTATAAGCCATATTTATATGTTTTATTAACTAACATGTGTGTATATTTTTGTAAGTAATAAATTATACATATTAATTGTTGAGTAGTTGTCATCATTTGTCTGTTGGTTTGGAACCAAACCTGTAAATTTAGCCAAACACAACAGATCTGGCACAGTCAGACAAAAAAAAATTTCCCTCATGGCTGGAAAAATTATAGTTGAACTCATTATAGAAATACACATATTCTTAGGTTACATGTTCGTTTTTTATTTTATTTTTTTTGAAAAAATTACATTTGTTGTAATTCCATTACAGTGTTTTTTTAAAAACCACTTAAAACTGTTGAATAATAATTGTCTGCAAACATAAAGGCATCTCAATTTGAAGCTACAATCAATCACTAGAGCTTTACTTTCAACACAGTGACAAAAGCTCACCCTAGTTGTTTAAAAGCTTCATTGAGTTAGTTACAAGAAAGTAGTTGTAAAATTAAAAATTAAGAGTGGTAACTCTGAATAAGATTTAAAATAATTACGAGTGGTAGCTCGCATAAATAAATAAATGCAATCAGCTTTATGGAAGCTTTTGATCCAGCTCAACCTCAGAGCTTGTCAAATTATAAGGAATGCTTAATATTTGACCTACAGGCTCACCAGATTAAAAAACCTGAGATAATTACGAAGTATGAGGTGCAAAAAAATTGAGCATAAAACTGGGTCATACGGATACTCAGTCAGCTCAGAGAACTCAGCATTGAATAACCCAAAGCCTTACTATAGATGCAATGAACAAATGCACAGGTGTACACAGAATGCCCATATTATGATGCAACATACACCTTTTGAAAGCAGGTCAGACATATAAAGGTCGCATGTCTAAAACTGAAAAGACAAATGGCCAATGCAAGAATGGAAATACTCATTTCAAAATAGTAAAAGCAATTATAAGACATCTAAACAAGTTGCCAATATAAATCCATATCAAAGATGACCAGTCTGTATGTATAAACACTGTTATAATCAATGATCTACCAGTTAGGATTAAACTTGACACAGGGTCAGCAGTGTCTATAGTCTCATGAAATACCTGGGCAATCACTAATAAAGAGAATAAGTATAAACTGCACTCTAGCAGTAGATCAATATCAGACTTAAGAAAATAAAATCAAACTATTGTGTCAAAAAAAAATTTCTATGCCTAACGAACTATACACCTACCACTAGTAGAGGCATTAGGTAACTATAGTGTTTTAATAATCTATGACTGGTTCAGTCACTGAGGGTTCAAAGTGAACCAGCTCACGATATTATCAAAGTGAAAATCTCATTACTCAGAAGTTTTTAACAAGAGATAGTTCTGTACTTGGGGCAACCAATTCATTTACAACTAAATGGAGAGGCAAAATCTATCAGTTGAAGTTGCACATCACATCCATTAGCTTTCCATACTAAAGTAAAATCAGAGCTTGAGAAGTGGCAGGCAGCTGGTATAATTGAGCCTATATCATATTCTGACACCCCTATAGTATCAATAATCAAAGAAACTGGCAATATACATATATGTGGAGATTATCATTGTAAAATCAACAAAGCACTTGATCCAGATAATTATCCACCATGATTGGTCAAACAAATCTTATCCACACTGTCAGGTGGTAGTGTTTTTACCAAGAGTGACTTAAAACATGAATATTTGCATATTTCCGGTATATGATCAGGCTGCAAGGGCATTACCAATAATAACCCATAAAGAATTATTTAAAATGAACTGACTACCCTTTGGTATGACCCTGGCTATTTTCCAGAGAGTCATTGATCAACTGACTGCTGGAATACCAGGTGCACTACCATACTTTGATAATATTTTACTAATGGTTCAAACTCCAAAACCAACTCTGGAGGGCCACCAATGAATTCCTTGTTAAATTCAAAGCCTCTGGTATTAAAATAAACTGGGAGAAGTACATATTTAAAGCCAGAGAGCTTGAATTTCTGGGATATAAAATAAATGCTAGTGGTAATAAAAAAAGTCAAAACACCAGAAAATAAGAAAGAACAAGGACTTAGGACTGATAAACTATTATGAAGGTTTCTTATACCATAAAATGGAGGCTGCTGAACCACTATACAAGCTACTAAACAAAAAAGTAGCATGGAAATAAGACAGTAAGCATTACAAACCATTTAAGAGCTAAAGAATTTAATATCAGTTACAACAGTGCTGGCACATTTCAACATGGAAAAGGTGATAATGCTGACTTGTGATGTATCACCTGTAGAAATGGAAGCAGTGTTGTTCCATAGTGTAACGAGCACAGACGTTCGTTACATTGGTTTTTTTTTTATTTATTAAACATGAAAGTAAATTAAAAAGTTCGCATTTAAAAATTTTTTTTAAGAATTAAAAATTGAAATTAAATATCATCTTAAACTCGTATATGTTAAATCGCACAGATAATAAAAAATTATTAAAATAAAACTTTATTAAAGAAAAAGTATTTTAAAACTAAATTTTAAAAAGATTTGGAGATAAAAATTATATCTTTAAATTTATCTTTAAATATATCTTTGATTTGGAAAACAGGTTAATTAATCAGAAATGGAAATGATAAATTTAATTAATCAAATGTAAACCAGCCTTGGGCATTTAAATGTAAAAACATCAGTCAGATAGGAAAACAATAGAAACTTTTAGCAAATGAAATAAATCCATTGGGAAATCGGACCTCAACGAAAAGGATCATCGCATCGAGGACATAATGCCAAGTCAATCCTTCGAATACGTATAAAAGGAAAATTTGGAAATTATTAATTAGTGAGTGATTATGATTATTACGATGTGACAGATAGGTGTTAGTGCAGAGGTGCGGGAGAAGGAATTGAAGAGACGCACGATTCAATCCCTTCAGTTTTGCCAAAGAAAGAAAGAGAAATGAACTATCATTTTCTACATTGAGGACCAACTAAATTCAAAAACCTCCGAATGAATAAATAAAACATCGGCTAAATGTATACCAATATCTTCAGGATGGCATGGGAATTCCCATTCAAACTTACAAATGACAGATAAAGATGAACTGTTTAAAACCGTAAGAACTTTACAATTAATGAACATTAAGTTAAAAACTTTTCGTATTTAAAATACTTGCATTAGTTTCCTATCTGACTAAAGTAGTTAAAATGTTATTTGATGTATTTTTTTATATATATTTAAAATCATTTCCATTTATTTATTTATTTTTTGTTCTTTAAGTTTTATTATGATTTCTGTTTTCCGTTAAGGTAAATTATATAAATGTTAAACTTAAGTCGGGCGTGAATGGTTGTATAGATTTGTAAAGTTATATTAGGGGAGGGTAATCTTAGGTTATTTGTGTCGTTGTTAAATTGGGTCAATGGATTGAATATATTGATGTAGTTAGTAGATGTAGTCGGAGATTCGCTACTGGCAGAATCGCTTCATACACCGCACTCTCCCGTTTTGCCTATGGAAGGAATTATAAGATGCAGAGTGCAGTTCCTTTCTATGGAGTTTTTTTTTTATTGCTCTTCTTGTCTGATAGATGTCATATTCCTATTTTTCAAGAGGCAATTTCTTCTCTTAACTTTTGGTGCCGCCGTATTTCGTATTACATTGAATACATTGATGTATCAGATGGATTGATGCCAGTTTGACTGCGAATTTTAGCCTAAGGTTAATTAGGGATAGAATGTTTATTTTCAAAAGCAAATTTATGTAGTCTATTCATACTGAAACGGTTGTCTTCAAGTCCCTCACCGTTTCACCAACCATCCTAATAACCCACTCGTCTGTGCTAAGTTCAAACCTGTTTAATAAGTCTAAATTAAGATTTGTAAGCTAAAAATTGCAATCACGGCTATATAAACAGCATTATATACGCACATACGAAAGAACGCTATAAGTGAATAGTATTGCCAGAGTTATAGCGTATAATTTTATCGCGTAATATTTTTAAACAGTAATAATGTAGCGTCAATTTATTAATTTATTACTTAAATTCGTATGTGGGAATATAATCCACCTATATTGAATATACATATATAGCATAGTGGCGTGATTAAAATATTTATTAAATTTTAAGTTTCATTTTTATTATAAACCAATTTAATGTAAAAACACATTGAAAGGGTGATTGATTGCAAATGCGCTGACAAGTTTCTTTTTAAAAAGAAAAAAGATTTTTTTTTCTAAAAATAAAAGTATTTTCGGAGAATTAAAAGTTTAGTAAAGTTTTTGCTGTAAACAATTGTATCAGTATATGCCACACCTGCCTTAGGTTTCTAAAAAGAAAAGCCAATTTTAAAATAATCTAGCTAATTGATTCTAAATTATTTTGGAGACCTCGCTAATTAAAAATATGTTTACAGCAGGGATTTTACACATAAATTATAAAATCAGAACAAAATTCCTGACTAATTAAAAATAAAATCTAATATCGGATTAAACTGATTAAAATTCGATTTAATTAAAAGTTGATAATCAGAGAAAAGTTATAACACCTAAAAGGAATGTCAGCATGTTTGAAGTCAACCACTAATTTCATAAGCAAATTAAAAATTTTGTAATCTTGATGGAGATGAAATTCCAAGGTGTGTGGGCTGATAAGGCGATCATTTAAAAAGGCCATGTAAAGTGGAGGAGCCATCTTAGATCTTTACTTTTTGAAACCTTGACAGCTTGAATGCTACATCTGTGAAGTTTTGCCTTCTTTGATCATCGTTAAGCTTTGGAATCCAGCGTGTATCCTGAACCAAAAGCAACCGTGAACATTTTGACATCCAGTTAAGACAATAATTTTTATATCTGTGCGAGAGAAAATGTCGGGCTAAAACAGGCAGCCTTGGCTAAGCTCCAGAGTGAAGGCGACGGGCCTTTACTTCCATCCAAAAAACCACCATCACCAGTATGCCGCCATAACAGCTCCGCTCTAACCGTGGGAAGAAGATGATGCCGCAAGCCGCCACAAAGACTCCCGTAACTCCAGCTCAAGTACTACAAGATGACCGGTAACCTCACCATTTCTAACTGCAGTTCAATATATTAATTTTCCTTTAAGTCTAGACTTATAAAATGTATTTTAATTCTAAAATCTTGAATTCAAGTAAATTGCTAAATGTAAAATTTTATTCTTAAATTTAATTATATAATTCTGACCTACTTTCTAATGTTTCCTAACTAAATGATTTTAATAATTTTATTTTCAATTTTCTCACTGCAGTTGTGACTATGGTTTCTTTATTTCTTTTTTATTTTTTTAAAATATAAATTATATGCTAATGCCTCGAAACAGCGGGCATTCAATATTAATAATAAAGAGAAGAGAGAATGACCCCTCTTCATTTAATAATTATTTATCGTAGCTTAATGCACGCTGTTTCGAAACCCTCTTAAATAACTGTTAAGAATTGGCTATGTGCTGATTATTATTTTGACCTTGATTATTTAATTATTTGTTGGCAATTTTAAAATGGGAATCTTGTTTTAACCCAAAGTAAATTTCAATTTAATTTTCACTAAGCAATATCCAAGCCTTGAATAAGTATATTTGTTATTTATTTCATTTTGTAAAAGCCCTCCAAATATACTTTTTTTCCCCTTTTTTGTTTTTATTAATTAATCGCGTAATCAAATGTGTTATTTGAGATTGAAACTAGAAAGCAAAGAATATTTAAAAGTACGCCCACGTATAGCATATGATATTAAAAATGCTATATTAGAGTTGGCGCTAATGATTCCACTGATTAGCTATCGTTCTCGTGGCTAAATATTAAATTATTTCAACTCTTTTGCTTGGCGGATGTGATAATTTTATTATACATTTAAACTTTCTCGTTATGTTGCATTTTTCTTTAAGATGGGACTCGGAACGGCCATCCCTCTTACACTCCTTGGGTCGCACACGAATAAGACCTGACGTCAAATTCCAGGCAATAGTGTTAGCTACCCCAACCCTCTTTAGCAGCATGGCGATCGGTCATAGGGCTCCGGTGTTGATCACAAAACCCTAAATATTAATCCATCCGCAGAGCAACATTTAGTATAACTGTTTACCAGCGCTATAGCGCATTGGTTCTTTTGGTTGCCAACTCTTCCTCCCTTAAATTAAGTTTCAGCCATTGTCTGACATATTCAAGAGCTAGTTTCGGTCTCATGTACAATAGTTTGAAATAATAATATTATAGATAAAATTGACTTTAAATGTTTCACATATATGTGAAAACAAGGCTTCGTCTGATTGCTTAGCTGAAAACCATGAAATAAGAGGGATTAGCATAATCTGCCCCATAGCTACAATGCAGTGACTGATCAATAAGATAATAAAGCAAATGATGAAAACAATATTTAACTTCATCAAATAAAATAACAAATGTAAAATAATTTTAATTGTAAGGAGAGAAGGTTAAAGCGCTCTCCAAAATGTTAGATGCTACGCGCATTTTAATTGTAAAATGCAAGAATAATATAGATAAAATCGTCAAATTTAATCTGCAAAAATAAACATACAATTTAATAAATTACTCTGATCTCGATCTTATTTATTTCAATCCAATTCAAAATTCTCTATATTATATATGTGATTTCCGATGCATTAATTAGTTTTAAATATATACAGTTAATAAATTCCATTTTTTTTTTGTTATGAGTCTCATTGCTTCTCCGTGACCTATGTCGGCCGTGTGGAAAGAGGTATACTACGTGTAAGTTCAAGGTGGTCATTCGTAGGGTCTTGAGTCTTGGAATCCTGGCTTACGAGTTGAAGTGCGGTCGGACTCGGGATGTTACAGTCCTAGTCTGGTCAGCTTCGGTCTCTTTTGCTTGGATTCTGAATTCTGTTACGCGAATGTACAAACTTGACTGTTACATAGTATTTTTTTTTTCACCGGGTTTGGACGCCCAAATCGTGGGGCTTGTAACTTATTTCCACCCCTGAAGAGACCAATGATCAGATACATATAAAATGAAATAAAAAAATTTTGCTAAAAAAAAAAAAAAAAAAAATTTTTTTTTTTCAAATGACTTTTGGTAAATTTTGAGTTTAATTTTGTTAAGCTTTCTTGCTCACTGGTGACTGGCGCCCGAGGATGATTTAAATAAGCTATAGGTCATCCTCATATAAATTTGTCATCAGGGGTAGTGAGGAAAAACATTGGAATTTAAAAGGAAAGGAAAAACCGTTTGTTTTTTTTATGAAAATCATACTTTGTGAATTGGATTGAATAAGAATGAGAATGAAATTGGAAAGTGGGTCAAATACAAATTTTACCGTTTGAAACTGGCACAGACGTATAAAACAAAATATTGTTACAATCATGAACGAATTTAAAATTAAATTTCAAAGCAGCTGGAAGAAACCGAGGGTGAGTCAACTTTTATTATTTATTTTTATAATTGTATTTATTAAAGTTATGAAATAATGGGTGGGTCTTGCAAAATAAAAATAATAGCGGTATAAAGTGAGGCATCATAGTAGAGTAAGGCATCATAACAGGATGGGAAGTGAACCAGTCACTTTCATTCACGGAGTTTAGCCATCAGCCGTATATTCAATAAAGTTTTTTTTAGTAAATTAATCAGTATTGTTTGAGATCTAGTTTAATAAGAGTAAAAAAAAATAATAATAATAATAATATGGAGGAGGACCAATGATATAAATCAGTGATATTATAAATAAATATACCCTTGGGTTTGGCTAAATTTATCCAAGTAAAAGCTTTTAAGGGGAAGAAGTACAGAAGGAAATAGAAGGGAAATGTTTAGAATTCTAAAAAACTCAAAAAATACCTAACAAAACAAAATCACCCTTTCAATATATATACAAAAACACAAAGTGTTGGTGGGACTAATGTAAAAAATTTCCCACAAAAAAAAAACCCCCCCCCCCCCCCCTCTAAAAAAACCAAAAAGGAAATGAAATGAAACAACCTAACCACGAGAAGAAGATGAAGTTTTGGGGATTTTTTTTTTTTTTTAATAGAAAGGACCAAAGTATAAAACCCCCCCCCCCCCCCAAAAAAAAATTTTTTTAAAAAAAAAAAAAAAAAGGATCTGTCCCTCCCCCCAAAAAACATTAAATATATATACTGCATATTAAAAAAAAAAAAACTAACATGTCTACCCCCTTCTAACTGACGAATATCCATTTGGATATTAATTCAGATTTATTGAGATCTCATGATTTTTTTTTATGATTGATTGGTGATTTAATGTGTATATTGCTCTTGATATTAATTTTATTGCGCGTATGTTTTTTTTTTTGGTGGTAGGAGAGTCGTAAGTATAAAGGTACTGATAAATAAATCCCTTAGCGCAGCAAGTAAATAAGTTTATGTGCATGGGAAAATAGGAAATTATTTAACAAATTGATAACGAAAATTCAAAGTCATGATTGTAGCAAGGTCATTTTTTTTTAATTGTTTTTTTTTTTGTAAGTTTACGGAAATGAAACGGTTGTCTTCAAGTCCCTCACCGTTTCACCAACCATCCTAATAACCCACTCGTCTGTGCTAAGTTCAAACCTGTTTAATAAGTCTAAATTAAGATTTGTAAGCTAAAAATTGCAATCACGGCTATATAAACAGCATTATATACGCACATACGAAAGAACGCTATAAGTGAATAGTATTGCCAGAGTTATAGCGTATAATTTTATCGCGTAATATTTTTAAACAGTAATAATGTAGCG
The DNA here is from genome assembly GCA_028023455.1 of Epiperipatus broadwayi. Classification (NCBI taxonomy): domain Eukaryota; kingdom Metazoa; phylum Onychophora; class Udeonychophora; order Euonychophora; family Peripatidae; genus Epiperipatus; species Epiperipatus broadwayi. Next base: position 2,439,125 of record JAQFVV010012396.1, on the reverse strand, counting down.
TCAATTTATTAATTTATTACTTAAATTCGTATGTGGGAATATAATCCACCTATATTGAATATACATATATAGCATAGTGGCGTGATTAAAATATTTATTAAATTTTAAGTTTCATTTTTATTATAAACCAATTTAATGTAAAAACACATTGAAAGGGTGATTGATTGCAAATGCGCTGACAAGTTTCTTTTTAAAAAGAAAAAAGATTTTTTTTTCTAAAAATAAAAGTATTTTCGGAGAATTAAAAGTTTAGTAAAGTTTTTGCTGTAAACAATTGTATCAGTATATGCCACACCTGCCTTAGGTTTCTAAAAAGAAAAGCCAATTTTAAAATAATCTAGCTAATTGATTCTAAATTATTTTGGAGACCTCGCTAATTAAAAATATGTTTACAGCAGGGATTTTACACATAAATTATAAAATCAGAACAAAATTCCTGACTAATTAAAAATAAAATCTAATATCGGATTAAACTGATTAAAATTCGATTTAATTAAAAGTTGATAATCAGAGAAAAGTTATAACACCTAAAAGGAATGTCAGCATGTTTGAAGTCAACCACTAATTTCATAAGCAAATTAAAAATTTTGTAATCTTGATGGAGATGAAATTCCAAGGTGTGTGGGCTGATAAGGCGATCATTTAAAAAGGCCATGTAAAGTGGAGGAGCCATCTTAGATCTTTACTTTTTGAAACCTTGACAGCTTGAATGCTACATCTGTGAAGTTTTGCCCTCTTTGATCATCGTTAAGCTTTGGAATCCAGCGTGTATCCTGAACCAAAAGCAACCGTGAACATTTTGACATCCAGTTAAGACAATAATTTTTATATCTGTGCGAGAGAAAATGTCGGGCTAAAACAGGCAGCCTTGGCTAAGCTCCAGAGTGAAGGCGACGGGCCTTTACTTCCATCCAAAAAAACACCATCACCAGTATGCCGCCATAACAGCTCCGCTCTAACCGTGGGAAGAAGATGATGCCGCAAGCCGCCACAAAGACTCCCGTAACTCCAGCTCAAGTACTACAAGATGACCGGTAACCTCACCATTTCTAACTGCAGTTCAATATATTAATTTTCCTTTAAGTCTAGACTTATAAAATGTATTTTAATTCTAAAATCTTGAATTCAAGTAAATTGCTAAATGTAAAATTTTATTCTTAAATTTAATTATATAATTCTGACCTACTTTCTAATGTTTCCTAACTAAATGATTTTAATAATTTTATTTTCAATTTTCTCACTGCAGTTGTGACTATGGTTTCTTTATTTCTTTTTTATTTTTTTTTAAATATAAATTATATGCTAATGCCTCGAAACAGCGGGCATTCAATATTAATAATAAAGAGAAGAGAGAATGACCCCTCTTCATTTAATAATTATTTATCGTAGCTTAATGCACGCTGTTTCGAAACCCTCTTAAATAACTGTTAAGAATTGGCTATGTGCTGATTATTATTTTGACCTTGATTATTTAATTATTTGTTGGCAATTTTAAAATGGGAATCTTGTTTTAACCCAAAGTAAATTTCAATTTAATTTTCACTAAGCAATATCCAAGCCTTGAATAAGTATATTTGTTATTTATTTCATTTTGTAAAAGCCCTCCAAATATACTTTTTTCCCCTTTTTTGTTTTTATTAATTAATCGCGTAATCAAATGTGTTATTTGAGATTGAAACTAGAAAGCAAAGAATATTTAAAAGTACGCCCACGTATAGCATATGATATTAAAAATGCTATATTAGAGTTGGCGCTAATGATTCCACTGATTAGCTATCGTTCTCGTGGCTAAATATTAAATATATTTCAACTCTTTTGCTTGGCGGATGTGATAATTTTATTATACATTTAAACTTTCTCGTTATGTTGCATTTTTCTTTAAGATGGGACTCGGAACGGCCATCCCTCTTACACTCCTTGGGTCGCACACGAATAAGACCTGACGTCAAATTCCAGGCAATAGTGTTAGCTACCCCAACCCTCTTTAGCAGCATGGCGATCGGTCATAGGGCTCCGGTGTTGATCACAAAACCCTAAATATTAATCCATCCGCAGAGCGACATTTAGTATAACTGTTTACCAGCGCTATAGCGCATTGGTTCTTTTGGTTGCCAACTCTTCCTCCCTTAAATTAAGTTTCAGCCATTGTCTGACATATTCAAGAGCTAGTTTCGGTCTCATGTACAATAGTTTGAAATAATAATATTATAGATAAAATTGACTTTAAATGTTTCACATATATGTGACAACAAGGCTTCGTCTGATTACTTAGCTGAAAACCATGAAATAAGAGGGATTAGCATAATCTGCCCCATAGCTACAATGCAGTGACTGATCAATAAGATAATAAAGCAAATGATGAAAACAATATTTAACTTCATCAAATAAAATAACAAATGTAAAATAATTTTAATTGTAAGGAGAGAAGGTTAAAGCGCTCTCCAAAATGTTAGATGCTACGCGCATTTTAATTGTAAAATGCAAGAATAATATAGATAAAATCGTCAAATTTAATCTGCAAAAATAAACATACAATTTAATAAATTACTCTGATCTCGATCTTATTTATTTCAATCCAATTCAAAATTCTCTATATTATATATGTGATTTCCGATGCATTAATTAGTTTTAAATATATACAGTTAATAAATTCCATTTTTTTTGTTATGAGTCTCATTTGCTTCTCCGTGACCTATGTCGGCCGTGTGGAAAGAGGTATACTACGTGTAAGTTCAAGGTGGTCATTCGTAGGGTCTTGAGTCTTGGAATCCTGGCTTACGAGTTGAAGTGCGGTCCGACTCGGGATGTTACAGTCCTAGCCTGGTCAGCTTCGGTCTCTTTTGCTTGGATTCTGAATTCTGTTACGCGAATGTACAAACTTGACTGTTACAATACTCGACCCTAAATAAAAATGCATTAAATTTAAATTGTTTATGGACGCTTGCATGGATTGGTTATTGGTTAAGTATGTTTTGGGTTTTCATATTTGATCAAAATATATAGACATTCGATAAATAATGATACCTTACGGTGAGTATCTAAAATGTATTTATTCGGATTTCTTTTATTTATTCGGATTTCTTTTAAGTCATTGGTGACAATGCAAGTATCTTATGGTGAATACTATTGGGTTAATTATGAATTTCCCTCTGCAATTGCCAGTATCAATGATTTTATATTTTGATCATTTATGTTTACTTTGAAATGTTTTTAACCATATAATCTATGTAACCGATCTATAGCAACATATTAAAACAAGCTTTTATAATCCCATCTGTGCGAACTTAATTAAAATGTAAAATTATAATATAATACTTATTAAATGTAAATTAAAGTAAAGTTAAAAATAATGTTAAATGTTAAAATGTAAACTGATACTAAAACAATTTTAAATCTTATATATATATATATGTGCGTAAATAAATTTTTGTATGTTAATTACTGGCAGTGGCTTATTTTATTCTTTTTTTATATATACTCTTAGATTATCTTATTAAATCTCTGCTATTCCACTGAGCTAGTGACATGGGCTAACGACCGGAATCAAAATTTTAAAAAAAAAAAATTTTTTTTTGACTTACATATCTGCCTACTTTATAAATTTTTCTAGGTTCAAATGCCTAGATGGCGCCCTGTAGTGCAGTTTACGTGAAGTCGCCTTTTCCGGATCGTTACAATAGGAATAATGATGAAACACACAGTCCTATTGCTTTTGCATCAAAGTGCTGCTTATGCATCAAAGTGCTCTTTAGAGCTGAGAAAAACTGCTCAAGTAGATAGAGAGGCCCTGGCTTTGATTAATGGCATTAAAAATTTTCATGATTACCTGTCTTGTCAACCATTTATACTTCAAATATATCATAAACCATTCCTGTGTATCTTTGGGTCTGATAAAGGAATTCCACAGCATGACTCACCATGAATGCTGTGGTGGTTCAACTATCAGGTATGACATTACCTTTCAATATATCGAGGGAAGTATATCTTTCATGTAGCTGCATTAGGCTAATTGCCTGCAGAATCATTATGCCAATCAATTAACATGATTGATCTAGACCCACCCATACAACTGACCAGCAAGTCAGTGGTAGGGTGGACTAACAATGAGCCAGGATTTCAAAAGCTACAAAAATGGGTCCAATAGAGTTGGCCTAATAAAAAACCAGTTGAGTTACACTCAGCCTACTGGATGATTAGGTTGGATCTCTCAACTGAGCATAGCTGCATTAACTGGGGACCCAGAGTTGTAATTTCCTTCAGCTGGACATTCTCAGGTGCTCAGTTTGTTGCATTATGAGCCCCCAGGGATAGTCTGAATGAAGATACTGGAAATATTATATGTGTGGTGTGTTACCTTAAATGCTGACATCAAAGCCAAAGTCCATCACTGCTGTCAATGCAAGATGAATGAGAAAGTGCCAGCAAAATAAAAAAATCCAGTGGCCTAAACCTGAAGAGCCTTGGTCTAGATTTCATCTGGACTATGCTGTTCCATGGAAAGGCAAACTGCTGTTGATAGTGGTGGATTCATTCTCCAAGTGGCTGGAGGCTGTGAAAGTACTACCAACAATGAAGCCTGATGCCAAACTTGAGCAAGAAAAAAACAAAGTAAATCTTCAAATAGGTACTATGAATCCACAAAATTGATATCAGCAGTAGTGACTCAACTAAAGGCTCTCTATACTATCATTGTGCAAACAGAAGATGGTTATCAACATCTCAACCAGCTAAGACTCATCCACACAACAGAAGCTGACAAAAGTAGTAACCAAACTGAGACAAGTACATCAAGCAGGAAAAATGAATATCAAAGTCAAGGTGGCAGCAAACATCCAGGAACAATTTCATCAAGTGAAGAAGAAGAAGCCAAGGACAGTGATGAATGGAAACCACCAACAAAGCAGACAATATGTTGTCCAGCACATCTTGATGATTATGTTCTCCAGAACTAATTTTAGCTAGGGGGAGGAATGTCATATCTGACCTTGCTTTTAGAAGTGGACTATTTCAGATTCCTTGCCTGAATTGCTAGCATTTGGTCACTATCCAATAGGGATAAATCCTTCATTAGAATTTGCACACATAATCCAATTGTTTCCAGTAAGGTAGGGAATCTGCCATTAAGTAGTCAGCCTTTTTGGAGGCAAGGCAGAGAGAGCAATTACTTCAGTCAACCTAGTGACTAAACATGCTCTCCAATAAAACTTCTGCCATCAGCAAAGATATTTTCTCTAGTCATTATCATGATATCCACACAGTTAGGCAGGTCCACCTTAGTACTGAAAGCTGCTATGTTCACAGCTGATTTGAGGCAAGTGGTCCTGCACAGCTGGAAGAGTCTTACATGAATTCACAAGGCAGGATAGTTATATAGCTGGAAGTGAGTTCCATTACTCAGGGTAACTACCTCTGCATTAAATTGTATAAACCATAATGTTTTATTAACTAAAATGTGTGTAAAGTTTTGTAAATAATAAATCATACATATTAATTATTGAGTAGTTGTCATCATTTATCTGTTAGTTTGGAGTCAAACCTGTATATTTAGCCAAACACAACAATTATATTAATTTCTGGATATATATATAAATCACATGATATAGTATAAAATAAAATATCATTATATAAAAGCAATAAAGTTATTTTATTTTATTTGGAAGAGGAAATTATCATTAAGAAGAATTTGTTTATATTTAAAGGTACTTGTTAGATATATTGATAATTATTTGTTTGTAGTTGAGAATGATAAATTGAAAGAGTTGGTAAATGAGTTTGTTTTGATCCTTCTATAAAATAAGTTGTAGAAGGATGGGGGTTAGTTTTGCAAAATTAAAATTTGTAGATTTTTTGGTGATTAGAAATGTAAAGAATAATTGTTTCGTATATAATCATTAATTTGTATTGCATAAAATAGCTGCTTTAAAAAATTATTATTATAGGATTAAGAGATTAAATAATTCTAATGGAGTTGCTGTGTTTCAAAAAAGTCAATTTTATAAAGATTATTTGAGTGTTGGCTACTCTGACAAATTTGTTAAAAGTATTTATTTAATAGTAATAATATTTGTAATAATGTAAAAAATAAAGAAAAATATAATTTTATTTCTTTACCATTTAAATTATTTTTTTATGTAAAAATATTACTTCGTTTGAAAATAAGAAAATTGCTTGGAAATGGGGTATTACTTTGAATAATTTATTAAATAATACAAAGAAAATTTGGAGTAGTGTATGTTATTCTTGTTTTTATAAGAAGGTATATATAAATCAGAGTAGTTTGAGCTTAAATGAAAGAATAAAGGTACATAAAAGTAGGGTTAGAAATAAATATCTTAGTTCTACTTTATATATTCAAAAAAAGATACAGATCACACTATTAATTTTGATGTGGCCAAGGTTGTTTTCTTTGAAGAAATGAAATAAAAAAAAGAATTAAAGAATCTTTATTGTTAAAAATTTATGATTCTGAAGTAATTAACTTATTTAAAAATTCTTTTAATATTAAGGATGTTTGGATGTAAGTGGAATTGTGGGCAATGTTTAGTTTGAATATGTTATTTTGTAGTTTTTTTACACTTGAGAAATCTTCTTGTAGCAGTGAAACCATTGATTGTGTTTTAGAGTTTTTTATTTGTTGGCTAGTCTGGCTCAGTTGTGAATTTGGGGTAATTTTGATTATTTTATTGATTAGTTTAATTTTCTTTTAATGTTTAATGTTTATATATATATATATGATAAACAAAAATGCAAGTTAAAAAACTTGCTAACGCTTGTATTTATGTCCACAGATGGCGTTTCTACCAAAAACACCAATCAAGCGTATATTCTGTTTACATAAACGTCAGAGTAGCATTCACTATCTCTAACTATAATTCCACTTTCAGATCATGATTTCAAGCTATTTGCTATCGTCAGTGAAAGACAGGAATAAAGAAACTAGATCTAAACACAAACTCTGAGCGTTTATGAAACAATTTCTATTCAGCTTGCAAGCGTGAATTTTTTAGACACGTAATGTCTTCAAACTCAGCATAGCAAACCAGATAGCTATATGGGTCTGATCTCAGTTCAGCATCACCACATAGTAGAAGCCTCTGCAATCTATATCATTGCAAGAAAGACCTCAAAGGTACATTTATGATAAACAAAAATGCAAGTTAAAAAACTTGCTAACGCTTGTATTTATGTCCACAGATGGCGTTTCTACCAAAAACACCAATCAAGCGTATATTCTGTTTACATAAACGTCAGAGTAGCATTCACTATCTCTAACTATAATTCCACTTTCAGATCATGATTTCAAGCTATTTGCTATCGTCAGTGAAAGACATGAATAAAGAAACTAGATCTAAACACAAACTCTGAGCGTTTATGAAACAATTTCTATTCAGCTTGCAAGCGTGAATTTTTTAGACACGTAATGTCTTCAAACTCAGCATAGCAAACCAGATAGCTATATGGGTCTGATCTCAGTTCAGCATCACCACATAGTAGAAGCCTCTGCAATCTATATCATTGCAAGAAAGACCTCAAAGGTACATTTATGATAAACAAAAATGCAAGTTAAAAACTTGCTAACGCTTGTATTTATGTCCACAGATGGCGTTTCTACCAAAAACACCAATCAAGCGTATATTCTGTTTACATAAACGTCAGAGTAGCATTCACTATCTCTAACTATAACTTTTAACTTGCATTTTTGTTTATCATAAATGTACCTTTGAGGTCTTTCTTGCAATGATATAGATTGCAGAGGCTTCTACTATGTGGTGATGCTGAACTGAGATCAGACCCATATAGCTATCTGGTTTGCTATGCTGAGTTTGAAGACATACGTGTCTAAAAAATTCACGCTTGCAAGCTGGATAGAAATTGTTTCATAAACGCTCAGAGTTTGTGTTTAGATCTAGTTTCTTTATTCCTGTCTTTCACTGACGATAGCAAATAGCTTGAAATCATGATCTGAAAGTGGAATTATAGTTAGAGATAGTGAATGCTACTCTGACGTTTATGTAAACAGAATATACGCTTGATTGGTGTTTTTGGTAGAAACGCCATCTGTGGACATAAATACAAGCGTTAGCAAGTTTTTTAACTTGCATTTTTGTTTATCATAAATGTACCTTTGAGGTCTTTCTTGCAATGATATAGATTGCAGAGGCTTCTACTATGTGGTGATGCTGAACTGAGATCAGACCCATATAGCTATCTGGTTTGCTATGCTGAGTTTGAAGACATTACGTGTCTCGGAAGAGCCGACGCAAGCTGAATAGAAATTGTTTCATAAACGCTCAGAGTTTGTGTTTAGATCTAGTTTCTTTATTCCTGTCTTTCACTGACGATAGCAAATAGCTTGAAATCATGATCTGAAAGTGGAATTATAGTTAGAGATAGTGAATGCTACTCTGACGTTTATGTAAACAGAATATACGCTTGATTGGTGTTTTTGGTAGAAACGCCATCTGTGGAC